>LPNX010160414.1:0-104611 GCA_001517045.1 Pseudotsuga menziesii | reverse complement strand
AGTTTTGTATGGAAAAAAAATTAAAATGTCATGGTAACAAAATAAATCAGATGCCGAACACATTCTTTTGAGGAGAAGAATATAAAGATAATAATATAATTTGCAGGATTGAACCATAATTACTTATTTCGTTCTTTTCTTGTCCAAGAATGTTTCTTTTCTTGTCCAAGAATATCTGAAACCTGACACTCTCTCAAGAATATTGCATTTTCATTTATAGACAATTCATATATAATTCAAGCTCTTCATGGCGGCCTCTGAATGTCATTCAAATTCAAGCTTGGCTGTACATAACATTATTTTGAATCTGAACTTCTATTATCTATTGCAATGTGAGCCCGCCTGTAGTTTCGTTTGGAAGTAGTTTGGTAAGAATTCTTCCCTGTGATGCCCCTGCTACAGTTTACTGACTTGAAAAATGCATTTCGAAATCTCTTATCTTCCACCAATTTATAACATTAATAACTAATTCAACAGAGTTAAGACCTGTTTGAAAATTAGGAAGAATCAAAACCATGCAGAGCGGAGGTTTTTTTTGTGAACTGCTATTCTAAATGCTAGAAGATGGATGATTACTGTTTACGCTACTGATTTTGCTTTTTTTTTTTAAGTTTTTGGATATTCCAGGCGAGAAAGTTGAGCTGACTAATGAAATGAAGTTCATATCTAAGTCTTCAAATAAATTTTTACCTTGCTACAAGATTCTGAATGAATTTGGCTGTCAGATTTCTACTGATGGATTCAATGAGGTGATCTATGTTCTTATTAGTATTTGATGAGTTCCATTACTATCATGCATACTTCTCTAATGAATATTTAATGAAAATTTTATATGTGACATCAGTAGCCATTTTATTTTATTTTTAACAGATAAGCAAAGACTTGGCATTGAAAATGTATGAGAGTATGGTAACTCTTCAAGTTATGGACACCATATTTTATGAAGCACAGAGGCAAGGCAGAATTTCTTTCTATCTTACGAGTAATGGAGAAGAGGCCATCAATATTTCCTCGGCATTAGCTTTGACTATTGATGATGTGGTCTTTACCCAGGTACATAGTTTGGTCAAGAGGTATTAGTTTAGAAATTCAGAATAAAATTGTTTTTGAAGTATATGCTTTGGCTTGTTCAGTGCTAAAGACATTGCCTGAGAATGAATTTCAAATTCTATGTCTGTTCTAAAGCAAGAGTTAGTCTCTAAATTCGTATATACCATAATTTTGCAACCGCTTTCATATTGATATCAAAGCCACTTTTAAAAGCATCCTGACAAGTTTATGGATTCTTTCATTAAACAAGCACCTTTAGGTCTAGGTTATTGTTCTACTAGCCTTTTTCCTATGGTTGAATGTACTACCAATATACTTAAGCAATACAATAAGATTAATGGAAAGGGATCATGTTTTTTTATGTGTGCAGTATAGAGAGCCAGGGGTCCTTATTTGGCGGGGTTTCACACTGCAAGAATTTGTGAACCAGTGCTTTGGGAACTTTGCTGATTATGGCAAGGGTCGCCAGATGCCTATTCATTATGGATCTAATGCATTAAATTACTTCACTATATCATCCCCTATAGCGTAAGGGTCCGCTTCACTTGAATGGTAGTTATCTTTATAAATTTAGCTATGCAGGTAAATTGTTCATTGGGTTTATTTTGTTAGTAGCCTCATGGGGTACTCTAGGAGTTCTTACTGCATTCCATGTATGAAATATAGCACAACCACTTGTGAAGCTCAATTTATTTGTATCATGTACATTTCCAGGGCACAACTTTCTCATTCAGTAGGTGCAGCATATTCCCTAAAAATGGACAAGAAGTAAGCTTTTGCAGTAAATTTTTTTGGTGAACGTTAGGATCTTTTAAATTAAATAGTCTGGCTGTTGCAGTTGGAACCCACTTAACAGAAAAGTTGTTTTGTTTGTTTATATGCAGTGGCAACACCTATCCACTTGTAATTGCTGCACATCCACATGAACCTTATCAGATTGCTGTAGGATTGACTGATGGCGGTGTTTATGTGATTAAGCCTAAAGAGAAATCAGATAATGGAGCTGCTAGTTAAAATCATAAAGATCTTGAACTTCCTCCAAGGTAGCTTAGATATGGAGTAAAGAATTGTTTATATGCAGTGGCAATACCTATATACTTGTAATCGCTGCACATCCACATGAACCTAACCAGATTGCTGTAGGATTGACTGATGGAGGTGTTCATGCGATTGAGCCTATCAGATAATGGAGCTACTACTTCAAATCATAAAGTTGTTGAATTGCAAAAGTTTATAGACATGAAGTAAAAAATTTCAAAATTTTATAGTTGACTCTTGTGCCCCCACAAATCTGTTCACAAGGCAGGAGTAAAGTTCGATGATTTCATAGGTCTGGTGAATTTTGACCAAAATAGGAAGCGTTTTTGTAGACCATAATTTTATATTTTTCAAATCATTATTATGAATGTATATATAGATTAAGGGCATTCAAACACCCCAAGACACAGATATTTGCATTTTTTTATTATTGTAGAAATCAGAAAGTGTGTAAAAAACTGGCGAAATCGTCATGCTAAGTTGTTCATAATTGGAAAGTCAATTTAATTATTAATTATGTAGTATTTTCTCGTGGGCATGCTTTTTAAAAAGCTAGTTATGCATTGGCAGAGGTTCTGTTGGGTAATTTCTGGAAATTGCTGTATTTATTGGTTGGCAGAGGTTCTGTTGTGTAATTTTTGGAAGTTGCTCTATTTTGGAAGGCAATCTGCCACAGCTTTGATTTTTAGTAATTAAAACGAATTTAATTTAAGATGAATATAATGTTCTGTAAATGTATTCTTCATAGTTAGTTATAAATATGTAATGAATAGTATATATCATTTTTAATTAAAATAAATTTAATTTAAATATTCTGTAATTGGATACTTTATTAAGTATGGTACTCATTATAGATGACAATGATGGTTATATCATTCTTTTAATTAAAATAAATTTAATTTAACATGAATATAATATTGTAAATATTATGTAATTGAATACTAGATATAATGCAATAACTACTAAAATGTAATAACCACACATAAAACCACTAAAAATGACTAAATTAGTGACCAATAAATGAGATTAATGACCAAAATTCATATATAAAAGAACAAAAAATTGAGAGACACGTGACCAAACAATGAGATATAAATGACTAAAAAAAGACCAAAATTCGCATATCAATGACCAAGAAACAGTTTTGGTGGCTAATTTGCGGTCTTTTAATACGTGACCAAATTTGGTCATATTCTAGTTTGCTATGTGGTCATTAATTTGGTCATAAATGTGGTCATATATTTGGTCATCGATTCAAATATGACCAAATATATGACCAAATATATGACCAAATTAATGACCAATTGACAAGCTATAAATGACCAAAATAAAAATGACCAATTTTGATCGCGTAATAAAAGACCGCAAATTAGCCACCAGCGATCGCCAAACCAAAAGTGGTCATTGATATGCGGATTTTGGTCATTTTTTTGGTCACTAATCTCTCATTTTCCACTAGTGAGGTATGCTCGGTCTCCAAGAAAATATGCACATGCCTTTAAGAGGTTTTGAGCATTATATATGGGTATTAAGTCCTCAACATGGTCAAGGGAGGAGATACAAGACTCGATCCCTAAATAATATTTCTAGCATCTATGGCTACACATGTGCCATACTCACTATCCCTATATGCCTTGCTCACTTTCCCTCCCTAACTTTGTATTTCCATCTCTCTCTATCTCTATGTGTACGTGTGTGCATCTTTCGCCTTCTCTCTCTATCTCTATGCATATGTCTGTGTCCCTCTCTCACTCCCCATCTCTCAAAACCTCTCTCCACCTTATTTATACCTCCCTTGCTATCCCTCCCTACATCACTCTCTCTTTATTGTTCCCCCCTTCCCCCTCTCTCGTTGTTTATCACACCTCCCCCCTCTCTCTCCCACACAATATATCTCTCTCTCTATATGTGTGTGTGTGTGTCCCTCCCTCATTCACCTCTCTCATAACCTCTCTCCACCTTCACTATAACTCCCTTACCATCCCTCCCTCCACCTCTCTCTCTCTCTCTTTGTGTGTGTGTGTGTGTATCTGTGTCTTCCCCCCTTTTCTCTCTCTATATATTTGTGTGTGTGTCACTCCATCACCACCCCTCTCTCATAGTCTCTCTCCACCTTCTATATACCTCCCTCCATATCAATCTATCTATCATTCACCCCCCCTCCCTCTTTATTGCTCACCCCTCCCTTCCTCTCTCCCACACAATCTCTCTCTCTCTCTCTCTCTCTCTCACTTCCCATATCTCATAATATATCTCCACCTTATATATACCTCTCTCACTATCCTTTCCTCCATCACTCTCTCTCTCTCTCTCTCTCTCTCTCTCTCTCTCTCTCTCTCACCCCTTCCCCTCTCCCTTTGTCACTCACCCATCCCCCTCTCTCCCACATAATCTGTGTGTGTGTGTGTCTCCTTCTCTCACAAACTCCCTCTGTCCCTCCCTCTCTCTCCACCTTCTATTTACCTCCCTCTATAAATATCTTCCTCCCTTCTCCCTTAATTACCATCCCTCCATGGAATTATTCATCTGCCTATCCTCTCCCTCTCTCTCACTCTCTCTCACTCTCAACTTGTATCCATCCCTCCCTATCTCTTTTCACCATCCCTCTCCATGTTTCTCTTTTTCACAACCTCCCTCTCTCTCCATCCCTCAACCCTCCACCCTTTGTATTGGACACCATCTCTCTCTCTCTCTCTCTCTCTCTCTCTCTCTCTCTCTATGTGTGTGTGTGTGTGAACCTGCCCCCTTTCTGTCCTTGTGTCGATCCCTCGACCCCGCCTCGCACACACATAACTTCTATTGCTCCCTCACTATCTCTTTCTTTCACTTTATCTCCATCCCTCCCTCCCCCCCCCCCCTCCCTCTCTATATTATTCTCTCTCACACTCTCTCCACATCATTCTCTCCCTCTCTCTCTCTCTCTCTCTCTCTTATACTTCCTTCCTCTATTTTTTCAATTTATTCCTTCTCCTCAACCCCCTACCTCATTATGACCCCTATTCTCTGATTTATCGCATCTCATTCCCATCTCTTCAATTCCCCCCTCCTTCGCCTCTCTCCTCCAACATATCCTATTCCTCCTCTAATACTCCATATCCACCTTTCCATTCACCAATCCTCTCTCTCATCAAAACATCACCCACTTCCTCCCCTCCACCTTATCCCCCTTTGTCACTCAAGTTTGGCGTACTACTTTTAACCCTATATTTCTTCAACACCTCTCCTCCTCCTAATAATCCTCTCAATCCCTACTCCCCTTCACCCTTGTAACCCATAATGTTCTCATTCCATTAATCTTTCTCCACTTGAATTTACAACATCCTCTTAGGACCTTGACCCTTCCCCGCCCCCTCTCAACTATTAACCATACTCACTCGAACTTACACCATCCTCCTAGGCCCTTGACCCTTCTCCACCCCCTCTCAACTATTAACCATCCCCACTTGAATTTCCAACATCTTCCTAGGCCCTTAACCCTTCCCCACCCCCTATCAACTATTAATCATCCCCACCTAAGCTTCCAACATCCTCCTAGGCCCTTAACCCTTCAACACCCCCTCTAAACTATTATCCATACGTTTGATATATTGCATATAGTTCTAGATTTTTAGTTCTTCAAAACGTGTGCGCATTATAGAACTACATAACGCGTACGTGTTTTGTAGTTCTATAACGCACACGCGTTTTGTAGTTCTATAATGCGTGCGTGTTTTGTTGTTCTATAACGCGCACGCGTTTTCCAATTCTATAAGGGTGGGAAATGTAATTTGAATTTTAACATGCCAATTCACTTGCTCGCATGTCACCAATAGTCCTATGTGTATGGTTTGGAATTTGCTTCGGTAATACCAAACCTGTTGTATGGTATATGATAAACCATAGCTAATTGGGCATTTCTTCGAGTTTATGAAGAAGTTATTGTTTATGCACTCGTTACAATATGCTACACACAATCATTTTTGACGAAATCTTAAACATGAATAGCATTTTTTACGCAGATTCTAAATATGTAATTTTTATAAAAAAATATTATATTTTCCTATTTGTTTTCAATTTCTATTGTGTCCTAACTCCTTAAGTCAAAAAACATGTTGTTAGTGTTTTTTCCATAACTTTTTCAATTCTTAATCGTTTTAAGAATAAATTATATGGTGCACTAGAAGACACCGACCTCTACATTCTATAAAAGACCCATTTCATGATTATTTCATTAAGACCTTCAAAGGCTGCACCCACAAAAGACATACCTACATGCTTGCAAATTTTTGTATCCCGAAAGGATAATTTAGGCCCTCAAAGGCTGCACCCACAAAAACATATACCTTATCATTTGCCTAAAAAATAAAAAGTGACTGTTAGAAAAAATGAAACTTGACATAGTTATAAAAATTTTCAATACATAAACCTTATATATTCGGAAACGTGATTCAATTTCCTACATTTAATATTTTTTACTCAAAGTAAGATATTTTGTGTAAGTATCTCAAAAAATACAATTAAGTTGAGGGATGCCTGATTTTTCAGTTTTCTATTGCTTTTAACATGCCAAAAGTGACCCTCATTAGCTTGCACTCACCAATAATTCATTAACAGTAAATATGATTGCAAAACAGATTAGTCAAGTATAGTTATCTTATAAGAACTGTCCCGGAACCAGCTACGTCACTGCAACGTTCCATCCAACCATAGGCCAGCGTGCTCCTTAATCTCTCAGCAACGCTGCCACCCTCGGGCCGGGCATGATTCCCCAAGGAATAAGGAACTATCAGGCTTACACGTAGTCAAGGATAACAAAACATACCAAGCCAACACAGTTGGGTTTTTCAGGCAGAGAACAGATTAGCCAAGCCAACACAGTTGGGTTTATCAGGCCATCTAGGAGCTGGGAAAGGCTAAATGCTAAGCTGGTGATCTCATTGAAGAGATAAGGACACCTACACCAGAACTAGCCTAAGTTATAGGACACCCACACACACCCAACACAAGGAAATCAAACCTTTCTCTGCTACACAGTCCCTCAGGCCCTGACCTCCCTTCCAGTGCTATTCAGGGGTTGTGGAGAAGAAATCCAGCCCTCTAGCTCTGTTTCTATAGTTCCCAAACCCACCAGGTTTGTCAAGCAAATCAGGCCCTCATCACCACCCCAATACAGTCCAAAGACCAACCATTGCATGCACGCAGCAAAACCCACAATTACAGCTTTGACATGGGAAAACAAATCCCTGAGTCGTTCTTGGCCAAAACAACTCAATAGTAACCTACAGCTGCTCCGAAGCGTGAGGGAAAACACAGCCAACACAATGTAGGTACTCATAGCTACCACTGATCATGGGAAGAACAACAACCGATCTCACAATGAAAACCATCGAAACATTTCACAGTCCCATAAGGGAAAAAGGGAAATTGATTCTCTGCATAGACCGGAGGAAGAATATAACCTGAGCCCAATCGGTGGGTGAGGCCAAGGAAATAGCGGTGTCTCTGTGTGAGATGGACAGTGAAAATAAATCATGCCCGTGAGGAATCACCAGCAAAATGATAAAGAGTTTTTCCAAATGGTGCGTGAAGGTGAGCAAAATTGGTCAGAGTGGGAGAGTGGAAGCATTCACTGTTGTTTTTCCTTTCCCCCACGTGAATGGAACAATCCAGCTGGAGGAGGGTGCGTGTGTATAGGCCTACCACCCACCACTACCCAGCAAATAACTACCCTCAACTAACATCAGGGTTCTTTAGATGGGTGGTTGACACATGGCTTTTCCCCATGGGTTCCAGGTTTAACAACCCCCGCCCTTATCCTTAGGAAGATCATGCCCTTTTCAATATAGTCGCATCGACATAGCTGGTTGGGGTCCTTTTAATTAAAATGCATAGTTACATGATGCCACAACTTAATATGTGCCGTATATCCTGATATACTATTGGCAACAATTCCAAATGCCGAAACATAACACAACCAAATCGATGGTGGGGCCTTTGCCTTTCTCCGCACCATGATTATTTACAATATATATGTATCATGTATATTTAATTCATTGGGGTCAAAACAGGGGTGTTACATTCCCCTCCCCCTTCAATAGCACTGTCCTCAGTGCTTTACAAAATTTGAACAAAATGCTACACTGTACCATCTCAGTGTTCCGCAGAATTGAACAAAAATGGATATATCATGTGCCAATCACATGGTATCCTCCGGCTCCCATGTAGCCTCTTCAGGTCCGTAGTGCTCCCATTGCACCTTTACCTGCCCTATGGCTCAGTTCCAGAGCATTGTGACCTTCCTATTGAGGATGCACATTGGCTTGATTTGGAACTCTCCCTCATGTTCCACCTGAATCACATCCCAATTTATCACATGGTTAGGATCATGCACATATCTCTTAAGCAAAGAAACATGAAAAACATTATGATCCCTAGTACTAGCAGGCAATGCAAGTCTATATGCAACTGGCCTTATTCTTTCAAGCACTTCAAATGGCCCACAATATCTTGGTGACAGCTTGGCACAACTTCCAATATTCAAGGAACTCTTCCTTGCCCTCACTCTGAGGTAGACATGATCCCCAACACTGAACTCCATGTTCACTCTATGCTTATCTCCATAGCTTTTCTGTCTGTCCTGTGCTGCTTTCAGATTCTGCCTGATCTTTACAACCTCTTGCTCCATTTCCTTGAGCAATTCCAGACCAAGCACAACCCTGTTCACTGGATTATCCCAAGTCACTGGTGTCCTACACCTTCTTCTGTACAAAGTTTCATACGACTCATCCCCAAGGATGCATGTTGTCCATTGTTATAAGCAAACTCTACCAAGTGTAAGTAATCTTCCCACTTGGTTGGTTTTTCCCTCACGTACATGCGAAGCATGTCTTCATGCACCTGATTAACTCTCTCTGTCTACCCATCTATCTGAGGATGGTATGTAGTGCTGAAGTTTTGCTTTGTACCCAAATCTGCAAACAACCCCTTCCAAAAATTGGAAGTGAACTTGACATCTCGGTCAGAGACTATTGCTTTCGACAATCCATGCAATTTGAAAATCTCCTTCATGAAGATCTTTGCAATGTCATCAGTCTTATGTGTAGACTTCACTGGTATAAAATGTGCTTCCTTAGTGAGCTTATCTACCACAACCATGATGGAATCATGTTGTCTCCAAGTCATCGGCAATCCTGTAATAAAATACAAGGAAATAACTTCCCATTTCCATTCAGGAACTGGCAAAGGCTATAACAAGCATGCTGGGTGTTGATGCTCAGCCTTTACCTGCTGGCACTTCATGCACCTTGAAATGTATTCAGCCATATCCTTCTTCATTCCTGGCCAAAATTACTGCTTCCTGGCTGTAGCAATTGTCTTATGGTATCCTTGGTGACCAGAATACAGAGCTTGAGGGACTTCATCCATAACAACTCTCCTCAAATTTGCTACATTTGGAATATAAATTCTACCTTTATAAGTAAGAAGTCCATCCTCTTCCAATTTATATCCCTCATACCTCTTCTCAAGACCTTGCTGCTGCAATTTGTATTTTACCAACTCACACAATTCATCTCCGACAGTACAATTAACAATCTGCTACCTCAAATCTGATTGGCAAATACCAAGGGATGCCACATGCATTTATTGCACCTTTCTGTTGAGTGCATCAACTACCTTATTCTCTTTTCCCTTTATGTGCTTGATTTCAAAATCGAACTCACATAAAAACTCCAACCATCTGGCTTGCCTAGCATTTAGAGTAGGCTGATCAAATAGATACTTTAGACCACAATGGTCTATCCTGAGCTCAAATCTTCTACCCATCAAGTAATGCCTCCACATCTTGAGAGCATGTACTATGGCTGCAAGATCTAGATCATGAGTGGCATAGTTCTTCTCATGCTCTTTCATCTTTCTGGACTCATAACATATCACATGGTTGTCCTACATAAGGACTCCTCCAAGCCCTTGTCCGCATGCATCGGTACATACCACAAAATCTTTCTCTGGGTCTGTAACCTTCAATACTGGTGCAGTGGTGAGAAGTTTCTTCAATTGCTAGAAGCTTTCTTCACACCTTGATGTCCATTCGAACTTTATCCCCTTATTTTGCAAAGAATTGATGGCGTGTGCAACTTTGGAAAATCCCTCAATGAATGTCCTGTAGTATCCTGCAAGTCCCATAAAAGATCTTACATCTGTCACATTTCTTGGAGTAGGCCAATTCATAATGGCTTCAGGGTCCACAGATATACCCTCTTCTGAGATAATGTGACCCAAATACTGAATTCTATCTCTATAGAAGTCACACTTGTTCAGTTTTTCATATAGCTGGTGCTCCCTGAGCAATTGCAATGTCAACCTCAAATGCTCTTCATGTTCTTCCTCATTCTTAGAATAAACAAGAATGTCATCAAGGAAAACAAGAACAAACTTGTCCAAATACTTGCTGAAGACATTGTTCATAAGACACATAAATGTAGCTGGTGCATTTGTGAGACCAAATGGTACCACTACAAACTCATAATGTCCATACCTTGTTCTAAAGGTTGTCTTATGAATGTCTTCATCCTTGATTCTCACCTGATGGTAACCAGACCTCAAGTCAATCTTGAAAAATACCTTTGCTCCTCTCATTTGATCAAAGAGGTTATCAATCCTAGGCAAAGGATATTTATTCTTCACAGTAACCTTGTTTAATTGTATGTAATCAATACACAACCTGAGTGTACCATCTTTCTTCTTTACAAACAGAACTGGTGCTCCCCAAGGAGACACACTCAGCCAGATATACTTCTTTTCCAATAACTCTTGCAGTTGCATCTTCAACTCTAGCATCTCTGGTGTACTCATCCTGTAGGGTGTCTTGGACACTGGTGCTGCTCTTGGCACAAGTTCAATTGTGAAGTCAATGTCCCTCTTTGGAGGAAGACCTAGAATCTCATCAGGAAACACATCCTTGAATTTCGGTAACACCTGATAGTCCTCCAACCTAGGAGTTTCATCCCCTGTTGTCTCCAAAATATGAGCTGCATACAACTGGCAACCCTTCCTATAGAAAATTTTCAACTGCATTGCTGAAACCTACCTTACTGAAATTACCTTTGGAATGCCTTTCACAACTACTGGGTTTCCTTCTTCATCCATGCATTAGAAAGTCTTGTAGTAACAGTCAAGCTTCACTCTGTGAGCTTCTAACCAATCCATTTCAATGAGAACATCATAGGAACCAAGTGGTAGAACATTCATATCTACATAAGTGATCAATCCATTAATGACCAATGGGCATTTCTCTACCACTTCACTAACCTTTCTCTTAGATTCAGTGGCTAGCTGAACTAACCAAGATTTTCTATGCTTTACTTTCTTAAAAGCACAAATCTCCACTACTCTAGGGGTAATGTCACTGTGAGTAGAACTAGGGTCAATCATAATAGAAATAGATTGTTCAATAATCTTACCTGTAAATTCAATCACAGTTGACTGGTGATCTTCCTGGTGGTCCTCTAGTGCTGCATAAATCCTAGGGACTGCCTTTGCTACTTGACCCACTGTATCTGCTTATTGCATGTTGTAAGCTGGTCTTGCACTTTCATTCTTGAGTGGACAATATTTGCGTAAGTGGGGTCCTTCACATTTCTAACATTTGAGTGGACCTTAATTTTGTTGTGGATCTTTAGGCTTTCCACCTGTCACTTCGACTGGATTACTCGCAGCTTGGGATGGCTACTTCTGCTGATTCCTGAATCTATAAGGTTTGAAACCTTTCTTTCTTTGGTCAAACTTCTCATTCTTCTTGTCCTTCCATGCCTTATGGTAATCAAGTTTACCTTTGCTTTGCTCATAGCAATACTTAGCCCTCCTTATTGCTTCTTCAAGAGTTCTAGGTTCATAAAACTCAATTCGGTCTTTGTAAGACTGAGGCAATTCACTTAGAAATTGTTGGACCTTCACTTTTTCATCTCTGATGTACCGGACATACCTCAACAATTCCAAGAATTGATTTGCATATTCGTCCATGGTCTGTTGTCCCAATCTCAACTCATGGAACTCCTTAATCTTTTCATCATAATACCTGTCAGAGAGGTATTTCTGCTTAAAATACTTCTTGAACTATTTCCACTTAAGTTTCCTTTCACTAATCCTCTTTACTTTCTTGTAGTGTTCCCACCAAATGGATGCTCTTCCATTCAGATTGAATATGGAAACTCTTGCCTTCATGTTTCCTGAATAGTCCTGCACTTGAAAGTACTTCTTTATCCCAAGGAGCCAAGCTTCATCCTCTTGTCTAGTCTTTACCTCACCATCAAATTTAGGAGGTTTAGCTTTCTTAAATTCATCTTGAGAGCGATCCCTATGGTGTCTCCTTCTTTTCCTTTATGAGAGGGTGAGCTTGTATCCCCACTGGATTCTTCAGAGTCAGATGATCCACTAGAAGTCCTTCTCCCTCTCCTAGTGTTGCTCTTACTGCCTTCCAGTCTTGTTGTACCTCGTCCAGAGTCTATCTTTCTTTGCAATTCTATCAAACTCTGCAACATAGCAGCATTCAATTGATGCTACTCTTCCTGAGCTTTAATCAAGCTTCTCATGGTGGCTGCAACATCTGATGGTGTCTCTTGGAATATCCTTCCAGTAGACTCTATGTCATCATTTCTGTTACGAACATTTTCTCCCATGGCATCTCCCACATGATCGTAAGAATCCTGAGCATCATATCCATCATGGGTTCTCATAACTGAACCGCCTCTGACTTATCAAACTGCAATTTCTAAAATATTGCCCTTGAAGGTGACTATGATTCTACAAGTGTGTTAGTAACACAACTGTTAGATACATATCTTGATAATAATAATAAAAAACTACTTACCTTCTCCTGGAAAAATCATAAAATAATCATTTTGTTTAAACACAAAATATTTCTCTTCTTGTTCAGCCCTGTAATCCACTGACAGTCTGCTGAAAAATCCACTGAAAAATAGCTGGAATTTGCTAAGAAGTCCACTTTGAAAAACCCAAATTTATTTGTATAGAATCGGGTCTCATCCCAGCTAAAATTCTGACATTTCAGCGGTCAGAACAACTAATTTCCTTCGCTGCTCATCGGGGGTCTGTTCATCTATTTTTCTCCAGCATGTCGGATCTCTAGTTGTCTAGGTTTCCAAGCCATTTATCAGCGCTGCAAAAAACCTTTATTGGCAATCGGGACCAATAAGCACTATCACATTGCCGTATCGACGATCAGATCCACTATACCTCGGGCAGCTAGTTCTCTAGGAAGCCGCAACGGCGGCCAATGAACTCTCTATGGTTTCTGTGGCCATAACTTTGTTGGCGGTCGGAGCAGTTAACTATTGCGGCATCGGTGGTCGGAGCAACTAACCACTCGCTCATCGGATGGTTATTCCCATAGTCATCCGCAACGATGGTCAACAGACCCACCGTGGTGTCCACAGTACAGAAACCTATCGGCGGATTAGAACAATTAACCACTATGTGTCGGCGATCCAAAACTGAGCAGGTCTACTATGTCGGCGACCCAAACCACTAAAATTTTCTGACATTGCGGTGATCTAAACAGCAATTACCTCCGGTGTGTCGACGATCGAAAATGGTATTCATCGGATGGATAGTCTCTTAGGTGGCTGCAACGATAGGTAGCGATCCCATTGTTGGTTCTGTAGACCTTAATACTCCATTGGCTATTAGAAGTTATATCCATTGTGCATCGACGATGTAAGGTGAAACACTTTCGCTGCGTCGATGATCGGAGCATCGACGATTGAAACTTCTAGGTGTCGAAATGGTAGTTTACATGACAGCTGCAATGACGGGTTCACAAACCTTTAACTTTTTTCGATCGGCAGTATGATCCTCTATAATTTTCCGACAACCAAATACTTCAAAAAAAAATTTCAAAATTTTCTTCTCTGCATCGGCTCCTCAAAGAACTAAGTTTCACCGACGTTTCGACGATCTTCGAAAGATCTCCGACGAAACTGCGGCTCTTCCTTCAACTAATAATTGTCGATCCACTTCACTAGACTTCAACAACTTCGTCCTATATTTGTCAGCGATCCCATCAACTAACTTCTGCTGATCACCGATGGTTTCAACACTTGACAAAAAAAAATTCGAATTTTTTTTCTTCTTCTTGCTGCCGCATCGGCGGCTTCATCGTCTAACTGTCTCAAATGGTGGTGACGTTTCGGCGAACCTATCAACTAATTTTCACCGATCCGTTCACTAAATTTCGTCAACGTTTCGACGATCCTTATCCATACAAAGTCATCATTTCGGCACTCAAATATTCTAATCATCGGTGATCCCGTCAGCTAATCTCTGTCGATCGCCGATGGTCTCAACCCTTAAGCAAAATTTCAGTAAAATTTGCCTCCTTTTTCTTTGCGTGGGAAATCCTGGCCACTATTCCTCGTCGACATTTCGACAGCCTTCAGGGGATCTCCGCTGACGTTTTGGCTGGTCGATCAACTCAATTCCACTGATCCATTTGGCTAATTTTTGTCGACTTCTCTTATCTTCCACCGCTGTCAGGACCTGCATCGAAGGTCTATCCACCTAAGTTTCCCGATGGGCCGACGGCCTTAACACTTAGAAATTTTTTTGAAAGCCTTTCTACCTGTCCCTCATCAGGTGGCCTTCCGCCTATGCTTTCTGCTATATCAGAGGATCTTCTCACTTAGTCCTTCGATGATCTGACGAGTTCGGCACTTAGGAAATTTTCAGCAAAAAAAAAATTTGAAATTTTTTTTCTATCATTCATTTTCTTCTGGGAAAAGGGAAACCTGCCTCTGCTAACTGGTTTCTCATGGCCCTCTGAGGCCCAATGTTGCAATGATGGCTCTGTCACTGCATCTTCACGGCCCATTCAGGCCCATGCTGCAAAATAAGGTATGATACAACACTGTGACATCCCCGACTGTCTGACCGGCGAAGAGGACGCTACTATACACCAAACATCCGGGAAACTAGCCCCATGAACATGTACATACATATAAACTAAAGGAAAATGCTTAAAACATCAAGCGTACTAAGATGCATAATCATACATATACTCAGCGGAAGCAAAACATACAATTCAGCATTTTACATGTCCATCATCATAATTCATTAATAGTAAATATGATTGCAAAACAAATTAGTCAAGGATACTTATCTTATAAGAACTGTCCCACAACCAGCTACGTCGCTACAACATTCCACCCAACCATAGGCTAGCATGCTCCTAAATCTCTCAACAACACTGCCACCCCTGATCCAGGCATGATTCCCCAAGGAATAAGGAACTAGCAGGCTTACACATAGTCAAGGAT
Organism: Pseudotsuga menziesii; assembly: GCA_001517045.1. NCBI lineage: Eukaryota > Viridiplantae > Streptophyta > Pinopsida > Pinales > Pinaceae > Pseudotsuga > Pseudotsuga menziesii. Next base: position 89,213 of record LPNX010160414.1, on the reverse strand, counting down.
AACAAAACATACCAAGCCAACACAATTGGGTTTGTCAGGCAGAGAACAGATCAGCCAAGCCAACACAGTTGGGTTTATCAGAACATCCAGGAGCTAGGAAAGGCTAAATTCTAAGCTGGTGAGCTCATTGAAGAGCTAAGGACACCTACACCAGAACTAGCCTAACTTCTAGGACACCCACACACACCCAACACAAGGAAATTAGTCCTTTCTCTGCTACACAGTCCCTCAGACCCTGACCTCCCTTCCAGTGCTATTCAGGGGTTATGGAGAAGAAAGCTAGCCCTCTAGCTCTATCTGTGTGGTTCCCAAACCCACCAGGTTTGTCAAGCAAATCAGGCCCTCATCACCACCCCAATACATTCCGAAGACCAACCACTGCATGCACGTAGCAAAACCTGCAATTACAGCTTTGAAAGGGGAAAACAAATCATTGAGTCGTTCTTGGCCCTATCGTCGTGAAAACAACTCAATGGTAACCTACAGCCACTCTAAAGCATGAGGGAAAACACAGCCAACACAACGTAGGTACTCATACCTACCACCAATTAGGGGAAGAACAACAGCCGATCTCATAATGAAAACCATCGAAACATTTCACAGTCCCATAAGGGAAAAAGGGAAATCGATTCTCTGCATAGACCAGAGGAAGAATATACCTCGAGCCCAATCGGTGCGTGAGGCCAAGGAAACAGCGGTGTCTCTGTGTGAGATGGACAATGAAAAGAAATCATGCCCGTGAGGAATGAACAGCAAAACGATAGAGAGTTTTTCCAAATGGTGCGTGAAGGTGAGAAAAACTGGTCAGAGTGGGAGAATACAAGCGTTCCCTGTTGTTTTTCCTTTCCCCCACATGAATAGAACGATCCAGCTGGAGGAGGGTGCGTGTGTACAGGCCTACCACCCACCACTACCTAGCAAATAACTACCCTCAACTAACATCAGGGTTCTTTAGATGGGTGGTTGACACATGGCTTTTCCCCATGGGTTCCAGGTTTAACAATCCCCCCCCCCCTTATCCTTAGGAATATCATTCCCTTTTCAATATAGTTGCATCGACATAGCTGGCTGGGGTCCTTTTAATTAAAATGCATAGTTACATGATGCCACAACTTAATATGTGCTGTATATCCCGATATACTATCGGCAACAATTCCAAACACCGAAACATAACACAACCAAATCGATGGTGGGGCCTTTGCCTTTAGCTCTGCACCATGATTATTTACAATATATATGTATCATGTATATTTAATGCATCGGGGTCAAAACCAGGGTGTTACAGCCTTCCAAATCTGTTATCATGATATCTGAGAAGATGTTTTGCGTACTCATGTAGATGGACATTTCGCCTTCGTGGTTGTAACCAATCTGCCTCTCCTTTAGGGAACAATGATGGAAATGCCATATCAAATAATCCAACAATGTTATACTCGTTAATCGGGGATGAGCCAATGCCAGACCATTTAAGCACATTAGTCAATTCTTCATTTGAGTTACTTTCATCCGGATTTGGATTATTTTCCCTTGCTCTAATAATTTCTATCTCTCGTGGTGCACTTGGAAGACATGATGCAAAAGAAGTTTTTTGTAAACCATCTAATATATCATCAACTCCTGGTATCCCTTCCAACATTGCAAATTCCATGTCATTATCAATATCGGGAAGAGTAACAGAATTAAGCATATGTGAGATATCTGTTGTATTTTCAGGTAACTCTTCTACTGCGTCAAAATCCACTTGAACATCTCGATAATATGGATCGTTAAGAATTTTATATAATAATGCATCCATAACTCTTTGTTTTCTAACAGTGAAATCATAATTGGATCCATGTCATCCTTTTTTTCTCACAACGGCCATTAATTCCAATTTGTTAATATGTCGTGGCAATGTCTTGACAACATCTTTAATCTCCCATGGAAAACTAATGGTGTGTCCTCTATATTTGTATTGTCCACCTGTTGAATACATCACTTGCAATATTGGACTTGCACGTGCTATCAACATCTCTTCAACTTGTGTGAGATCTTTAAGGACACGAGGTTGAGTTCCTGGATCCATGTGGTTTGTAGCTGAGAATCTATGATTAGATCCCTCTCGTAGACATCGCACGTACATTGGATATGTACTTGTATTCCAGCATATGACTCCAGGTAGACATGACACATTTGAACTTCTGCTAATCGATCAATTCGTTCACAAAATTTGCGATGTCTAGTATACATTTCTTCAGATGCTGTCATTATATTATTGTCTATTTCAACACCTCGCTCTCCGACTGTTACATGTTCAACATCCCCATTTAGATTTCTTTGTTCTTCCAATTTCTTCAACTTTATTTCTTGACATGCTCTTTGTCGATCAACATTTCATTTTCTTTGTTCTTCTCATTATTTTTGTCGATCTTCATTTGGAATCATATTAGTAATTGGAACTTCTTGAAATTGGGCCATGTCATCAACATGTTGTTCTGCAAGTTGATTTCTTGCTTCTTCCATTTGCTTCAATTTTCTCTCTCGATATGGTCTTTGTCGATCAACATTTTGTTTTCTTTGTTCTTCTCGTTCTTCTGCTGTCAATTCTTTCAACTTTCTTTTTCGATATTCTTTTTGTTGATCCACCTTTGGGATCATATTTGTAATTGGAATTGTTTGAAATTGGACCATGTCATGAACATGTTGATCTCTAACCCTTACACGTTCAACATCTTCATCAATTGGTTCCACTGGTATATTGGTTGAATTTTGTCTTTGTCGTTCGACATTTACATTTTTTTGTTGTTCTACAAATTGATTTCTTGCTTCTTCCAATTGCTTCAAGTTTCTCTCTCGATATGCTCTTTGTCGATCAGCATTTCATTTTCTTTGTTCTTCTCATTCTTCTATTGTGAATTCGTCCATCTTTCTTTTTCGATATTCTTTTTGTCGATCTGCCTTTTCTTTTTTCGTTCTTCTCCTTCTTCTAATGTCATTTAGTTAGATTTTCTTCCTTGATATGCTTTTTGATGTTCAACGTTCTTTACTTTTTTTCCCTCTCTTGTTTCTCTCATAGCATCTTCTGCATGCACATCATCCAATTCTAGGTCAAACTCTACATAAAAAATGACTATCATTAACATATACAATGAAAATTTTGTATCAATGTAATCTACACTGAAATCAATGTCTCGAATGAATAATACCAACACTGAAATTTATGCAGTGATTAAACACTATAGACTGAAATTTATGTAATGTTTATACACAATACACTGAAATTTATGCAATATTTAAAAACTATACACTGAAATCTATGACTATAAAAAAACCATACATTGAATTTTATGCAAGTTTAAAAGTCCTTATATTTTAAAAGAATTAGGTGACTTGGAAGAATTGAACCTTAAACCTCATGGCCATTATCCCAACACCCTTACCAATACACTACAAGTAGGTTTTATTATTAATATACTGAAATCTATGACTAAATGAAAACCATACAATGAATTTTATGCAAGTTTAAAATTCAATAAATATTCAAAAAAATTAGGTGATTTGGGAGAATTGAACCTTGAACCTCTTTCTCATTATCCCAACACCCTTACCACTATAGCACAAGTAGTTCTTATTAATAATACACTGAAATCTATGACTATATAAAAACCATACACTGATTTTTATGTAAATTTAAATTTCACTATATTTTTAAAAGAATTAGGTGAATTGGAAGGTTTGAACCTTGAATCTCATGCCCATTATCACAACACCCTTACAACTATACTACATGTAGTTCTTATTATTAATTCTCCGAAATTTATAGCTATTAAAAACTTATAATTTTAATTAAAATAAAATAAATTCCAATTATATTTAAATTAAATTAAAATTAATATATATATATATATATATATTGCACTTTTATGAAATATATATTAAAATATATATATTGTTTTGTTCTTTTTTTGCTGCACGTTTATGAAATATATATTAAATATATTGTTTTCTTTTTTTTGTTGGAGGTTGCTCGCGATTTGGATATATATATTGACGATGTTTATGCCGCATGGATATCGGTACAGTGTGTTTTGAAATATATATTAAAATATATATATTAAAATCAACCCCGTGAAGATGATAGCAAGCCAAAATATGATAAAATCATCATATTTGCCTTAATGTTAATGGTTGTGGTTTTGTTAGTTTTTTTGCTGCACGTTTTATGGCAGATGGATCTTGGTAAAGTCTGCTAGTAGACAAAGATCAGCTTTTAGGCTTAGCCTGTTTTATTACGGGAGAAGAACCGTCGAGGCTGAAGAATGTGGGTTGGATTCTGCTTTATTGCCCATGTTTTTTTGTATAAATATCAAAATTTCACGGATGGTATTGAACACGCAGTTTGTCTGTGCGAATTGGAGGAAAATGAGAAATGTTGGCTTCTGCAATAGCATGGTTTTCATGTTGGAATATATATCAATATATATTTATTTTAATATATATTTATTTTGGTTTCAGTTTCGATAATTGGATTTGGTTTCAATTTCAGAACCTCTTCCTACATAGTAAAATTATAATATCAATTTAAAAAACTTACCTATCGGTTGCGGAGATATTCTTTCTTTTTTCTTTGCGACAATCTTCTCTTTCTCTTTTCTTTGCCGCAGTCTTTTGTTTGGGGCAGATCTTCTCTTTTTTTCTTTGCGGCAATCTCCTCTTTCTCTTTTCTTTGCGGCAGTCTTCTGTTTGGGGCAGATCTTCTCTTTGCGGTAGATATTCCTTCTCTTGATAAATTCTTATGTATTTTTTTATTATCTATTGGTGTTTATATAGTAGTTGTTTCAAAACACACGTCGTTTTGTTTTTATTTTAATGAGCCAAAAAAATTATTTACTTTTAATTAAAAGCCGACAAAATCTACAGCATAAGTAAATAGAAGTAAATATTTTTAGCCAACCTTTACATGAGGAATGTTACATAATGTTACAACATCTCTCTCATAATCGGAAATCATAAGTAAATAGAAGTAAAAATTTATAGCCGACATTTACATGAGGAACGTTACGTAACGTTACATGACAAGATCTCCCCCATACTGGGCTGTAGAGCGCCTCTCGGCACAATAAAGAGGAGACTCTGTTGCTAGGCTTCTGCGGTGCATGTTTATAAGATCAGTATTTGGAATAGCCGCAGATATCATTTTTAAAAATCGACGTTTCGGGTCCACAACAGGACTCATCATCAGGATGGTGTGATGTGAAGAAGAGTAGGCGATCTCAGTCTTGGTTATTAATACTTAATTGCAGAAAGTAATATGCAAAAATTTTGGTATGGTTTTTTGGTTTTTTAATGTCGGTTTAAGAGAAGGTTAATTAAAAAGTTCAAGGTATTATTTTATAAAAGTCTTTCATATTAATTTATTAATATTCTCATAAAAGCTATGATGTAAAAGAGCCCACTTAATTAGGGTTTCAAAAATAGGTTTATGTGAAAAAATTCTAATGGTGATTAAGAATAGGTTATATAAGGGTGTAGTTCTTAGTTTGGAGAGTAAGAGCTCTAAAGCGGTATAAATCAACTAATTAGAAATTTTAATTTATTTTTTAATTGTAGTAAATTAAACTTGTACTTGGTTTTAATTTTATGATTTAATTAAAATTTGAAAAACAATAATTTAAATGAGTGATTAGATATGTAGTACCCAATTTGATTTATTATGTCTTTAAATTACTTAGAATGTGTTTCACTACCTATCTTTATAATAGTGTTTCTATTTTTCTTCTCTCTTTTATGATATTTAATTACTTATATTAATTTGGAGTTAATAATATTTATTATAATGTTCTTATATTTCTCCTTTTTGTACTTCTATGTTCTAATATTTATTTCTCCTTTATGTACTTCTATGTTCTTATACTTCTTTCTTACGGTTGTTATGATTTCCTTTTATTGTTTTTTTTTAATTACTTAAAATATTTTGGAGTACTACATTGTTTTTATTTTTCTCCTTTTTTCAATTCTATATTTTAATATGTTTTTCTTAATTTTTCTTTTAATATTAAGTATATCTTTATATAGTTTAAATAATATTTTGGAATTAGAATGCTTTATTTTTTTCCCTTTTGTATTTCTATGTTCATACCTTGTATTTTTATGTTATTATACTTATGTCCTTTTATCTAGTGTTATTTTGTTAAAGATGTACCAATTTTCTTTGTTTGTTATATATTTATGTAGTTATTTCTAGATCTCACCAAAAATATTAACAACATTATATTATATCGTGTGTTTATAAAAGCAATAGAGACATGATTAATAATTTCCTTTCTAATTAACTTTAATTTTGGATTCCTGGCACTGTCTGCAAACTGCCTCATGTAGTGTGATTGTCGTGGTGCATTTCTTATTCCTTACATGTGTGTTTAGACTAGTAAGCAATCGAGAGAGGGGTATTTACTTTGCTAGGATTCGTGGGCGTCATGAAGTTTGCTCAATGTCTCTACTCCACATTTTGTAGTTATGGTGCTCGAGTTCCCCTCTTCTCAATGCATTTTCCTCACTATCAGGTTTTACATATGCCTGAGAATGTTATGTTTTTTTTTGCTTCCATGTGAAGGTTAGGTTTAGGTGTTGGATGTGTCTACCATGTTGGCAGTGTATCTATTCACTACCATCGTATAACAAAATACTTGTCTGGAAGGAAGAATTCGTAGGGAGATTAGACGACACATTTTTACATAGTTATCGGTAGAATCACACTTATTTTTACATAGTTATTGGTAGCATCTTTGCTAATGAAGTAGTTTTAACGTTCTAGGTTTTTATTTTTAGGCTACAATCGCAACTACAACCTTTTTCTTGTAGCCACAAGTGGCAATGTCGAGGACATCACCACCTCATGGCTCTTGTTATTATTTCACACATTCATCACTAATCATAAAAGGGTGATCCCCCTATATATATTCATTTTATGTTTAATTCCAATTTTTTTAACACGGTTTGTATAAATACTTTTGAGATTATTGTACAATTTTTTAAATTTTATTTTCTAAAACATTTAAATTATTATTAAAATATTAAAAAGACTTGTCCACTGCAGAAATTTTGGAGAAATGTTTGGGTGAGATATTCGTGGCAAGGTGAAAAAGACTTGTCCACTGCAAAGGCTGAGAGGAAGTTCACCAAGAGCTTGAGGAAAAGTTCATGAAGAAATAAATATGAATATTGATAGTCATAAAGGGGGTTCAAGGGAGAGTCACAATGAGTCGAAAGAAGATGCCAAAGCCACTGGCATGAAGAGGAGGATGAGTCAAGAAGGATTTGACAAAGAGATAATTGAGATCAAGGAGAGACTCAGTGTGATGATGAAGTTGTTATAGAGAAGTGAGGAAGAATAGTACTATGGATGGATATTGAGAAATAAAAAGGTGAAATGGCATGTTTTGTAGCTGAGACATAAGCAAGGGTCAATTATCTGGGAAGAACTTAGAGTGGATGAGCATGCAGAAGGGGTTTGCATATGTAGACCTGAACAAGGTGAAATCCTTGGTGAAGAAGAGAGTGATAATGTAGAAGAGAGACCTAATGAAAGTCGCAAGAATCATTGGAGCAATTTGGCCCAGCGAGCAAGAAGAAAGGCATCAGTTGAGGTTGAAAGACCTTGTGTTTTTTAAACTAACAAAATGTTTATGGATGCAGGTATAGAAGGTGATGAGTTACCTCATGAGGAAAATATCAAGAAAGTTCCAATCAATGGGCCTGTAGATGAGTTTCTTATAGCAGAAACAAAAGATAGAGATGTTGAAAAGAAGTCTATTGTGAGCTGCATGGATTGTGTGGAAGACTCAAAGAAGCATGAAGGCTTGATGGTCCTAGGGAAATTAAATGAGGCTAAAGATCCTTGTGACTTGAATATTTGCAGTTGGTGTATGGTTATAATATGTGGAAGAGAACAATCACTAAGCACTATTGTGAAGATTGAAAGGAGTAAATATAAACTTCCTAAAGACATATGGGCAGAGAAAAACCAGAATTTTGCTGAAAAGGAAAATGAGATAGCCTTGTCTCATATAGATGAACAATTCGAAAATCATATACATGTAGTGAAATAAATTGTCAGTAGACCATCAGAGAAGTCTGCTGCTACAATAAATAATGGAAGTCTGATTGTTGAGGATGGAAAACATAGAGGTGAAGTACATTTATTGAAAACTGTGTGGATTGAAAACCTAGCCCAAAAGGTGACTTCAAAAGATGATCCTACAGAATTTGGGGTCTAGTGTTTAGATGAAATGTTAACTAAATATGGTAAAGAGGTTGAGTTGCAAATGGAGATTCCAAGAGTAAATTGGTTACAGGAAGAACTCAAGAAGAATGAGTATAATGTGATTGTTCACATTTGTGAACCTGAGCTCAGTGCAGTTCTTGGAAAGAGTGATGAAGGGAGATCAAGTGATGATCTCATGAGATGCTTGGATGGTTAAAACCAACAGGAGGTTATGTTTACAGAGGAATTATATGGGGCTATAAATCCTTATTCTTTAAAAATTGATGATTTGTGTATGCTTGCAGGTTTTGCAGGAGATAGACCGTCTTCTGGAACTGTCTTAAAGATGGATGAAAACTGTCAAGTGAAGTATGATGATGAATGTCTTTCTGATGAAGACAAGTTCGAGTTAATGCAACAAAAGAAGCTCATATATATATTACTTAATGGGAAATAAGTTCGGAATGAAGGATGTGTCCTTAGAGAATATGAGAGAATTGTATATTATGACAAGGAACCTGTTGTTGATGAGAACAGGGTGAAGATGACTTTTACAGATGGCCAAAATGAAGTTTTAGTACAGTGATCTAAAGCTGTCATGCAAAGGGAAGATTGGAATTCTATTCTGATGAAGAATGAAGAAACATTGTCTCAAAGAGGTAAGCCAATGGAATTGATTAAGGAAATTGATGAAAAGCAGTTGCAGAAGAATGTTAATGCAACAATTATGGCAAAGATATCTTATGATGAGGGCTTACATAAAGGCATAAATGAAGAGCGTGATGAGGAAAGAAATGAAACAGATTTGTCTAATGACAAAAAGAAGCTTGTCATAAAAATGAATAATGTAGAATTGATTATTGAAGTTAGTCACAGAGGAAATGAAGGACAACTACAAAAGGTTGTCAAGGAAGAAGAAAGATATGTCGAAAATGATTAGCAACATTGTGATGAAATACTTTAGGAATTTCAAGTAGAAGGTGAGTTGCTAGAATATTTGCTGAAGGAATATGAATATGAGGATGTGATTGCAAAGGGTGATGAAGAAGTGTCTCAAGATTTGGTTGAGACAGAAATGCATGCTAGTTGACAAGTTCCTGATGTATTGGATAGCACAGAAGGGAGTATGAATGAGTATGTTATCACGGTCGAAAAACCAAAGTATGAACTACTTCTTGATAGTAAAGCTGAAGTTCAGAGAGAACAAATGAATTATGCATAGGGAAATGTATTCATGGGAATTAATGATGTATGGGTGGCAGAAAAAGTAAGGTGCAACCAACAACTTGTAGGTGAAAGTACGGAGTTGAAGAAGAGAGAAGATCTTAGACACTTTGGTAAAGGTGAGATAGAAGAAGTTGAATTTGGAAGTTTTGAAGATGACAACATTAAGTCTGCTATAGATCAGTGGAGGAGACAATCTAGTGTCTCAAATGCCTTTTAGAAGGTATGTAACAGTGAGAAGTGCAGTAAGTATGTTTATATCCTTGGGTATGAAGGAAAAGTGCAGTTGCAAAGGAATGAAGATCATAGTTGTTTTCAGCAGAAAACAAACTCGCATTGTGAGGTAAATGAATTGTGGGATTTAATGCCATTTCCAAGAAAAGTTATAGCAAGATAAAGCAAGCAACCCACTGCAAAGTTGAATTGAAAGTGAAGAATGACGAAGGAAAAGACAGTGGGGCGTTGCAGCACAAAGTTTGGAAGCCTAGAAGGTTGCAGCCAAGGAGAAATGATGATAGTGAAGCTTATGAATAGCAGCAGACAAAAGTTTGGGATCTAGGAAGATAGAGAATGAAGACACATGACCAGGTGGCCATGTTTTCTTTCTACTTTGGGAGTTTGATGCAGGAGAATTAACTCTCAAGCCAAGGTAATAAGACTCTAAAGTCTTGACACTAACCAAGGAGGGATTTATTGTAAGACTATTGTAAATCTATTGTCATATGTATGTTTTTCTTAATTAGTTAGTTTACATAGTCTTAGAAGATTCCTGTTGGTACATGTGTTCATGGTTTATGTAACAAATTCTTTCAATCGAGGAATAACCCGAGGAGGAGGATGGCCAAATTAGCAACCAGTTGATGAGTCATTAGATAGATTAGTATTGTGAGTTCTTAAAATAAAAAGTTGTTAAACTAATCTAGGAACCTATGGTAGAATGATAGAAGTTAGTTGCTAATGAGCTGGAGGCTTAGTTTTGGGGAGGATATTTTCTTTAAGAGTACGGGCAGAGATAGGAAGAGGGGGGCTAGAATATGAAAGAATGGCCAAACAAAAGATATGAGGCCATAAAAGAAGATTAGGATTTTTAATGTGCCATTTTTTCTTTCATTAATGAAAAATGGTAAATTTACCATTCCAGTTTGTATGATTATGCATCTTTGTAAAATGCATGGGGATAGTGCATATCAATTAAATGGATATTGTGCAAGAATCATTATAGGCAGCCAGTCCAAAGTTAATGGACGAATTGATGTGGCTCACTGAATCTTGTAAGTGGGTTTGCGGTTAATCTTATTTATTTCATGATTTGATTTGGCGATCTAATTGCATTACGAAATGTGAAGAAACTAGAGATACTTGTGTCTGAGAGAATCTTTATTTTACTAATATCATTATAACTAAATGGAAAATTACCTACGGAGGATAAACATGGGAACAACTTGCAAAACCGAGTCTCCGCGTTTATTTAAATGGAAATCGCTCAAGATTGAAGGAGCATCTAATTGTTGTGTTTGATCTGAGTAGCCTTTAAATCTCCGTGGAGAACATTTGATTATTTAAACATATTTTTTGCGTTTTGGAAAATTGGAGAAGCGTTGAATTGTTGTGTTTAACCTGAATGAAATCTAAAATTCCGTGTAAAATGTTGGATTGTTAATCCAAACCGTCTGCATACCCAAGGGTGAGAGCAGGTTGGATAATGTTGGAGGTTGATTGAAAACGGGTCTTACACTATACAAATTAGTTGTTAGTACATTAAGAGTTGAATAGTTTAGTGATTGAGATTTATGAATTTGTAGGATGTTGGTTTAATAGTTTATTGATTGAAGATAATATGAATTAGAGGATTACAATTTACACTCATTAGAGATTTGAGATTAGAATTATAACACTTAGAGTTTACAATCATTAAATATTAAAAGTTATAAAAAAATAAAATTCTTAGAGGTTATTACTTATAAAATTTGGAAACTATCAATAAAAGTGATGTGATAAGAGTATTGGTCAATATATGCTATTAACAAGTATGTTGAAAGCTTTAAAATATCTTATTTTTAATTTTTCATAATTTTACAATTTAATAGAATGTAAAAAATAATTAAGTGGAAGTATTTTTTCATAATTTTTCTATTTAATAGGTTATAGTAAATATAAAACATAATAATGAAATTTAAAATATGTAAATGAATAAACTTTGATGAAGCTCTTAAAATAAGCCTTCCAACTTATTTAGCCTAAATAAATTTCACATTTTAAAAAAATCATAAAATGCCATACAAAACCATAAAATATGTTATCCAGCGCACGAGCATGAGGTGAAACACAAAAATCCAAACCAGACTTTAAAGCAGGTAAATAAAAAACATAATGAAGTATTATGGACAAACATATATCCCTTTCAAACGCGTTTGGGATTCAACCTCAAGCACCCATAAATGATGGTGTGAGGCGAGTCGCTTGTGCTTATGGACTGCGCTATTAGGTATCAGCTTAGAACCTTTCTGTTTAGACGAGTAAGTTCCCGCCATTTGCTGTGTGACGTGTCCGATTCCTTTCTTTGTTTATGTAATAGCCGGCTTTTCTTTATGGAGATGGGCTGGTCGGGCCTATCATCACTTTTTGCTTTTTTCCTTTCCAATATATGCAAAATATAGGGGGTAAATTTGTTGATAATTTTATTCAAATGAGGAAAATAATGTGCATGTTATTTGATATATCTATCTATCTCTATATATATATATATATGTGCATGCTATATAAAATTACTTAAAAAAAGAAATTAAAATACAGGTTAAGCTCACCTATAGCACTTCTAACAGTAATATTAAACAACAACACCATCAGAACAATCATGGGAATGACATTGTTGGAGGCCATTTTTTCAAGTCTGTTATATTTGTGCGGAAATAATGATGAATAGAATGTGTATATATACTCAAATGTGAGAAACTCGACCCACAGGAGAATCTAGGAGCGTTAGAGAAACTCACAAATCAAATTTGATGCAAAACCATAAAAAACCATGAAATGAGAAGCAATTTACACACACAATGTGAACAGAGACAGGTTAAGTTTTGACTATCTAACATAAAAAAATGTTAGTAATAGGTTTATATTATATCATAAGAGTTTCATGAGGCTTTGGGAGCCCATTGTGACTGTACAAGTGAAAATTGCCAAATTGGCATCAATCCCCCCTAGGTTGGCCAATCACATTCCAAATCAGCCCAAACAGCCACAAATTGCTGTGTAGACGCGCTTGAGGTGATGTGGGGCAATGATTACACCTTGGCATGTGTGGGTGTGGAAATATGGGTGGTTTAGAGCCTCTAGGTGGCATTAAATGCACCAAATCAAGCAAAAAATGGACAAAAACCACCTCTAGCACTCCTAGTCAACCAAGTTGTCCACATTCAATGAATGGGAGCGCACCACCAATGATGAGGGCGCACATGTGTCTACTTGACTAAGCTGGATTGCTCATGTGGGTGTTAATGCCTCAATTTGACTAGTTATTGGTCCAACTAAGCACCCTAAGTCCACCACCATAGTGTATTAATGCACAATGCACTAAAATTCACTAAGGAGTGAAACTAAGGTACTAATGGTTGGATTACTATTCTAACACCCTCCCTTAATCCAAAAACTTAGTAGAGCACTCAAAATGAAGGAGGCCTTGGCAACAATGGCTCAAGTCACCTCAATTACATAATTCATAAATTTTATTTGTCCATACAAACCGAGGAAAGAAGGAAAACCTCATGGGACAAAACATTCCCTCAAGAATGGACATGGGGCTGAAACCTACAATAAATAGCAACAAATCACCATCCATCACTCACCCCAAGCAAATATCTGAGGTAAGTGAAGGTCTTCTCTGTGAAAGACTTGGTGAAAATGTGAGCAGTTTGCTCAATGGATGGGCAATACTGCAATGAAATCACCTTGTCATGCACTAAGCCCTGGATGTAGTGCGTATGGATCTCAATGTGATTTGTCCTCTGCCTCTGAATTGGATTAGTAGATATTTTGATGGAACTTTGATTGTCCACCCAAATGTTGGTTGGAGAATCAATTGTGACACCAAATTCCCGAAGAATTCCCTGCAACCAAACACACTATGTAGTTGCATTGATTGCTGCCTTGTACTCGGCTTCTGCTGATGAAAGTGAAATGGTGTGATGTTTCTTACTTGACCAGCAAATGGGACCTTCAACAAGCATAAAGACAAAACCTGAAGTTGACTTTTTGTCAGTGGGAGCCCAATCTGAATCAGAAAATACAACTAGTTGAAGTGAAGCACTAGCTGAATAGTGCACCCCAAAATTCTTTGTACCCTGGACATACTGAACAATTCTTTTTGCAGCCTTCCAATGGATCTCATGTGGCTGGTGCATATGTATTTCTACAACACTTACAACATAAGATAGATCTGTTCTTGTATGTGTAAGATAGAGCAAGCTTCCCACTAGTTGCCTGTAGAGTGTAATATCTACCGATGAAAAATTGCCAAATTCAAACAATTTGATGTCAGAAAGAAAGGGAGACTTGGTTGCCTTACACTCAGCCATGTTAAACTTCTTTAGTAGGTCTGAAGCATACTGTGTTTGACTCAACATGATGCCCCTTTCACTTTGCTCAATTTCCAAGCCCAAAAATTGCTTTAGCAATCCTAGGTCGGTCATGGAAAATTCACTTTGTAAAGATGACTTAATTGAACCAATTGAAGTGGTGCAACTACATGTAATGAGAAGGTCATCAACATAGAGTACAATAACCTATAAAATACCATCATGTTGCTGCAAATATACATTCGGATCTGATTTGCATCTAGTGAATCCAATAGAGAGAAAGAAAGCATCCATTTTAGCATACCAAGCCCTAGGGGCTTGCTTGAGTCCATACAATGATTTCTTCAACCTACATACCAATGAAGGATCCTCTTGGAAACATTCAGGTTGCTGCATATAAATCTCCTCCTATAGCTCACCATGCAAGAATGCACTTTTGACATCCATGTGGTGCACTTGCCAACCCTTACTAGCTACCATTGCAAGAACTAGTCTTATGGAGTCCATCTTTGCAACCGGTGCAAAGGTCTCTATGTAATCAACACCATGGACTTGAGAGTAGCCCTTAGCAATTAATCTTGCCTTATGTTTCACATCTGAACCATCGACGGCAAGTTTGGTTCGAAAGAGCCACTTGCATTGGACAAGCTTCCTCTTGGGAGGAAGGGGAACCAATTCCCATGTCTCATTCTCTTGAAAAGAATGGAACTCTTCTTTCATTGTTGTTTGTCATATTGGGTAATTTCAAGCTTGTTGATATGTCTTTGGATTAGATCCAATCATCATATAACAATGCTCATCAAGAGCACTATCACTTGCAAAGGAAACATTACTAGTTTGTGATCTAGTCTTCCTAGGCTCATGGGGAGTGCCTGCTAATTCCCCTGCAGCTTGAATGATTTTTTCAGCCCACCTGGGCCTTGATGGTGAGTCATCTACATCAATATCATCTTCATCCATATTTATATCAGACATACCAGAAAAAAACAGAGCATGTATCATCACTTACACTTTCGAATGGTTGAGGAGAGGAGCATTCCCTCGGTGCAAGCTCAAATATGGAATTGACTATTCTTTGAATTTCACACTTCTTTAAACAAATGTCTTGAGTGTGGAAGTTTCAAAGAGTTTGTATCCTTTAGTATCCTCACCATACTCAACCATAATGCACTCCTTGCTTTGTGGCTGCAAGGCCTTCCTCTTTTCAAAAGGGATTCTAGCCCATGCTTTAGTTCCAAAAATCCTGAAATTCGAGACATTTGGTTTATGGTCAAACCATGCCTCGTAGGGAGTCTTTCCTTTTACTGATTTATGGAAGGATCGGTTTTGTATGTGTGTAGCATAACTAATGGACTCGACCCATATCTTGGGACTTAGATCCCTTGCTTCAATCATGCAAGTGGCCATCTCCTTGAGAGATCTATTCTTCCTCTCGGCCACACCATTTTGTTGTGGTGTGTAGGGAGTTGAGTGTTTCATTTGGATGCCACTCTCCTCACAAAGGTGTTGTAGGTTCTTGTTTACATACTCCTTCCCATTATCAGTCCTAAGGACTTTAATCTTATGCCCACTCTGATTTTCTACTAGTGCCTTCCAAATCTTCAATTGTTCAAAAACTTCTGACTTCAATTTGAGGTAGTACACCCAGCAGAAACTAGAGTAATCATCGATAAATGTAAGTACATACCTTGATCCACCATATGATGGAGTGGGAAGAGGATATGAATGCACCAACCCAAGTGGTTGTGTATCTCTCATCGCCTTCCCCTTCTCATAGCTTTGTTCTGAATGCTTCCCAACTACGCACCCAATGCATGCTCCATTTGATGATTTGATTTGTGGAAGTCCTTCCACCATCTCATCTCTCTGTAGTGCTTGGAGGTACTTGTAGTTCATGTGACCAAACCCCTCATGCCATAGCTTGGAAATCTCACTGGCATGTGAGAGAAGATCTTGGTCATTGGAAGTGGGGAGGCAGTTCAAAAACTTGTACATCCTCTCATGGTGGTATGCATACCCAATTGCAATGACTTGGTCTGTTGATATCTCTGCAATCTCTACCATGTCTGGAGTGAAGGTGACCCTCTTTGCCTCTCATGTATGGGTCATTTGATAGATTGACAACAAATTTGCTGCAAGGTCTGGTACATACAACACATCACCGAAGAAACCATGCTCTAAGTTAATCCTACCAATCCTCTTGGTCTGGATCTTTGAATCATCCCCCATTCGAACGGCTGGGCCAACATTCGAATGCATGGAGGAGAAGAGCTATCTTGTGGCTACCATTTGTCTAGAAGACCCCGAATCAATGATTAAAGATGAAGAATTAGAGGTATCTGCTACCAAAGCATGACATTTTTTCTTGCCTTCTGAAGTGGAGGTGCCATCCTTCTTCCTTGCATTGTCAGGGACTGGAATGTTGTTCTTCTCCAGCAGCTGCTCTCTAGATGCCATACCTTGTGGCAATAGGTGCATTTGGTCTTCTCTTTCCCCCTCTTGTCCTTCTCCTTGGGAGGATTCGAACCCCCATCACTGGATTTTGGTTTTTCTAGTTTCTTCTTCTCTGGTAGCTTTGAATTCTTGGGCTTGGGATTTCCCTTTGAGGAATTCAAAAATCCCATGGCCAAGGCTTGATCCTTAGTCTTGATTGTACCCATTTGGACTAGCTTATCTTGCTCCGATTTAGAGACTCCATGAAGCTAGCTAGACCGGGCATTTGCCAGTTTTGAAGTGTTAACTTGCCGTAGTGGAATTTGCTCACAAAAACTAAGAACTCTGGCCCCAACTTCGAAAGGATGGACAAAATCAACTGGTCCTCTTTCTTTTCAATGCCACATTACGTCAGCTGCAACAAAAATGACTTAAAATTGGTGAAGAAGTCCTGGATAGTGTCAAAGTGCGTTGGGCTCAAGTTGATGAGCTCGTTCTCAAGTTGGTGTCCATGTAGTTCATCAGTTTTCCCAAAAAATGTCTCTAGTTTTACCTAGACCTCATTGAGTGTTGTTAAACTGTCAATGTGGAACAAAATCTCTCTTGAGATGCTCAGGCATAACAATCCATATGCTTCATCCAATCTGTTAAAGTACTTGGATTTCTCCACAACAGAGTTTGGATCCATCTCTGTGGCCATGATAACTCTGTAAAGACCTTTGGCCCTCAATTGAATCACCATCTCTGCCTTCCAATTGAAGAAGTTAAAATGTGTTAGCAAGATGTGGGTAGCTTCCATTTCTGCCTGCGCTAATGGTGATGAAATTGCTGAATGTCCTGCAAAAGAGTTTTTGTTTTATCTGGAATTCCTCTAAAAATGCAACTCAAAACACTCTGAATTGATATGCAACTCAATAAAATCCAACAAGATCTGATACCATGTGATAAATTCAACCCACGGGAGAATCTAGGAGTATTATAGAAACTCACAAATCAAATTTGGTGCAAAACCAACAAAAAACCACGAAATGAGAAGCAATTTACACACACAATGTGAATAGAAACAGGTTAAGTTTTAACTGTCTAACATAAAAACATGTTAGTGACATGTTTATATTATATCATAAGAGTTTCGTGAGGCTTTGGGAGCACATTGTGACTGTACCAGTGAAAATTGCCAAATTGGCATCAATCCCCCTAGGTGGGCCAATCACACTCCAAATCAGCCCAAACAACCACGAATTGATGTGTGGGCGTGGCTGAGGTGACGTGGGGAAATGATTACATATTGTCATGCGTGGGTGTGGAAATCAAGGTACTAATGGTTGGGTTATTGTTCTAACACCCTCCCTTAATCCAAAAATTTGAGGCACAACTTCTCTGAATTTTTCATGCATGAGCCATCTGGTCCAATTTTGTCCAATTTTGGCTTGATTTGGTGCATTTAATGCCACCTAGAGGCTCTAAACCACCCAAATTTCCACACCCACGCATGCCAAGGTGTAATCATTGCCCCACATCACCTCAGCCACGTCCACACATCAATTCGTGATTGTTTGGGCTAATCTGGAGCGTGATTGGCCCACCTAGGGGGGGTTGAGGTTATTTCACCTATTGAAATAACTAAATTCTATGTTTCATCTAAGTTTTCCCATATCTTTCATTCCTTACCCATTCTTAAGGAGGTTGGGCTCTCTCATGTAGCTAAAGCTTGTTGAGCTTTCTCCCTTGCGATTTTCTTGTTGCTCATTTCATTTTCTCCATGCTCAAAATTCGTTTTACGTGTTTTTTACGAATGGGAAGAAGAGGACCACGATTCTTGGGGTTCGAAGAGGTCGTTTTTGCCCTCCTGTGAGCAATCTGGGAGCTTTGCTCATGTTTTTTTGCATTTTCCTCAAAGGTGTTGGATGCCATCCCGTGAGGCTTTGGGAGCCCATTGTGAATGTACAAGTGAAAATTGCCAAATTGGCATCAATCCCCCCTAGGTGGTCCAATCATGCTCCAAATCACCCCAAACAGACACAAATTGTTCTGTGGACGTGGCTAAGGTGATGTGGGGCAATGATTACACCTTGGCATGCGCGGGTGTGGAAATATGGGTGGTTTAGAGCCTATAGGTGGCATTAAATGCACCAAATCAAGCCAAAATTGGACAAAATCCACCTCTAGCGCTTCTAGTCAACCAAGTTGTCCACATTCAATGAATGGGAGTGCACCAACAATGATGATGGCGTACATGTGGCTAGTTGACTGAGCTGGAGTGCTCATGTGGGTGTAAATGCCTCAATTTGACTAGCTATTGGTCCAACTAAGCACCCTAAGTCCACCACCATAGTGTATTAATGCACAATACACTATGGTGCTGGACTTAGGGTGCTTAGTTGGACCAATAGCTAGTCAAATTGAAGCATTTACACCCACATGAGAACTCCAGCTTAGTCAACCAACCACATGTGTGCCCTCATAATTGTTGGTGCGCTCCCATTTATTGAATGTGGATAGCTTGGTTGACTAGGAGCGCTAGAGGTGGATTTTGTCCATTTTTTGCTTGATTTGGTGCATTTAATGCTACCTAGAGGCTCTAAACCACCCAAATTTCCACACCCACGCATGTTGGTGTTTCTAAATTTAGATCCACGAATTGGGGGTTTGATGAGGCCGTTTTTACCTATGTAAAGCCCAAGGACGTTCCTGAAATCGTATTTGTTCATGCATGGTTGTATTCCCCTCAGCCATTTCGTTTTGGTTGCCCGAGGATGATTGTGAAATTGTGTTTGCTATCGGAGGGTGGTTTTCCCTTCCACTAAATCGTTTTTGGTTGCAACCACTTCTAGATGAATGGGCACAAACGGGCAATACGGGTAGTTGACCACTTCATGGGTTTTCCCTTAGACATTTGGCTTTACCCTATTGGCTCAAGGGTTTGAATGTTTCCCCCTCCCTATTCCTTGTGAAATCATTGCTACAAATTGAGGCATTTACATCCACGTGAGCACTCCAGCTCAATCAACCAACCACATGTGTGCCCTCATCATTGCCGGTGCGCTCCCATTCATTTAATGTGGACAACTTGGTTGACTAGGAGCGTTAGAGGTGGATTTTGTCCAATTTGAGGCACAACTTCTCTTTTCTTTCCACATGCAAAATCTTTTGTTTCCATCTTTTACACTTGATTTTTGTTTTCTTTCCAAAAGCAAAAACTTGTATTTCCATCTTTATGTTTGATTTTTCTCCTAACTCAAAATCTTTAGTAATATTTTTTAATTTTTAATTTTCATTTATAATTCATAATTAAACATAAGAGAAAGCTATATACATTATTTACCATTACATAAAAATATATATATATATATATATCTTATTATGAATTTATTTACACATAATATAAAAAAGTCAATATTTTATTGATAATGTTATCCTCTCTATCTATATTAATAACTTTATACTTAAAAAAATCTCAAATTAATAATAAATATAATATTTAAAAAAATTTAAAGTAATTTTTACTTAAATAAAAATTATCGTTTCATTCTAACTTAAATAAATTTCTAAATTATAAAAAAGCTATAATATTATATTTATATTTACATAAAAACAACCTATACCATTCTTCACCATATAATAAGAATTAAAGAAAAATTACCACGATTAATGTCATAACCATACTAACGTGTAATGTAACTCTAGGACATGGATCCATGGTTGAAATTAGTTTTAATCACTTTTGGAATGAACGGTTGAAATTGTTCAATAGTCATTCATCTTTAAAAAAAATGATGTTTAAGATTTGTGGATATTTGCCTTTTATTAATTTGTTCTTAAAAATCATAATCAATATTTGATAGATTTATTAGTTTGTTCTTAAAAATCATAGTTAATATTTGATAAGTTTATTTGAAATATTTTGTTCATTATTAATTTTTAATTAAATATAATTAATTATTTTTTTAAAAGTTTGTTAAATTTTAGAAACCATTTTAAATGGTTATAATTATTGATATTAATAATTAACATTGTAAACGAGTAGGAAGGATGGAGGTATGACCACAAAGCAAGCATTAGGTTAGAATTATGTTTATTGGATGGAATAGGGAAGGGGTGTGGCAGGGGATGGTACACCTTTATCATGGACGTTTAAACAATTTTCATGTGAAAGGTCTAGAGCATTTATGCTCGGCAGGTGGGATGTGATGGAATAGTTAGTCGATATGGAGAAGATTGTGGATAAGGGACTCCATTGTCACTGTGAGGAAGAGGTCATCTGCCCAATCTCTCTATGATTTATCACATCTAGAAAGTTCTTCCTCGTTGGATGACAAGCTTATGAAATGATCATTTGCAACCTTGAAGGTGTAGTTGGCATCTATCTCTAGTTCTCGACCTCATTTTGGCGATTTCGAAGTGGTTTTTTCTTCTGTAGTCACAGAGCTATCACGGTCAGCTCCAATAACCTGAACTTAAGCATTTCCATGGAGGAACGAGCTTGTTGCCAGAGTGAAAGGAGGGGGGGGGGCATAAAATATTACTGAGAGAAGACTGCTGTAATGGCTAGGAGGAGGAGGAGGAAATACTCACTAAAAACTCCAGGAGGAGGAGGAGGATATGTAATACTCAATAAAATCCCGAGTCTAAAAGGAATAGGAGGAGGAGGAGGATATGTAATGCTCAATGAAACCCCAAGTCTAAAAAGGATAAGAATGTTTATAAAGGAAGATCTCATTCAAAAACATCAAGCTGAATTAAGAAATGAAGCTCAAAAGGTAAAATAATCTAGAAAGGAAGGAAAATGGGCAATAATCAAGAATAGAAAAGCTATTATTAGGGATAGCAAAAAAACATAACAATAAATAGGAATTTAGGATATTATAGATCCCCTCTTGGAACTATCGTGGATTTCCATGGAGAAAAGGTCCCATGTTAAGTTGGATCTCAAGTGAAGCCAACATTATATTGCTTGTTAAAACATGGGAACATGTGAATTTAAGGTTCCTAACACATAATGGTTTGTCTTGTGGTTGATATGGAATACAAATTACTACCTTATACGAATTAGAGACATAGATTTCTGCATAAAGAATAACATTTTAGATATCAGATATCAATGCTAAGAATATTTATAGTGGTAGTAGTAGTAGTAGTAGTAGTAATCTAATTTTAAGGTCACAACCAATCCAGACACCACATTGGTGTATGAGACCCTCTTGTTTGTGGGATAAGAGACCCCTCCATGCAATGATGTAACAAATAAAGTCTACGAACGTGTACATACTCGACTCCCTCCCCTCCGGTTTGGATTTGAACTTATGACATTTTAGGAGGAAACACATGTTTTTAATCGTTAAACTTTTATAAAAAGCACAATCTAGATAAAACCCGTCCTTACATTGGCTAAGAATATGATATTTATCCCCTAAAAAATGAACACAATATCATCTTTCTAAGAGACTTTAATGCTAAAAAAGGAACTAACCAAGATATTATCTAAGTAATGATCCCAACCCTAATCCTATGTGCCTAGATGAGGATCTTACATTAGCTAGTAGATACAAAATAAACTTTGAAGAATTGGTTGATAATTTGTTTGGTATTGAGCTAATTAAACTTTGTAGTTCTCAATATCTAATTATTTGCAATGGTCTTATAAAGTGGTTGAAATCCATTTAGAGCACTTGTATCCATGGGCTTGGTAGTAGTGGCATAGGTTATGTGATATATGATACCCCATATATGACAACATAGTAATTTTTTACATCTTAAATGACCATGAGCCCAAGCTTGACCATAGATATTCAACCTTAAGTCTAAGATTTTGCATGCACATAATCCCCATAACAAAGAATTATAATAACCAAAACGCTTGATATTCAATAAAATTAAAGTTGATATATTTTTAAGGGATTTAAATAATGAATTAATATACTATTAAATAAGGAAAATTGAAGATGCATATCATAATTTTAGCACAACTCTCTCTACTTCAACAAGTTCTCTATTATGGTTTCATGTAGAAATAAAAATAGAATGATTGACCCTTCGCATAATAAAGAGTGAAGTATGCTTGAAACCCCATTAAGAATGCTTCCATTGAGTCCTTAAATTCCAATAAGATATATAGACACAAAGCCTTAATTAAAAGGAAAAAAATGTAGTATATAAATAGAAAGCCATAGAATCTTTTACACCTCTCTAATATAGATCCTAAGAAATTTTGAATCCAAATTTGAAGTTGTAAAACTAAAGAAATCAATATGATTCCCTTGAAGAACTAGAATTCCTACCTTAAAAGGCTTTAAGAATTCGTGAAGAATTCCTACTGTCATAGACAAGATTCAAACACTAGGTCTTCATTTAGTAAAACTATGTCATATTGCGTGTATTTGCAGGATATTAAAAAATACCCCTAATTCCACTAGATATTGATAAATACCTATCAAGATCCTTTTTTGTGTGCAAATACATTTTTCCAATTTAAAAAACCCATTTTTATGAGATTTTCCTTATTATTACTAAATACCCCTTTTTATGCCCCCAATACCTATAAATCTCCCTTTATGAATGAACCTGATAATATATTAGTCAACAAGATGAAGCCTACTGCATTCAATTCCTTTCTAGAAAGGAATAAGTTTTCTCTTTAGAAGGCATAGAGTTTGGGGACTAAGCAGCTTGCAAAAAAGAGAGATAACGACATTGAAGGATACCAAGCAGAAAATTTAAAAATTGGTGGGACTATCGCCATCTTTCAAATCCACGAGCTCTTATATTTAGTAGCAAAGAAGGGTTTCCCTAAACCCTAGACATGAAGCCTCATTTGTATGAATTTTAAAAGTGGAGATAAAAAATCATATACTTATAGGACCATTATGACTATCCCTCTTTAGCCAATTTATATGGAATTATTTTGGAAAAGAAGATCAACATATGGCTAGAAAATCATGGAAAAATAAATAAATACAAGGCATGCTTTAAGATCTACTATTCAACTGTGAATTGCCTTGTTATGCTTAGGATGATTACTGAGGAGTGTTATAATAAGAAAACCAGTCTTCTATGCTTCTTTGTTTACTTTAGAAAAGCATTTGACACAGTTCCCAAAACTAATCTTCATAATATATTAGAAGAGATAAACATCTCTTTTGAGTTGAGAGCTCCTATGATAAGGTTGTATGAGAAGGTCATTTCCATGTTTAGGAACACATTGGGCTAGCCATAAGAAATTAATTGCAATATAAGAGAAGGTTGTCCCTTGTCCCCTACCCGTTTATGTATAGACATTGATAAGCTAGAGGGTTGTTTGGAAGACATAGGTTGTGTCAACAACTTTGGATGGTATAGTCTTCATCCTTCTTCTTTGTGTCGATGATATTGTTCTTATGGTGAGGAGTCCCTATTATGTCGACAAACAACTAAAAATTCTCAAGGATTTTTTTTCTAGTATAGTTATGACTATTAATATTGAAAAATTGAAAGGTTATGATAATCAAATTCCAAAAATATCACTTATGCTAATTTCATCTATGAAAACAACAACTTGGAGCAAGTGACTCCATATAAATATCACATAATTGATCTTGATCACAAGATTAATTGGAACTATATACATTAAGAAAATGATTAATTGAGGGTGGAAAGCTTATTATGGACTTGAAAACAATTGTAAATCAATAGGGCTTCGGATTTAGGATAAGAGGAAACTCCTCTTCGAGACTCTCACCACTCATGTTATCATATATGGATGTAAAGTTTGTGGTTGTGACATATATGTAGAATCATGGATAAGGATAGGGTAAATTTGAAATCATTTTATGATATATAATACCAAAATTAACAACAATAAACCCTATATTATCCTTGTTATAGAAGTGAGTCTCTCCTCCACTAAAGGCATGGCTATGACTAGGTACTTAATTTATAAGAATGAGATAAACATCATGGGATACACGAGGATTCCTAATATTGCTTCATAATCTAGTCGAAACCACTTGTGGCTTGAGCAAGGTTGGGATAAATTCAATTTCATGGCGAAATTGTTCAAGAGTTGAGAAAGAGGATCATTTGCACAAAAATGATAATGTTAAAAGTGTTAATACATCTAAATTTAAGGAGAAATTGTGATGAAGTAAAGAATTAGAGGATAAGAGAAAATTAAGATATTATAAGGAGGTGATCAACCCTAATCTAGAAGATCAATAATATCTCTTTATTTTAACTAGCATAAATAAGAACACAACATTGCTAAAATTCTCATGAGATCCATAGTAAAAATGGGTGCTCAAAAATTCCTAAAATGTCAAGGGATGAAAGAATTTGTCATCTTTGTGATACTAAGAGGGTTGAAGATTAAAATATCTTTGTCATAGAATGTCTTGCATACACCCACATTAGAGTCAAAATATTTTCTATAATTTTGACCTTCCTAACGTTTTAACTCTTCACAACTATAGTGATCTAGGAATGCTTCTCTTAACTCTCTTTGAGAATAGGAAAAAAAATCTAAAGAAAACCAAGTGATTCCTTACCTTTTTAAGGTCTGATGTACCAAAGTTGGTCTCAATGGACATTAATAAACATCATCATCATCATTAGAATCATCGTCATTAGAAATACTAAAAGCTATAATATTTTTAATAATAAGATTATGATATTAATATTAAAGAAGCTATGTCTATTTTTTTTAAATTAAAATTAAAAATCAATCATATATAAATATTAAAAGTTATAATTTGATGATGGAGGGGCAATAAAAAAATTGGGGCTAATTTACACAATTTAATTAATTCAAATATTTAATTATTTAATTAAAAAAATAGAACTTTACCTGTAAATTTTTAATTGGCGAATGATGGGATTCCAAGTATCATTAATTCTTAATCCTTTGTCTCTATTTAAATGGTTATTATTGAGCTCAATCTCAATAGCTTCTTGAACTTTTCTCTTTATGTAGTAATCAACCTTAGGGATGATCACGGCCTTATCTATACATATTAGGTGGCTAGTGTCATGAGAGTGTTCGGCCAAGGATGATATTTTGACATGATTATGCTTGATATCTGCACATTGTTATTTAAATTTGATGTTCAATGATCTGCTAGTTTCACCTATATAATGCTTACCGTAAGAGCATGAAATTGAGTAAACACCCTTATGATTTTTTGGATCAACAATATCTTTATCGTGGTCAAATAAGGTTTGTTACGGTATTGAGAATGGAAAAAACCACTTTGATATTTATCTTCTTAAGAATTTTAGCAATTTTATCAATAGTTCCTTTGATATAACGGAGGGTGATAGATTTGCCTTTGAAAGGATCTTAAGAATTATGGTGCCCAATCATGTCTTTATGGACATCCCTCTTGAACGTTGATATTTATAGCCATTGCTTTCTAAAACATTGCCAAAATGGTGAAGTTCTTGATTTAGATGATCCTTACCTAAGATTATGAAAGCACAGGTTACAAGTGTGCTAATTATGCCAATTTTTTGGGAAGCGTGGTGATGAGAATCAACATGGAGATATGTGTACATGTGTGTATTATTTAGGTAAACTTGGTGAGAGATTAAGCCATCCTATTTTTTAGAGATAAGAATATCAAGAAATATGATGTAGCTATGTTTTTCTACTTCTATCATAAATTTTATGTTGTCTGCTTATTTATTTAATAATAAATTTTATGAGTGTTATAACCTTGAAATCTTCATTCTTAATAAAATTCAATACATTGATTGAAAAATCATAAACCACACGTTTATTTTTTTAATCACAAGTTTTTGTTTTTATTTTTTAATATCAAGAATGTTAAAACCTTGGACTCTCAATTCTTAATCAAATGTATTCCATTTATTGGAAAACTATCCACTATCATAAAAAAAAAATTAGCCATTTTTAAGTTTAAATAATTTGAACATATTATCCATCAAATCATAAAATCTTAATCATAAATGTTATTTTTATTTTAATATAAATTTTATCCTAAAAAAATAATAAGTTTTACTATTCCCAAATTTTAGATGAAAAAAAAATATTTATATTTTTTACTCATTTTCATTTCATTATATTTAAAAAAAAATCTAACCCAAACAAGGATAAGAAATATATCAAATTTCCAAATTTAATAAGAAAAATAATTGACATTCATAATTTTTACTAATTTTAATTTCATTAAAATTTAAGAGAATCCAATTCAAATAATAACAAGAAATATAGTGTTTGAATTGGAAGTCTTAATCTAACTTAAATAATAATAAGACATATATTTCTTTTTTTTTTGGTCTTGAAGTCTTAAGGAAACAAAAGTTATTAGGAGGAGGGGATTTAAATTTTACCCTTAGTAGTTATGAGGTCTATGGAGCCAATGCAAGACATGGTATGCTTCCTATTTTATTCAAATTCAAGTTAGAAGAGGCAAGGATAGTGGATATGGATCCTATTATGAAGGTCCCTGCATGAAAGAATAACATATTAGGAAGAGACATGGTGTATAAGAGGTTGGATATATTGAGATTTAGATAATTTGTTACTGGAGGTGGAAAAAATTAGATCCCAAGTGGAAGCAGAAGAGGTTCTATCCATTCATGCATCCTCTTACAAATTGACAAATGGGAATAAAAGTATGCAACACTTTTTAAGTTCAACATATACTAGGAAAACAAGGATGAATACATCAAAGTAGTCAAGGAGGAATGGGTGAGGTTTGATCCTTCATCTAGAAACACAAGAACCTTTCAATTTATTGAATCTTTGAGAAAGGTGAAAATATTTGTGGTGGCTTGGGATTCTCAAATACTTAAGAATCTAGATAATGAATTAAAAAAAGTGGAAAAGAACTTTGAAACTCGCTTTCTTGAAATACCGGGGGAGTTTTATGAGGAGAAGAAAGGGACATAATGAGAGTTTTTCAAGTTTGAATAAAGAAGTACCTAGTAAAGTGAGAGGTATAGTGGAAGATAAAAAGTAAAGTCATTTCAGTATAGAAATATGATCAAAATATTGCTTTTTCTTCATAAGCATGCTAATCATAGAAAGAGAATAAATACAATTTGGGAGATAAAAAAAGAATAAGGAAGTAAGACAAGATCCTTGGAAGAAATAGTTGAGTCAAGAGTTTCATAGTGAACATATTTTCTTATTTCCTAAAATTTGTGAACAAAGAAAGAAAACACATGTTAATGGAGGAAGTGTTTAAAGAAGAGTTAAAGTTTGTTCTTACATCCTTCCAATGAGATAAAGATTGGGACCAGATTTTCTTTGAATCTCATTTAGGATTTTATAATTTTTAAAAAAGGACTTTTTAATGGTGATATAAGGGGCAAAGAGTTTATAGACTATTTTCAGAGAATTATATTTTTGGCGTTAATTTGTAAAAAGGATAAGGGAACTTGAACAAGTTTTATGACTTAAAAGGTGGAAATGGGGAGTGCACATCAATGCACTCACTCAAGAATGTGCATGTATTCTTGAAAACAAATGATTTATTTAAAACATGAATGTGTTCTTTTTCACTTAACTTCCCCCTACAAATTGATAGGCAATGATTTCAAAGAACGCATGTTTGTGTATTGGTATTCTAAATCACGTTGCACATTTTGAGGAGAAAAAAATGCACATGACCACTGTGACAATGAGGGAAATGTTCAAAACCACCATTTAGTGTCTCTCTCATATATTTGGGGTAGGTTTACCCATCTATTTGTTTGGTTTATATTTCTTAAATTATTCACATTTAAAAAAATAAAATAATGATAAATTTTTTTTGTTTGTAAATGTAGTACATAAATTATATTTTCGTGGAGTCTATATATGAAGAGAACCTGAACCCACCATCACTTTATAAAAAACAACCTAAAACTAACTCCCAATCACCAAGGATAGAAGCAAGCACAAAAGTTGACAATAAGGTTGATTCATTGAGAAACCTAATTGCTACTTTTAGAAAAACTAGAGAGCCCTTGTGCCTTTCATTCACCAATGCTACAAGGTTGACAAAGCGAAAAATTTGACAATAAGGTTGATTCATTGAGAAACCTAATTGCTACTTTTAGAAAAACTAGAGAGCCCTTATGCCTTTCATTCACCAATGCTACAAGGAAATTATCTGATATTTCTATATAGAGGATTGATAAGTTTAATACTATAGGGTGAGGTTATATCCAACCAAGTGAGAAATTTATAAATTTTAAAACATGATCTTATGACCTTGGTTATTAACATCAACACTAACATACACCTTCCTATGTTAAAGAAGCATATTTGCATGGATTGGGAACATATCAACCATTTATAGACCACTAGATGGATATGTGTCTTATTTTTGGCAAACTACCTTATAATAACAAAGAGGTACCACTACATTTTGAAGAAAATTATGGGTCGAATTTATTTTAGGTCACCACATAAACATTGGTGATATCTAGGGGAGTAGGGCATGGGCCTATTCAAGATCAAACGAATGTTAAACATAACCCATTATCAATTATTTTCCTTCCTAAGTAGAGGCATATCACCCTTTCCCAATATATTGTGATTTTAAATAGCATTCATAAGAACAAAACATTTATTTCCATGAAGAGGGATATTAAAAAAAAAATGTGAAACTTCTTGATAGAGGGGAGGGATTGGTCCTTCAAGATATGCAATGGAGTCAAGTAAATAAAAGTCACATAGATATACTAGATATTTTATCGATATTTCATCTAATTCTCATCAATGCTCATGTTGTGGAAATACTTAATCTAGGTCAATGGAGGCTTCCATACAATATAGTTTCATGGATGAGGTTAGCATGAAATCATCTCTTTGGACTTCATTGATTATTCTATTGTGTCATTTTTGTAAATATCTAATTGTTTCCTATGTATAATTGCTATGATTTGATAGTACTCCTATATCACTCCAAAATGTATAGATATCAAATATTGTGAAAATATATTTTTATTCAACAATTATATTTAATCCTTTATGTTTCTTTTCATTATTTTAATAATATTACTTTGATAAAATTATTAAAATTTTCATTGACATAGATTATTTATATATGCAAAAATTTTAATCTCAACCAATAACCATTTTATCCAATGTGAATGATTCCTAATCTTACAAAGCAACAAAAAATATGTGCATATTAGTTACAATTAATTTATATGACTAGAAACATTGTTAACATAAGATATAGTTGATTTTTTTTACAGTCTTCAAAAAAGTTGTTTTTAATTAACCAACCATATTAACTAGGTCGAGTTAATAGGCTTTCCAAGTCTTTGTGACCTAGAAGAGAGGTATTACAAAGAAACAAATAATATATGCATGTTAGTTACAATTAACTTATATGACTAGAAATATTGATAACATATGATATTTTTGAGTTTTTTTACAATTTCAAAAAAATCTATTTTAAATTAACAAAACATATTAACTAAGTCTGGCTTAATAGGCTTAGCCAAGTCTTTGTGACCTAGAAGATACCTATTAAAAATAAACAAACAATGTATGCATATTAGTTACAATTAACTTATGACTATAAACATCCTTAACATAAAATACATTTTGATTTTTTTATTATGTCAGAAAAGTTATTTTGAATTAACAAAACATATTAACTAAGTCAAGTTGAATAGGCATTCCCAAGTTTTTGTGACCTAGAAGGTACTTGTGGATTATGGTTTATTGGGAAATTACAAATGAAAAATGTGCACATAACAAATTTACATTAATAATCATCCTTTAAAACTTAAAATTACTAAAATAATATATATATATATATTAAATGAGTTATAATAATTTTATATTCTTTTTAATTTCAATAACATTAAGGATTTCATGTGTTAGAATATTCATTTAATAAAATGTCTATCTAACAATAGTCTCTAGTGTCATATCCCAAGAATTTACTAATAGATGGTGTGCAAGTAAATTTGATTTATCTAGTTATTTATGTATTTCATGTTTTTCCAAATATGTATTGTGAGCCTTATAACCTAAAAAGACATGAAACTAAAGTCTACTTGGAGGAAAATAACTTAATAAATAAAATAAGAAAAATATCTTAATAATATCAATTAAAGAGATAAATTACTCCAAAACCCTAAATACCTTTTCGAGGTGTCATTCTCACATTTAACCTAAAGAACTAACGAAAAATAGAAGACTCCCTATGCAAAAAGAGAGAATTAATGAGAAATCATCAATAAGTGAGAACAACATGAGAAAGAGATATAAATTAAGAATTAATGAAAACACAAAACCTTCATAAAGTCTTGTACGTTGCAGGCATATGTTACACAATTCTAAGTTTAACTAGGATATTTGGAAATTCTCTATAGCCATAGAGTGGTAATTTTTTTAAAGGCTTGAGCGCGTATGATGCTTGTAATGATACTTGTAGGTTGACAGGGTTTGAACCTATTCAAGGCTAGTAAAACATACCTTAGACTGTGGTCATGGGATTATAATACAAATCCTTTCAAAGCTAAATACCATTTAGAGAATATCATTTAGAGAAGTGGGTGCCTCATGCTAGATGAGGATATGTCTATAAACTATTTTGGACTAGACAATCTTGTGGTTAATTTTTTTTTCATAACTTTCCTTCTAATTAATACCAAAAGTTATTAAACCTTTAGCATACTTGGCTGGATTTGGGTGATTACAAAGTCTAAGGGAAAAAACTCTTCTAATCTATGGTTGGGAGGTTTGGTCTCTTTACTCGACCTATTCCGAAAAGCTTTTAAGAATGGAACAAATAAGTAAACGATCATGTATTTACTTTTATTACTCTAATGAAAATATTTTGAAAATTTTACATTATTTTTAAATAATGGTCACATAGGAAATTCTATTATGATATTACTAAGTTATAGTTTTTTTAGTTAATTTTTTATTAAATTTCATAAAGGAATTAATAATAAAATTACTTTGTTACTAGTGTTAATTTGACGTTACATTATTAGGTTAAACAAGTATCCTTGTATATAAAGATTGATATTAGATTATGTTATTTTTTTTATAAATATAAATGGTTTAAATCTTTGTGATATGTATAAATCATGCTAGCTAGACAATTTATCATTTAATAACTAGACATGATTATATAAAAGAAAAAGTCATGTTTCAATCTTAATACTCTAGAAAATGTAAAATTGAGGTGTTGAATTTTGGAGTCGTTATTGATGTCAAACAAGAAGCATGATGTTCAAGCCTTTGAAATCTAAATGTCACTATGAAGAAGTATATAGAAAATATGTGCGCAATCAGGAAGTGGCACTCTTGTGGGCAAATGCCACAAAGGTATGGAACCCTTGTGCACATACCTCGCCAAGTCATGTGCACAAAATTCATGTGACATAATTATCAAAGATGAATGCCAACGAAAGAAAAGGTGGGGTGGTAAGTTTGATCGAAAAGAAAGGAAAAAGGGGTATCACTGACTCAAAGAAACCCCAAATTGTGGACACAACAATTGAATAGGAGTAGTATAATTAAGTGTGAGATTGAAGCATTGAGGTAAACTTGAAAATGCGAAAGATGTAATATTCAGAGTTTGCAAGCTTTGAATTATTCGAGTGTCAATGATTCATTTATCCAGAAGAAAGATATAGCAGAGAGCTGAGTGCACAAGAGAAGAAAAGAAGAGAAGTTAGAGCAGTGCACATAACAGATAGTGAAGTACAATAATCGAGCAGAATAGAGCATGTAGCAAGTGCACACAAAAGGAAATGAAGTTGTTGGAAGAATAAGTGTGAAGTTGTGTGCACAAAATCAGAAGATAATCTGAACAAAAGGATACAAAGTCAAAAGAGTGAAGATATGAAAGTTTGGCAGTTTGCACAGAACATAGTTAGCAGTGCAGAGAACGTAGATTGAACTATGACCGAGGTATTCACAACACATCTATTTTAGGGTGGCAGGGTGGTTCTAGGGAATGTTGGTGTCTGTGATATTATAGAGTTGGATTCTCCTTCTAGTTGGAGCTAGAGAATCGAGGTGGTAGGACGGGGCAAGGTTAGGAGATTGTAGTCTCCTCTCAGGTTGGTTCCTAAACACAACATGTAGGTGTTTACATAGAGGATTGGTGTCCTCACTAGTTGGATCTTGTATACAACTAGTTGGTTCTTACACAGAGGATTGGTGTCATCATAGGTTGGAGCCTATATATAAAACCTTGGTGCTTGTGTAGAGGATTGGTGTCCTCACAGGTTGGATCTTGTATATAATGAGTTGGTGCTTACGCATATGATTAGTGTCCTCATAGGTTGGAGTCTGGTACAACAAGTTGGTGCTTATATGTGGGATTGGTGTCCCAATCAGATTGTTGTATGATTGAGTTGGTGCTCACATATCTAGACATCAGTGTCAGCCATCTATCTATGCAATCAAAAATTTCATATGTATATATAAAGTTACTTTCCAAATATTTTGTGCACAATAGTCTTTTTATTGTTATGATTGAATTTGAAATTGGTGCATAAATTGTAAAGTAAAAAAATAGTTAATTTGTGCATGATATTAAAGCACCCCCTCTCAGTATCATTAAGAATTCCAACAATTGGTATTAGATCTGGTTTCTTCAGGAACAATATAACAACTATAATATAGATCATCACGCAGACATTGATAGATAGGAATAACTCTCTACAAACATAATACGAAGAGAAATGCCATTCACGGCAGTTGAAGAAGACCTGAAAAATGATGACTTAGGAGATGAAGAAATGGCAGAAGTATATTTTGAAGGAGAAGTTATAAATGGCTTGGAAGAACCAAAGAAATAAAGAAATAAGAATACATATTTATAAGAACAACTATTAAAGTGTGAAGAGCAAGTCAAGGAGACTAAAAAGTTAGATGTGGACATAAGAGGACAATTGAGACAAAAGGAGGAGAATTGTGAAAATTTGGAGGCTGAAGTCATCTCCTTAAAAAGGGAATTGCAAAAATACAACATCCAGTTGAATTTTCAACAAAAAATCAACAACAACACTAAAGCTCGAGATACAATTATTAAAAATCAGAGACAATCGTCCAATAAGTTAGGACTAGGAAATAAAGGTTCAAAATCAACCTATGAAATAGGAGAAAGAAGTTTTATTGATGTGTTCAAAGGTTCTATTCCAAGAAAAGATCAGAATTTAATAAATAACAACAAGAAGTCATCCCATGTGAAAATTGACATTATGCAATCTGGAAGAACTCACTTCACAAGGTATCAGAATATTTTCTTAGGAAATTTCTACTTTTGTAACAATTTTGGTCATAAGGTAGTAAATTACAAATCCCCTACGAAAGAGAATAATAAGAAAACAATATTTTCCATGAGGCCAGACATAGATAGAATGACATCAAAAGGACAGTTGAAACTTTGAAAGAAAATTTCAATTCATTTTGCCACTTGAATTTAGATAGTGAATTCTATAAATGTTGCAATCTTGTTCATGAAACTCAGGACTGCAAAAGTCAGTCATCATTTGTGAAACCTGTTGAAACCAAAAACATCCCCAGTAAAAAAATATTCTATGGAACTTGCAGAAAAGGTAGACCAACAAAATCAAGAAGGATGCATTTTGGCATTACATGCACAGAGTAAAATACTACATTGGTATATTGACAGTGGATGCTACAAACATGTGACATGGAATAAAGTAAATTAATTAAATTTTCAAATAAGAAAAGGGAGGCAATGTTTATTTTGGAGATAATGGTTCTGCTAAGATTCTTGGAAAGGGCATAGTAAGTCTTGGGGATAAGGAAGCGAAAGAAAAGAGTGTCTTACTCATTGAAAGTATGAAGCACAATATTCCTAGTGTAATCCAAGTGTATGATCAAGGACATACTCTCACCTTTGATTAAAAGAAGTTTAAAATAAGAAACATATATACATGCAAACTAGTAGCAACGACATCCAAATCCCCGAATAATGTATACATATTAGACGGAATGAAAGAGGAAAGATACTACATGGGGAAAATAGATGAAAAGTGGCTTTGGCATAGAACATTGGGACATATAAATTTTGACAATCTCATCAAAATTAGCAAAAAGAAAGCAATAAGAGAAATTCTAAAAATTACAAATCCATTAAATTTTGTTTGCAAGCATTTTCTACATGGAAAACAAACAAGAGTAATTTTTAATTCAAAATAATATTCTACGACAAAACCATTGGATCTAGTGCATACTAATGTGTGTGGCCCCATGAGAACCAAATGTCTAAATGGTGAATCCTATCTCCTTCCCTTCATTGATGATTAGGGACAGAATGACATGGGTCTTTTCATTAAAAAAAAGCAAAGACATTTGAATGTTTTAAAATATTTAAAGAAGTAGTTGAAACTCAATCTGATTTGAATATTAAGTGTCTAAGATTAGATAATGGAGGCAAATGCACCTCAAATGAATTTGAGGATTTCTATGACAAAATGGAATCAAAAGAAATTTCTCAGCCACTGAGACCCCATAACAAAACAAAGTAGCATAAAGAAAAAACAAGACGGTGCAGGAGATGGCTAGAACAATGTTAAATGATTCTAAATTATCTAACATTTTTTGGATCCATGCTATTCATACTACTATTCATATTTAAAAAAAAAGAAAAAACAGAAACCAATAGCGACATGACTCCTTATAAACTATGGAAAGGAGGGCCAACAATAGTTAATCATTTCAACATATTTGGGAGCAAGTGTTATATCAAAAGAAATAATGAAAACCTGGGAACATTTTATTCCATATTGGATGAAGGAATATTTCCTGGGTATGCCACAAGAAGCAAGGCATACAAATGTTACAACTTAAGACTAAAGAAGATGGTGGGAATTCCATATGTAAAGGTAGATGAGGAATTCATGCATAGACGAATAGAGGATGATGATGATCAACCATTATTTGAACAATCATTAGAATACCTACTAGAGGAGGAGGTTCCAAGATAACAACAATAAAACGCATATAAAGAATAACAAGAAGAAGAAAGCAAACCAGATACAAAGGCTCCTTCCATATATGTCCAATAGAATCATTTTGAAGATTTGATCATCGAAGATAAGAATGTTGGGGTAGGAACTAGAAGGAAGTACTTAAATAATACTGTCGAAGAAGTACAGTTCTCTTTGTTGTCTAAAATAGAACCAAATTGCTTTGATGAATCTAGGATTGATGAACACTAAAATAGAGCCATGAAAGAAGAATTAAATCAAATTGAGAAAAAACATACTTGGGACCTTGTTCCAAGACTCAAAGACAAAATGTCATTGGCACTAAATGGGTCTTTAGAAACAAACTGAATGAGGATGTATAGGTGGCTAGAAATAAGGCAAGGCTGGTATGCAAATGCTATGTGCAGATTGAAGGAATATATTTTCAAGAAACCTTTGCTCCAATAGAATAGATGGAAGCAATACAAATGTTCTTGGCCTATACCTTCTCTAAAAACATTACTGTATATCAAATGGATGTAAAGGCAACATTTTTAAATGTAGAAGTAGAAGAAGAAGTGTACATAGAACAACCTGAAGGTTTCTCTTTGGATATTGGTGTCTCCCATCTATCTATGTATG
This sequence comes from Pseudotsuga menziesii, assembly GCA_001517045.1. Lineage (NCBI taxonomy): Eukaryota > Viridiplantae > Streptophyta > Pinopsida > Pinales > Pinaceae > Pseudotsuga > Pseudotsuga menziesii. Next base: position 53,195 of record LPNX010160414.1, on the reverse strand, counting down.
ATTGAGTTGGTGCTCACATATTTGGAGATTGGTGTCTCCCATCTATCTTTGTAATAAGAAATTTCGTATGTATATATAAAGTTACTTTCCAAATATTTTGCACACAACTATCTTTTTATTGTTATGATTGAATTTGAAATTGGTGCATAAATTGTAAAGCAAAAAATTGGTTAATTTGCACATGATACTGATTCACGCCTCCCTCCCTCTCAATATCATTAAGAATTCTAACACGAGGCAGATGCAAAATAAAAATAAATGATCACATAGTTTTCCATCATACATATATATACGATTAGTATGCACCTATATGTATTATGTACAATATGAAGAGAAGATACAAGGAATAATTATGTATATTAATTAATTATTGATTTCTATTACCAAAGTGGATTTTAACTATAACTCAGCTTTCTATGGTCTGTACAAGAAAGTAAAAAATATGACTGATTCTAGAATGTTCTTATAGCCTTCAAAGATATAAATACAATGTCAAATATATCAACCAAATTAAAGAAGTAATATATAAAACCAAAAGATTTAATCCACAGTTTTAGGGTTTATACAAAACTAAACACAAATAAATGTAAATTAGTATTTATCTCTCTTAATAAGGAGTTTACAATACAAATTGATTAGATGACCTTGAATATATATATATATATATACTTTTGTTTCAATCTTGGTGGGATAGAGTAAACAACTTTTTATTATTATTCTTAACTGTCTTATTAAGAGTCTTGTTGTCTCCATATCAAGCTAATTACTTTAGAGATGGGTTTGATATATATAACAAACAAAGCCATCAAGTAACTAACCTGATATAGAAACAAGACATGAGTTTGTTTTATATATATAAAAAACAAACCCATCCCTAAAGTAACTAGCCTGATATGGAGACAAGACGGTTAATAAGACAGTCAAGAGTCAAGCAAAGTTGTTTACTCTATCCCACCAAGATTGAAACAAAGTTTGAAATATTTAAATAGACATGAAATAAATCGAACATGGCATTAAGATCCAAGCCCAGTATCTAGAAATGAAATGAGTATAATAATGTTTTATACATCTTATAAATTTTCCTCCATGACCTGTAAGGTTTGAGGCACGAAATTGTGCTGAGGCATCAAAACTATCTAGAAAACATTTACACCAAAGTGCTCTAATTCATCTCACAATTGCATTAATTTGTGTCAACGGGAAAGGTTGAAATATAACTTACAAGTGTTAGCATAAGCATATGATCACGTGCACATCATATATCCCGACAAAAACCCTCTTATCAAACCTAAGGAACATTACCTACAAACAAAAGACCTAGAGGTTAATACAAGCAAATATTGATAGGGGTTATAATTCTAAAGAAATGCAGAGTAAATAATACGAAGCAATGTTCAAGCTGGAGTTGTACCTTTCCAGTTCAAAACTATCAATTACTTTGAAACTTAATCTATAATATGAAGAAGAAACTAGAATTCGAATGCTAGTGTAGAGGGAAGTTCATAATGCAAACAAACAAAACTATTTTCCAAGATAAATAAATTAATTAAAAACTGCACACCTCCAAGCCGATACTAAGCCTATAAAGATAAGTGAAAATTATTAAAATATGTTGTATTACAAATGAAATGAAAATAGTCTAAAAATATAAAAGTTATCCATGGAGTGAGGATCCTTACATCCTATCTCAGAGTATTAAGTTAGAGTTTGATGTTGTGGGGAAACTCCTCAACACTCAAAATGCATAACCAAAAAATACCTAAACACTATGTTATAGCACATGGTTGACAAAACAAACCAATTGGAAAGGAACCACATGTTTTCTTGACACTTTTGGTTTATCACACCTCTATAGAAAACACGACTGGGTCTACCCTTGTCTATCTCTTCCATGGCATTGAAGCTATCCTCCACATATAATTTGAGATCCATATTGTCCATATCGCACTTGATTTACTCCCTAACATTCCCGCCCTTGAGAATTAACTATTCACCCTCGGGTAGTTAGATGAACATAAATGCACATCCTTAGAACATAATAAATCCCTCAAACGATATCTCAAATTCCACTTTGAGCAACATGTACACCCTCACACCTTCTGTGAAGGTAATCTTTGCACAAGACCTAGTTGGTAGCTCACTTCTTGTGATAAAAGACATACTAATAGAAATATGGGTGGAACTTTCTATTGCTAAAAAAAGGGCGCTAGCTGCAGTGAGAACACATTCAATTGTAGCGAGAGAAATCCTACCCAATCTCCACAAGAAAGATAAAGAAGTTCACAATAATGAGTATATGAATAATGATCGTCCATCAAACCCATGGATAATTCCTCTCAAGGGAAAATCCAAATGCTCAAATGTTCAGAAGTGGAAGCCAATGGTAGACCTAGGTCGATCCTTGGGAATTACCCTCCCACTATAACCAGATACCAACAAAATAGTAACCGTGTAAAAGTGAAAAAGGTTCCATTATTACTACTCTTACAAATGAAACCCGAGCTCAAGTAAAAATTATTTACTACCTTCGTAAAATAAACAGAGGAAGAACTATAGTGAGAAGAATGTGAATTGAACACTTGTAAAGAGAGTAATTATAGACCACATCGTGGAAGCTAACTCGTAGGTTCTATGTATGTGTAACCTCACTCATTTAAATTATATCACCAAAGTTATACTATTTCATAACGCTAGTGTAAATACCCATGAATAACCTTTTATTAACAACCATAGAATTGTAGACAATTCCTACTAGCTCGTTTGGTTAAGGTGTGGGTCTCCTTAGCAAGGAAACCTGGGTTCAATTCCCATTAAGTGTGAACTAGTTGGGAGGAGTCACCCCAAAATAAAACCAAGTTAACGGATGGTGTGGTTAAGGCTAGGTGAGATGCTCGAGTGAAAGGCCACTCTCGCCAAGTGAGGGAGTTTCGAGTACACAAAAAAAACAGTCATAGAATTGTATGGTAAATAATCATTGTGATTATTGGTTGTTTGACATATTATGTATCGTAGACAAAGGCCATTACAAAGAAAGCAAAGAAGACAAATTATTTATATAAGTTTAAATCTCTTAGTGTAGTATTCAAACCTTACATAACCAAAAAACTGGTATTAGAATTTAACATCAATACCGAAAATATAATACACTAAGAAAGTATAGATCAATAAACTATTTAAACAATTTAGTATACTCTAAACTCAACGGATTCCTAGTGGATAACACAAACCACAACAAAGAATAAGAATTAATTTTAATCTAAAAGGATTTTGAATTGCATAGACTACCTTTAAATATTTAATGTTTTGTTAAAAAAATAAAACAATTTATTTATTACAGTGCAAACCATGGTAGAAAGTAAGCATGCATGTAATATAATTTTTTCCGCATCTATAAAGTGTGAAAATATGTTGACCTTCATTAACATAGTCTTTTAAGGGAACATAATTGTTATGAGATGTTTACATTAGAGTGTGCATTATGTTTTTGTATTGTCAAATGAAGGGATTGAAGTTCCTTTGAATGGACAATTAATTTTTGGCAATATTTTGGAAAGGAGTTATAGAACAAATGGAGGGGATTGGACTTTTTTTTTGAAAACTTTATTTATTTATTTAAATTTTATTTTTTATTTATTTATTTATTTATTTATTATTATTATTATTATTATTATTATTATTTTTTTTTTTTTTAATTTTTCTGAAAATATTAATAGAGTATTTTTTATCTTGGAGTCAAGCCATAATGGCCTAGTACCAACCAAGACAAAAAAAAGTGGGAAGTTTGAGTTTTTTTCTTGTATTTTTTGCTTGTTTTTCTACAGACAATATGTCTAGAAAAAAAAAACAATCTTTTGTTCCCTACACGAAGGCATTAGGGTTCAAAAATCCTTCCACTAGTGCCCCATGAGGTGGATCCTCTAGTGTACTCCACATTGTCTACGGATGTACAAGTGGATAATAATGCATAGAAAATTCAATGCACCCGGCCAAAAGGTGGAAAACTGACCCGACAGGTATCGTACGTTGGCTCTGATGCAACCATGACAAAGGGTGGGGTTCACAATTTTTTTTTCAATGACATGATGAAGGAAGGCTTTATTGCCCTTAACTCTTCTTCATACACGATAGATGGAGCAAAGGCTCCAGATGTTACACAAAACATCGATCATTCTAACATGTTTTCTCTCGAATGCGTTGCAAAGGATAGACCCCGTAGATTTGATCGGTTTGGAGAGAGCTCTACAATTCTTGATTTGGATGGTGGTGGTTTTCATTTTCAGTGCTCCCCTTTGTCTTTGACTGACAATAAACATAACCATACCAATATTCAACATAGGGTGCATGATCCTCGTTCTCAGGAGAAACATATTGGATCTGCAGGGTTCATCCATGGTTTAGAGTGTGAGAAGCTCCCCCCTTTAAATAGGGTTTCTGGTCCTTTGGCCCGAGAAAGGAGAAAACTTAAAGCCATTAAAGTGAAAAAGGACTTTGAGAGTTAGTATATGGGTAGAGACTTCACCCTACAGAAGGTGGAAATATTAAGTGAACGTGCGATTGTGGGTCGGTTGGAGTATGTCAGAATGAACCGTTTGGAGTTGATTGACATTAGAGGAAATTTGGGGTTTAAAATGGGCCTTATAAGAAAACGTGCCAACAATAAATTTTGTGAGTTGGAATTCAAGAACCAATAGAATTTCAATAAAATTAGTCAACCATAATGGTTGATTTGACATATTTGTCATAAAAGAAAACTACTTTTTTTGTTCGTATTTTTGAATATCTCCTTGTGTTTTTACTCAAATTTCAAGCAAGAGAGCTCGTTGGATGCACAATTTAATTCCGCATCCAACGAGTACCCATATGCATATACTTTTGATGGACCCTGTTACCCCAAAAACAAGAAATACCTGAAAAAACATAATGATGATGTCATCATCACGTTTTTTCAGGTATTTCATGTTTTTGGGGTAGCGGAGTTTGTCAAAAGTATGCAGTGTGGGTACTCGCTGGACGCGGAGTTAAATTTCGCATCCAAAGAGCTCTCCCGCTCAGAATTTGAGTAAAAACACAAGGAGATATGTCGAAAATACGAACACAAAAGGTAGTTTTTTCATTCTTCCTCCAAAATTAATAACTATTATTTTATTATTTTGACTATTATTTTATTATTTTAACTATTATTTTATTATTTTTCTTAGGAGGCCCATTTTAGACCTCAAATTTCCTCTAATGATGGGTGTCTACCAACTGGAAACCCATGTTTGACTATGTTGTGCAGGTCTTATGGCTTCCCTAGGGTTGGTTCTGTTTTATTTTTTTGGATAAATATCATGTTCAGAGGGTACTAAATAACTTTTGGGTTATTCACGAAGTATCTTTGGTTCTGTGGATTTTAATCCAATTAGTAAAAATATTTTCAAAAGATAGCTCTGGGTACTTTTACCAGGCTTCCTAATCTAATTTTGGTCGGAGGAATTGTTGTATAAAATTGTAAACCATTTGGGGAGGTTTATTACTATTGATAAAGCGACTCAATGGTCGGGAGATAGAAGGATGGCGTGAGTGATGGTGGAAATTGACATTTTGGAAGGGCTTTCAGACTCTTTCTCGATCAATTGGGGAGACATTACTTTTGACCAGAGACTGGGCTGCAAGGGTATTCCTTTTCGTTGTTTAATCTATCATAACCCCGGTCATGTTAAGAGTGAGTGTCATTTGGTTTGTTTACACTCACATGGAAAGACATAGAGGCGATCTAATCCGGTTGCTGATTGTTTGGAATCTATCCACGTTTTGACACTGAAGGAGGAGACTTTTCACTCACAAGGTATGTATGAATGTTCCTCTCTTGTTCCTTATGAAGATATGTCTTCAAAAGAGTTACAGTTCATTAAATCTATTGAAAAATATTTTGATAGAAGATTAATTCTTTTGTCGAACCCTAACTATATTCATCCGTCAAACCCTATTTCTCCAAAGTTGCCTCCTGCTACTTTTGCACTGATTTTGACCTCACCTTCTTTTCAGCCTCCGAGGTTGGGTTTCGACCCATTAAGACCTACCTATTTTGGTAGAAAACCAGCCGATTGCACATTTTTCCATCTCTTCTTCTATTAAATATTCATTTGGGATTAATTTAGAGGCTTCTACTATGGGATTACTAGATTCAGATCTGACGTTTTCTTCTATTACTATTTATGCAAATAAATCTAGGAAAAACAAAGACTGTGTTCTGATTAACTCCATCAGATGTCAAAATGTTACAATTTGTAGAAAGAATAAGAAGAAGTCTCATAGCAAAAAAATTGTTGATGAAGGGGATAAAGAGTTACTGATGGAAGCATGATATATCCCGGTGTCAGAAAGAATTCATCTGGTCGAGGTTGATTGTAATAATGAGGAGGTTTTTGATAGGGAACTTAGAGCACAAAATCCCTCTCTGGAGGTTCCTTTATGATCTGTATCTCCTTCAATATTAGGGGTTTGGGGGGTGGCCCTAAATATAGAGCCCTCAAAAAAATTCTCTTAAATTACAGAGCTGACATTTACTTTATACAAGAAACTATGTCCATGGGTACTAAAGCATGTGAACTTTTTCCTAAAATATTAAAATACTGGGAGCATTGTGCTCTTGATGTAGTTGTGATTTTGGGAGGATTGGTAGCTATTTGGAATCCTTCTACGTGCTCTTTCAAACCATTTAGTACATGCATTGGGATCTTGTTGAAAGGAAATATGTGGGGTTTCTAAAAATAGTTGCATTTACTAAATGTGTATGCTCCCTATAAGGATAGAATTAATTTATGGGACAGATTAGATATTAGTGGTATACTGAGCCTTGATAATATGGTTTTAGTAGGGGATCTTAATTTGACATTACACTCTTTTGAAAAATAGGGAATTGTCCTACTTGGGGAAGCAAAAAAGTGGGAGGCAGAGTGTGTAAGAGGCTTGATCATTTTCTTCTGAAGGAATATCTGGTGGACTACTGTTATAGTTATAAGTCATGGGTCATACATAATAGCATCTCTGATATTTTTCTATAGCTTTACATTTTGATGTGAACCCATTAGATGCTTTCATACCTTCTGAATTTGATCGCTCTTGGCTTAAAATTGAATATTTCTTCCAGATGATTAGGGTTTTTTGGGATAATATTATTTGTCATGGGAATCTTAATGTAATGGAACTTTTAGTATATAAATTGAAAGCTATTAAGAAGGAAGTTGTTAGCTGGACCAAAAGGAAAACTCTTGAAAACATAACTACTTTACAAAAAAATGAATTTAATATTTCTGATATACTTTTGTCTAATTTATCAGGGAACTATTTGGCTGAAGATAAAGATAAAATTTCTACTTTGACTAGTTTGCAGGACGAGATCTCGGTGAAAAATGAAGAGAAAATAAGATTGAAAAGCAGAGCTATATGACTTGAGGCTGGTGAAAACAATACAATTTTTTTTCACAACTATGCTTCTTTCCATAGGAACTTAAACTCGATCTGGGAGATATGTGATGAAAATGGTGTTATGACCAGTTCTCAGGATAAGATAAAATTGGATGCAGAATCTCATTTCAAATACGTATTCAAAGATTATAAGAATGCCCTTATTGGTAACCAATTAAAAGTTCTTGAACTCTTTTCCTCTTTTTTTACTAAGGAAGAAGGTTTGGAGGTGGGTAAAGAAATTACTATTGAGGAAGTCCATAAAGTATTATTGAAAGTTTCCAAGGACAAAAGCCCCGGACCTGATGGGTGGACAATTGAGTTTTTCTTGTTTTTTTTCGATATTTTGGGAAAATATTTGCTGGATGTTGCAGAATTCTCCAGAAAGGAAGGTTTTATGTTAGGTTCTCTTAATGCATATTTCATTACTTTGGTTCCAAAAAAAGACTCTTCCGAGTCTTTCTCTAATTTCATGCCTATTTCCCTATTTAACTTGGTCTACAAATTGGTGACATAGATAATTGCAGACAGACTGAATCCTATGCTTTCAAAATACATCTCAAAAGAACAATTTGACTTTTTAGACAATAAACAAATACTTGATGCCATTGGTACCACCCATGAGTGATTACATTCTGTTAAGAAAAAAATTTAAGTTCGATGATTTTGAAGCTTGATTTAGCTAAGGAATACGATAAAGTCAATTGGGATCTTCTGATATTGGTTCTTCTTCAAATTGGTATTCATGAACATGTTATGAACTAGATAACGGCATGTGTCTCTTCTGCAAATTTTGCAGTTTTAATCATTGATTCCCCTACATGTTTCTTTAAGAGAACTAGAGGTTTGAGATGGGGCTTCCCTTTTTATCCATTATTATTCTTACTTATGATTGAAGGTATTATCATATTAATTTATAAAGCTCGTCATGAAGGTCTGCTTTCAGGTATCAAATTTTTAGATGACCTCATTATTACACACTTACTTTTTGTTGATGATGTTATTCTCTTTGGTCTGGACAATATCAAAGAATGAAAGATTATGTATACTCTCTTGGATCTTTTCTGTAATGCTACAGGTATGGAAGTCAAGATTGAAAAATCTTTCTCTTTTATTCACAAGATTCATCCAGAATTTTTGTTGGAATTGAAGACCCTTTTCTAGTTTAAGGTAGAACGGATGGAGAATGGTTTTAAATATTTGGGTTTTTCTAAAACCTAACCGCTATAGAGTAAAATATTGGTTTTGGATTATAAATAATATTGAAAATAGGATTTCAAATTTGGATTTTATATTCCTTTCATTAAGAGGCATGCTTACTTTAATTAAAGCTACTCTACGAAGCATTCCTGTTTATTGGTGTTCTCTGGTCAAGTTTCCAACTTCCATTATCAACTCTATCAGGAACAAAAGTTTTCACTTTTTATGGTCAAGCTTGTGTACATAAAGGAAATTTCATTTGGCACCTTGGGAAACTTTGGCTACTCCAACTCAATAGGGAGGATAGGGTATTAAGAATCTATCTATATTTAACTCAACACTTTGTTTAAAAACTTTATGGAGATGTCTCTTTGATTAGAGTTTGTGGAGTGAAGTGATGAAAACTAAGTATTTGAAGAATATTTTAGTTGGAACCTAGATTGAAAATTCGGTCTTTGATTCAAATGGGGGCTCGCTGGTTTGGATTAGCCTTCTCAAGGTCATTCATTGGCTGAAAAAAGGGATTTGTTGGAAAAATGGAAATGGAAAAAGTATTATTTCTGGTAATGATCCTTTTGTAGGAGACAATGACTGTCCTTATATGCCAAAAGAAATAATAGAGAACCTAGCCTGTATTAACATGAAGACCCTGGATTTATTGAAAAGACCTAAATGGTATGTCCTAAAAGGGGGCTATCGGTTGAATGTCAAAGATCTGGGACTCACTGGTAATTGGGATGTTCAGTGGGAAATATATATTGAAAATATGAACTCTATTGGAGTTAAATCAACTCTGAGAATGATACTTTAGCTTGGCCTGAAAACAAAAAAAATGGGATCATTACAACCAAATTGGATTATGATTTTTTAATCAGGAATGGTATCAACTTAGAACAAAAATGGTGGTATAAATTAATGTGGAAATGGAATATTCCACAAAAACTGAGATGTTTTTGGTGGCTTTCACCCAAGGATAAAATTCTCACCCGGCACAACCTCATGAAAAGGGGGTGGAAAGGCCCTAGTTTCTGTCCACTTCGTAAGAAGAATGATGAAACAAGATTTCACCTTTTTGTGGATTGTTCTTTCAGTTTTCAGGTATGGGCAATTGTTAAAGACTCTTTGGAAATTAGTATGAACTGGGGTGCTAAAAATTTGGAGACCTCTTTCTTCAATTGGTTCCAAACTGCTGCTTCATACAATATTTTGCCCATTTTTATCTCATGGTATCTGTGGATTTCTAGAACAAATCAGTTTTTCAGGATACCATTCCCAATGCTCTTTTATGTGGAGTTAGAGGCATAAATATTTTCAAGGATTTTGAGAAAATTACCAACAACATAAAATACAAAAAACTTTATCCTCTTGTTATTGCTGACACATGTGTTGTAGGTTATTTTGATGGAGCCTCTAACCTTAACCAATGTGGCTGTGACATGGTACTTATATTAAACAAGGATCATTTCTTTTATCTCTGTATCGGTGGAGGAATGGGATGCAACACAAAGGCTGAGCTATTAAGTTGATTTGGTCTCCTTCTTTTTGCTTCACTATTTGGTATATAATATATCAGCATATATGGTGATTCCAATATTTTAATTGAGTGGTTAAATGTATCTTTAAATCTTCAGGTGTTATTACTTAATCATTGGATTTAGAAAGTACAAGTTCTTAGAAGATATTTTGGGAAGATCACATTCAGGCATATCTCCAGATGCTACAATTCAAAAGCGGATGCACTCTCTAAGTCAACCATTTCTCTTAAGTTTTTCTTTGTTAGGTTTCTTGAATTTCTGGAAGGCTCTTTGATCCATGAAGGTGGAACTAATCTTATAGATCTGATGTAGTATTGACTAGAAGGGACTTTGAACTTTTTTGAGCAGTAGGGATTCTTTTTATTCCTTTCTTAAGGTTCACTACTAGATCTTCCATGAACTGAAGAAATTTTTGTAAGAATAAATCAATCTTTAACGATGTTTATGTAGATGTAATTTTTCCTTGATTAATATAATAGCAGGAAAATGCTTTTTTTTTGTGAAAAAAAGCATGCATGTAATATACTACGATATAGGATTAGATAAAGACTTATAAAAACATATGGTTCCATTTTACTTATCCTTGTAAACTATGGAAATAAGTTTTCACAATAAAGGTCAAAGAAATCAACATAGGTTAACATTTTACTACTTGTTCCAATTCATTAAGAAACTATGTGAATATTACAAATTTAATATAAAAAATGAAAAAAATGGTGGGTACTTGATTACGTTACAAATGGTATCAAGTTGTAGTTTATTGTACTAAAGGAATTATAAGTTCAAGAGAATTAACGGAGATAATAACCAAATGAGTATGTCGATTATAGGGTTAAAATAAATTACTCTATGATAATGAAAGATTAAGAATTTGAGTTAAAAAGTTTTTAAGCAGACATAATCATAATGTCTAGTAAAGATGAAAAACCTTATGATTATATATGTGTGAGAGATTGAATAGGATGATATGAAAACATTGTTATTTTTATATGCATATAACTATATCATACCCTCACGATTGGAAAGGTGCTACAAACATAGCACTGGACTACACATGTGCATTGTTCTAAATATAAGACGAAGAGAATGCATAAGTAGAATGAAAATAGAAATAACATAATTCCATATATTATGTGTTGATTCGAAGTCCCATATAAACCTTCATTAGAAGGATGATGGAATTACGTTACAAATCATGATTGTAAATTCTTGTTTTCATATTAAAATCACAGGAAAATAATGTTTTAAGATGAGTGTTGGAATGAGCATAAATGCATGATACTTTTGAGATGTATTTTAGCTAACAAATAAAATTAACATAATTTTGATCGCGTAGTCAAATTAATCATTAAAAAAATATGAAGTGTGAAAGATTACTCTGAATCAAATTAGATTTGTAGGTAGCTTCTTTGATTTTTTCCAAGTTTTGATCGAAGATAGCAATTTTGTCTTATTAAGAAGGAGCTAAGTTTGAGCAATATTTTTTCATCATTTGGAAATTAGTTATACTTGATTAAATGGTTGTTAGCAATATACATATGCATATGTTCTTGTTAATTGGAATTTGAAAGAATATATTCCACATGGAATGGAGTGAGTTCCTATGAGTGCAAATATGTAAGAATTTTTTTGTTGTGATCCTTTTTAATTGAGTTGATTGTTAAAGGTCACTCTTTCGAAAGCTAGCACTATGAGAATAACTTGAGATACTTAAAAATTAGGCCCAAGAAGGGTAAGTAGGAATTATAATATATGTAATATCCCTAAAAAACATTGAGTACATTTAGAGAACTGAATGAAGGCTTAGTAATGATAATGTTGACTCCAAGGATGTACTAAAAATCACATATCAAGACAAATTTACTTAAATGATAAACAATCTTCTCCAATTTTTTATATGATAAGGCCACTGTAACACCCCCAATGTGACCCTTGGAATATATATTGAATCCATTATGTAAATGTTTTCTTATTTGGACTGTGTGATTGCCTTATCAAGCTAATTATAATGTTATGCTAATATTATGTTGAGTAATAATATGAATGGTCCAAGATGACTGTGTAAGGTGCACCGAAGGGGATATGATTCCACTAAAGGGGAAGAGGAAAGGGGGTATATGGTGGATTTAATCCCTGATTGACAAGTGTAAACCCTAGAGTCAATCTAATTGCCTCCGTGCACCTTGCATGAGCCAATTACCACGTTTTATTGTTTTCACCCAATCATTTAAATTTTTGTGTGAGGTTGGAAAGAGAAGTCCTTTTATGTAGTTAAGGAAGCATGGTGATGAAGGGGCTTCTAGGACAGTTGCATAAGTCCTTTCCCCATGATCAAGAGTTATGTAAGGTGAGCATGTCTCTTTCCCCTCTATCATATCATGGATTTGGACTTATCGATCTTAACTTCACACTTAGATTCTCGTGGTTCTAATTACTCACACATCCTCTCACCTAGAATCTCATGATACTTACACAAAATCTCTCCTTGACCTAAAATTTCAACTCTCATGGAGACAAACTACGATCACACTCAAACCCTCACAGACGCAGACCCTTGCATCCATAGAGATCTACCCCTACACCATCATTGAGATTCGTTAACACATATACCACTGAGACTCATTCACATGTGGAATCATAAAATTTGTTTACCTGGATACCTTCACCTATTTCACCCTCATTCCCAAGCAGTTACATTGTGTAGACAATCATTGAAATACCCCCATGCATTAGGCACTCCTACCCTCCTACTTTTTCACATACATTTCCTAACACCACACTATCCTCTACCTTGAAATCCCAATTTGTAGATTGAAGAGAGAGAGAAAGTTGGCTATAAGTGTGACCTGAGGCTTGAGACCAATCACTTGATTTTTGCTACCCATACCTTCTCTAGATTTCAATAGAGAAATATATAGGTAGATCTCTATTAGTAGGTTCTTTAATCCAAATTTATGTGCGAACAAAATGAAAGGATAGATACATAATCATAAACATAAACATATTGCAAAGATAACAGAGATACAGTAAACACATATTCTATTAAATGGTGGAAATAAGATAGACTGTAAATACAATAGATAGAATGGTGGTAATTATCTATGAGAAGAGATGTGGCTGCTACGCTCATCTGTGCTAATATGAATACAAAATGAGGCCACAAGGGCCTATTTATAATAAGCATGAGGGAGGGAGCCCTAAAAGTCTAAAACATAACCCTAGAAGATGAACCACCTTAAAGTTTGTGGCCCTAAGTTTATTAGTTGAACAATCAACTTCCCAGGGTCATACTTTTGCATACGATCCCTATTCTGGGTGCTCGATAGCTCGTTGGAAAGGTCTATCCAATATTTACATCTTCCAAATGGGGCCAAATGTTTGTCATCTTTTGGCCCCTCGAATCGCCAAAAAATGTCGTTTAGGGCCTCAAAACGGCCCCGAAAGTTTGGGACCCAAAAAACTGTAGAAAGATAACTAGGACATCGCCACAATGGACAATTGTTTTGAGCCAATGGAATATGTGGGTGGCCACTGATCTCCATCTGGATCATTCCTAGTTGGAATCTTTCTATGCACACATTGGAAGCACTTGGAAATATGGATCAACCGAGGGACCAGATTGATTAAGGGGATTCCTGAGCCTAAAAGGTGTTGTGTGGGGAAGGTATTGTGGAGTCAAGATTATGTATCTTGACTAGGACTATTGTAGAGATCTGTATGATAATTTGGATGAGCATGTAGAGAAAATTGGGTTGTGTGCTGAGATATAGCATCATGTAGGTGTTCCCTTCACCTCGGTGGACTCATAGCCTGACTTGGGGGTGGAATATCATGATAAATAGTATGTTCTAGAAAAAGTACCTACGTTTCAGTGGGAAATTGCACTTACACAACTATTTTTTTGGATATTTATTCTATATAATTATTCTCTTATAATGATTTGTGCATGATCTGTTATTTATTACTATTTAAATCTAGAATGTTGCTATGATTATGCATGCAATGATGTATCCTGGTAAATGCATGTTTTATGGGTGTGGATGAAGTTTAATTCCAATGTGTTTATGTTCTACATCACATGCGTATTTCTGGAGTTAATTTAGAACCCGTAATCGATTCTTATCCTCGCCTATGTCGTTCAATAGATGGATGGGGACGTTACAACCATGGCTAAGACTGTTGATGCTAAGAAAAGATGAAAGTTTTTCCTTAGATTAAAATGGTAAAGAACATTTTTCATTGGAAAGGTGTGAAGTAGAGAGTGATGGGTCTCCTTATACCTTGTAACTTTGTTATGTATTAAAGAAAATGTACCTTTACCATCTTCCTTATATAAAATTTGCATGGAGTTTCTTAGGATAAAATAAAAGATTGCATTATGTGGCTAGGAAGTTTAGGTTTTGGAAAAATCCATATCCCTCTATGGAACCAGGGTCAAAAGTAAATCTCATCATATGAAAATAAGAAGGATATTGAAATATGTTCTTTAATAATCTTCCCAAATATGTCATAAAATTACTAGAATGTATGTTTCATCTACACTAATTATCATTTAAAATTTTTATTTTTTTACATGTGGTTCACACCATATCGAAGACCAGTAACCGCTACATCCACGTAACAAAGCTAGGTGGGCCTACCTGAAGGGGACTCATACCTAACCTCAAGGGCATTGAGGAGAATTGAACTGAACACCTCTCAACAGAGGTGATTTAGTGATGGGTGCTAAACCAGATGAGCTAACCCTCGGGGAATTCCATTTCAATGTTTGTTACGAGCCACTAAGAAAGTTAAACTTGCAAGATTAATAATATTTATATGGGTATTGTTGTGTTTTAACTTCCTTATGACTATTTGAGAGACTTTGGTAAACAACTTGTTTTCAAAACTGGGATTAGTAATATACCTTGAAGGGAATAATCTAGGCATATTAGTTATGAATTATCTTTAGGGACATGAGAAGATATGTTTAAGTTTTGTCTGAGCATGACTAAAGATGTTAATAAACCAATACCCTCTTATGTAAAATAATAATGGACGAATTGTAAGTTGACATAGAATGTAAATTTTTCATCTAGGAGATCAAAGATTGATAAGTGTAACTAAATTATAGAAGTATAGGTTACCTCCATGAGGTTTGTATCCCTTGCATTGAGGGAAAAACCTTGAAAAAGTGTAAAAAATATGCTTACACTACAAGAATTTACCCTTTTAGGGGCGGTTTTGGCTTGAGGCAGTCTTGCTAAAACCGTCCCAAAATATTTTTTGGGAGATATAGGGACGGTTCTTAAAACCCACCCCCAAAAGTACCAAGAATTGGACTTTTGAGGGTGGGTTTTAATACCCGTCCCCAAATTTCCAATTCTCAAGAATTTTTTTTGGGGGGTGGGTGGGTGGGTGGGTTAAAAAGAACCCACTAAAGGTGTTTAAAGATAGTTTTTGAAATCCCTCACCAAAATTCTTGAGAATTGGAGTTTTGGGGGTGCGTGTTACAAAACCTCCTGCAAAATTCCAATTCTCAAGACATTTGAAGGGGGTTTTAGAAAGACTGCCTCTATAGGTGTTTTTTGAAGGAAAGTTTGAACCCCTACCCCCCAAATTTTATGAAAATTAGACATTTGGAGATGGTTTTCAACTTACGCCTAAATGTTTTTTTGAAGTTGGTGTTAAACCCCCCCTTCAAAAAAGAGTGATGGGAATTAGATTTTGTGGGAGGTTTGTTAAAAACTACCCCCACAAGTTCAAATCACATAAATTGTTTTTTAGGCTGGGGGGGTGGGGGTGTGGTGGGGTTGAAATATCACCCTAAGAACTACTTTTAAGTGTGGGGTTTATTATAATCCTCCCCACACCCCTCCCCCTCCAAAAAAAAGTCATGAGAATTGGACTTTTAAAGGAAACTTTTAAATACCATCTCCAAAGGTCGAATTCTCATGACCTTTTAATGGTTTATTAGTTTTATTCAAAAATGTTTCTAGTTATGCTCAAGAATAAAAAATTAATATGATTGACTAGTGTAATAAAGTTATAAGGTTTATCATAGTCAGTAATCTTTTTTATTATTATCAGTAATCATGAAATCATTCTATTACTTATAATACAAAATGGTGTTACAATCAGACCTGATCAGCTGGATGGACTAGATCAGACCAGGCTGTTTACTACGGGGCTCATATGAAATATCCCCAGATTCCTTGAAAGGATTACAAATTTTCAAGCGACCATAGCAAAATCATACCAACATACATTCCGCCATAGCAAAAACAGACTAGTAGACTTTCCATCCAAAGCCAAACTAACATCTTATCCATCCAGAAGCCAACTATCAGGCTAATAGACCCAGATCCTTTCCATAGAGACTTCTCCTATCCGATCCCAATTACAATAAGACTGAGAAAACCTTTATGATCCCATTTACAACATGAATGAAAAAAACTAAGTAGAACCATACCCGACATACAAGATAACACCATAACCCATAGAAACTACACAGCCCATCAGGATAACCAAAATCATATCAGAGACAAGGAAACCAACATCTCTTACTAAGGAGGGGGATCATTAATGGACGAAGGATGAGTAGTGTTAGCAGGTTCCTCGGGGTTGTCAAGAACTTTCGCAGCTATCTGTTCCAGCAGGCGAAAGACCGCCGCGCTATCCTGCTGCCCCCTCCTTATGTGGGTCAAGGCTTCCTGAATGCCGTGGGAAATCTGCATATCATGAGCTAGCAGAATCCTTACATTCCAAAATGGGTTAATCACCAAAGGGTGGCCCTGGTGCATCTCATATTCATGAAGCAATTCAAGCTCCTTCATGGCGATATGGGCTTCAATGGCCACAAGGGTCTCAACCATATATTGGTCACCCCAATTGAAGGAGAGAAGATTTGGCTCCTCTTTAATGGGAGGAAGATCAACTGACGTACTGGGCGTCGACCTACTTATCCTCTCCATTCAACCACTACCCCCATGGAGGCTACAGACTCTCCACTAGTGAGACATGATATCACTATGCAGGACCTTAGTTTGAACAGAGAGTAGAAGAAACAGAACAAGATGGTTGTTTCTAAAATCCCCCCATGGTGTATTTATATCCCTAGCAGTATTGATAGGGAATATTCCCATCATCCCCTGATCTGGATGAGGTGAATAACTCTTACCCTTCACCCTTTTCTTCTTCCATAACTTCCATCCGTCATACTCTGCCAGATATTTCTTAGTGCGTGAAAGATCATCCTCCTCCTCATCCATTGATGGCCCTTTGATACGGATATCTCTGAAGTTCCCCAACCTTGTAGTTCCTAGCGTAGGAATTGTACTAGAGAGACCCCAGGGCCACCTCCCCTTTATCACCTCACACAGACCAGCCATCACATTGAACCTTCTAATTAATGGGTTACGTGCTCTCATAAAAAAACTCCTATCGTGCAAACGTGTCTTCTGCCTTGGCCACCTCCTTCGTACCAAAACCACGTGTCTATGCATAGGGCTCATCATACCCAACTGTCAAGGAGGACATCTTGCAGCCTTTATGATCTGCCACAAGGATGATGAAGGGCCCACTGCTGGGGTTGGACAAGATGGGTGGTGAGGTTTGCGATGGATTGATCTGACAATTGTCCACCAACTGCTTGGGGTTGAGCTATATCTGGCGATTACCTTCTTCGATTGTACCTTCCAGATCTGGTTGCACCAACTTTTCGTATCGATCCCATATCGGGCTTTCCCTATTAGCGGCTAGCTCTTCTGCATGGAAATAGTTACAGTTCACCACCCCTTTGTTGGCCAAAGAGTCCACCAGGTTATTTCATGATCTTCTGATGTGAGAGAATTGGATGGCTGAGGGACCTGCAAGAATCCTTTTGAGCTCTAAAAGACGTCCTTCCCATCTCCAATTCTTCGAAACCCAAGAGGTGGTGGCGTGGTGTTGAAGCCTGTGGGCAATGTTAATAATAACCTAAGAGTCACCTTCCACCAGCAGCGGGGTTTTCTTCTTATGCAGGGCCCAAGAAATAATGATTGATAAGTCCCTCCAATTCCTCCAAGTTATTAGTACTCATTCCAATGGAACCCCATAGGATGCTAAGAATGTTTCCTATGGAATTCCTGATAGTGCCTCTAAATCCTATTGGACCAAGATTTCCTTTGTCCGCTCCATCAAAGTTGAGTTTGAAGGAGCCTGTAGGTGGTCGAATCCAAGAATTCGTGCTGTTCATGGTTTTGGGCATCGCTCTGGACCTCGCATTGTTAACAGGTAATTTGTATATCCCTAATTCATAAAGGATAATTCTTTCATTCTCCTCAACTGTGAAGTCTTCTTGTGACCAGTGAATTAATGTTATCGTTTATTTTAGGTGAGCTTCAATTAGGGCCCATATTTCCCCAGCTTGTATGGGTTTGTTTTCAAAAATTTGTAGATTGCGGGTTTTCCATAGTTCCCAGATAGTAAAGTCTGGGAGGAGCTCCCATATTCTATTTAGAATATTATTTTTGAAAACATTCTTAGGCCATTCTGCAATGGCTACGTCCGGCCTTCCTCTATGTCTATGTTTTTTTCTTGAAAATAGCTGCTCCTTTTTCCCATATGGCATCTGCCACTGGACACTCATCCAGAAGGTGATTAATGGATTCGATATTTTCCTCACACATGCAACATCTTTCCGGTCCACTGATTCCCCTGGTCTGGATTTTATCCCAGCTCAGAATGCACATCTTGAGCAGGCGCTAGCTAAAAGCTGCCACCTTTGGCCACCAACATCCTCCCCATATTTTCTCCCATTTGGCCTCCATTTCCAGATTGAAGGATTCCGTGATTAGAGCTAAGGATTATTTTGAATTGAAATTGTCTGTGTTGGAGTACCCCCATCTAAGTTTGTGAAGTCCATCGTTTATGGGTACCTTTCTGGTGCAGAGCTCCGAATATAACTCATCCACATTCTCCCCAGGAGCTTGAGTTTGCCACCAGTTCTTCTTTTTCCAGGACCGAAAGAGTGGGTTTGTGTCACTGAGATCCCAGAATTTCACCACTGTTTTCAAAGGTTGGTTTTGAAGATGGGAGATAAGGATAGGAGAGTCCTCCCTACAGGCGATTTTCGGTTCTTGGTTCCAGGCATCACTGATAAACCTCGCCGTCCTACCATCCTTAACTTCCCAGAAGCTGTGCTTATGGATCATCCCCCTGTTTTCCTAGGACGACTTCCATATGCAATATCCCGGAATGTTTTCTCCAAAACAAACCAGGGACTGTTTAGGCCAGAGTGGGGCATATTTCAAGTGCCAGAGTTTGGCCCATGGTTCTTCTTCATAATTGATCCATCTCCACCAAATTTTAGCACTCATTACCTTATTGCCGTTAAGAGGATCACGGAGCCCCAGGACTCCAACTGACTTAGGACTACAGATGGTTTTCCAATCCACCAATGGCCACTTCCTATGCCCTTCCATTCCCCCCCATAGGAAATTCTGTTGGATGTTTCTGATTTGTTTGATAACCGATTTTAGGGCGGCTAGCACCGAGAAGAGCTATATAGGCATTGCTTGAAGAACCGATTTGACCAGTGTGAATCTACTCGGAAAATTAAGAGCTCTAAAGGTCCTTAGGCTGAGCTTCTGTTTGATTTTATCCAGTAGTTCTTTCTAGGAAATTCGTCTTATGGTGGATTTAGCTAGAGGGGCTCCCAAGTATTTGGACAGAACCCTTCCTTCCAAAAACTCCAGAATTCTAAGAATGTTCCTTTTGGTAATTTTCGGAGTATTGAAAAAATAGGTATGGGATTTGTCCTTATTGATCTCTAAGATGTTTGCTTCCATAAAGGTATTTAGACTGTCTTTGATGCCGCTTGCCTCATGAACCGAGGATGGGCCCATGAGCATATTATCATCCATGAACTGTTCGTGGGTTTGAGGTTCCATCCCTATAGTAAGGGATAATCCCCGGATCTTGTTCTCATATCTTCTTCTTTTGAGCAGTATTCCAAGCCCTTCGGCTGCAATGATGAATAGAAAGGGGGATAGGGGATCCCCCTGCCTTTTTCCTTTGGAATCATTGAAAGGGGTCGAGGGAGAACCATTGACCAAGATCGAGAAGAAAGCATGGGAAACCAAATTCATGACCCAGTTAGTCCATTCCTTTGAGAAGCCAAAAGCCCTGAGAATTCCTGCCAAAAATTTCCAATTCAGCTTATCATAAGATTTTGATAGATCCAATTTTAAGAGCACACCTAGAGTTTTCGTGGTTTTTAGCGAATTCATCGTTTCATGGACCAGAATAATGCCGTTGAAAATCTGCCTGCCTTCCACAAACGCTGCCTGTTCAAGGGAAATTATTAGAGGAAGCAAGGGGTGAAGACGGTTAGCCATGACCTTGGAGATAATTTTATAGATAACATTACACAGGGCAATCGGTATGAGTTTCCCTGGGTCACAGGTTCCATTTTCTTTGGGGATGAGCATTAGGAACGTGGAGTTGAGAGCTCTTAGAATTTTGCCTATCCTCCTGGAGTCTTCCACCAGAGCCCATACTTCCTCCTTTAGCCAGTCCCAACATGCATGGAAGAAGTTCGAGGTGAACCCATTTAGCTCAGGGGATTTGTCCTTTTCCATTTGCTTGATTGCGGCCTCGAACTCCTCCATCTTAATAGGTTTCCCCAACATGTGGTTATGATCATTCAAGATGATCTTAGGAATGTGCCTAAACAGCTACCTCTGGGCTTCTTCTCTGTCTCCTTCCAGCTCCTTCATCAAATTAGCAAAATATGAGTTCAGTGTGCCTTCTAGCTCTTCCTGGGTCTCAGCTATGCCTCCCTCCTCTATCTTCAATATTTCCAGTCTATTCCCTTGATGGTGTTGAATGGATGCTTTGTGAAAGAAACTTGTATTGCGTTCGCCCTCTTGGATCCATTTGACTTTGGATTTTTGGTTCCAATAGACTTCCTTCTGTTGTTCGCGTCAGCTAAATTTTTGGAGCAGCCACTTTTCTTGAATCCACAACTCCTATGAGAAACCCATGCTCATACCTTGAGCCTGGTTCGCTTGCATCTTGCATTCTAGATATTTTTTTGCTTGGAAAATATTGCCAAAGGACTCCTTGTTCCATTTTTTTAAGTTGTTTATAAGAAGTTTGAGTTTCTGTTGGAATTGGTACATCCGAGTACCTCTGATGGGTGGGGATTCCTCCCACCATTCACAGAGTTTCTCAAGGAATTCCATATGAAGTAGAAAAAACTTTTCGAATCTGAAGGGTCTACGGGGGTTTACCCCCACGTTTTCCCATTCAAGGCTGATTGGCCAATGGTCAGAGCCTGCAGTTGGGAGTACATCTACTCTTAACTCTCCTCTTGCCATCATGATGGTTTCAGAGATTAAAAAGTGATCAAGTTGACATGCTATCCCTCTGTCTCTAGCTCATTTATTATTCCACGCAAAAAATACCGTTAGAAGTTCTTACATCTATAAGATCAAGGGTTTCTATTAAATCATTGAAGTGCACACTTGCAAGGTTTAGGTTCTGTATAACACCTTTTTTCTCTTCAAGATTATTTATGAGGTTGAAATCTCCACCAAGAATCCATGGTTTGTCTTCAGAGGTCTTCTTGATAAAAGTAAGTGAGTCCAGAAAGGACAATTTCTACTCTTCCTTAGGAGGACCGTATATATTGGTAAAAAATCCTCTGATTCTGGTGCCTAAAATGTGGAAATCAACAGATAGAGAAAAGGGTGTTGCTACAAAACCTGAGAGGTTCACCTCCCGAGGGTTCCACAAGATGCCAATCCCTCTGGCCATCCCTTTGGCATCGATCGCTACCATATCACATCCCTTTCAAATTTTCCCAGCACTACTTTTTAGCTCTTCTTCCGAGCACTTGGTTTCTTGCAAAAAGATAATTCCAAATTTTTCTTTTTCAATCCTTCTTCTGAGAAGAAGGATTTTTAGAGCGCTGCAACAGCCTCTAATATTCTAGGATGTGATCCGCATTGGAAACTTATTGGGTTGCAGGAGATAGGGCAACATCTATGGTTAGATACTGCCCCGAAGACACAATTGCGCCCCTACTGCTTTGATTCTTTGAACATTGGTAGGCCTCCCTGCTTTTCTTTTTTCGTTTTCTTTTTTCCATCTGGTTCTTTGAGGGATTCGATCGTTACTCCCAAGAACTTCATATTTGTTTCCTTGGTTATCGCTTTCTCCAACGGAGAAACTTGTTGAGGGGGGATCTGGGCTAGGGTCTTGTCTGAGCATGCAGCTTCAAGTCCATCTGGATCAAGATCTCCTATCTTCATTCTCTGGCTCCGTTACCTGTATAGATGCCTTGGCCAAATCCTGGTGCATCTTTTGGGGTTGTTCCTGATTATTTAGATTTGGGTCTAGATCCTTCTCCTGATGGTCTTTAGTTTGGTCAGTTTGCTATATTTCTTTGTTACTTACCTTGTCATCTTGGAGGACTCAAACTTGTTCTGAGTTTGCACCCTTTTGTTGATCTCAGGTCCTGAGATCTTTCTGGCTTGTCTTTTCTTAGTCTGGGTTTTGATGAAACCTTCAACATCTTTATTTTCCTGGTCTTTCTTGCTTCCTGACCTTTTATTTTGCGGGCAATCCCAAAATAGATGTCCATGCTCATGGAATATTCTACATCTGAACGGGATCTGTTCATAGTCTATAGATTGAAACCACTCCTCATCCTCCCAAGATAGCTCGATCCCATCTGGGAGATCCTTAGAAATGTCGAGGTAAATACAAATTCAGGCGTATGAGATATATCGTCTCTGTCTGGTTTGCTCTGAGACTTTGACAAAGTTCCCCAGGGTATTCCCAATATCCATCAAAATTTCTTCCTTCCAATACTCCGTTGGGAGAGACTACATTCTGATTCAGTCTAGGGAAATTGTGAGGTTTTCTTTATCAGGGTTAAATATTTCTTTCCAGGGCCTTAAGAATAGTCTCGCCACATTGTAGAAATAGGGACCATTCTAAAAAGTTCGTGTTCTATCTTCTTCATTAAAAAATATTATTGTGATCAAGAAGCCTTTTGCCCCTAGCTGAAGCTCGTAGTGCCCTCGGGGTTTCCACGTGGTGTTAATCCACCATACTAGGGTGTTCTCAGTGGGCCAGATCCCAACAAACTTGCCTATGAGGGCTCGTTCTTTCATGTACTGTATGTCTTCCCTTACTCTTTCTGAATTGATTTGCAACTTTCGCACAGTCTTTGATTTTGGGGTGCATTGTCCTGTCCTTCTTGTCTTCGGTTTCATTGTCTCCTCTTTCTTGAGCCCACTTGTACCTTCCACATCTTTTTGCAGCTCAGGGGTGCTCACTAGGCCTTTCCCTTTCTCGATTTCCATGTTCAAGCTCAGAATGGGAACCGCTGACCCATCCTCTGAGAGCGCGCTCCTCCTGGGGTCCCTCCCCCCACGAGGAGGAGAAAGAACCATCTTGGGCCGAGCCCACTGACCTTCAAATCCAAACTTCCACTACTGGTGCACCGTAATTCCTTCCACCTCGATCTCCCCACCGCTCCTCCAATATCCTTTCATCACCCAAATTCCTATGTACCCATCATAGTCAGTAATCTTAATATTATAATAATATAATATATTTTTAAATTTTTTACCTTGGATTAATTTTAGTTTAAATTATAAACATAAAATTAATTTTAAATAAGGCGCTATCATGTGATTCCTTTCCAAACCAAATAAGATGACTATGATGATCATGGAGATGACGATCATGAAGATGGATATGATAATGGTGACCACCACAATGATTATGGTTATGATTATGATGACAATGATGGTGATATAGGTGTTTGGTTGGTGGATATCAGTGCTGGGTGGTTTTGTTTCAGGGGAATAATGGATGATGATTATGATGATGGAAATGACGATAATGACGAAATCGATGATGATGATGATAACCCCTAACACACATAAGCCTAACCCCCTAGCTACCTACTCAACTAACGTTGATGATGATGGTGATGGGGATGGTGACGATCATGATCAGGGGTTTTATAACCCCTTACCCCCTACAAGTATCCTTAACCCCCTAACCCGATAACCTTAACCCACTAACCCCCTAATGATGATGAGTATGGTGATGGGGATGATGATGATGATCATGGGTTTTATGATTATGATGATGAAAATGATGACTTCATTTTAATTTAGGGTCAGGTTCAAATTTCCACCCATGATAGAGTGGAATTTATTAACCTCAAGTGTTCCTCAACCTTATATCCACTTCCTATTTTTATGTAGTTTCCTTTCTGAAATTAAGATCCTATTTATAATTTGTAGTTGTTTAATCAAACATTTTGTGTTGATTAAAGGTGGAAAGTATGCACATACTATAACTAACTCGCATTGAAAATGAAGTGCAATATAAGATGGGGAGACATGTTGAGCTCAAAGAAGTTATCTTCCACCTTTTTGGATATGGACATGTATGGTTCATAAAAGAGTAGTATTATTTCCATATTTGGATTCTTGAGCCTTTCTTTTACTAAATGAAACCAAATGACCTTATCATTAAGCTTGTATTCATGCAGTACTCAATGTTTGATCATGATTCTACTTGTACTTGGAACTGATATTCTACACAATTTCATGTACCTTTTGTAGAATATGGTCGATCATATGAATTTTTTTGTTATTTTTTTCTTGTTTTCGAGATTGGAAAGACTTCTTTAGTGATTTAATTGGTATAAATATTTCATTTGGAGATAATATCCATTCGTAAAATATGACATAGTGTTTCATCAAACTTGGAGTGAGAAGCAACAATATGTCGCTTAGAATTTGTAGCAGACGTGCTAGAGATGGAAGTTGAACACATGACTAGAACTCAATATACACTAAGGATAATAGGAAACCGTTTGTTGCATCCTTTCACTATTATAGGTTGATATATCACTATGGAAATATGGTTTGGAACCATGAACAAAGTAGATATTGTGTTATGAATTCAGTTTTGGTTTAATTTGTAAAGAATGAATGTGGTAAGAATTCTAATATTGCAACACAAACTACTTTTGAGAATATTCAATACAGTTGTTGATCTCTTGACCTTTCTGGGCCATCTTTAGCTTCATTTTCAGTTGAATCTATATTATTTTTTAGACGTTCCACACAGTATGGTGATTACTGAATTTCACACTATAAATCCCTCATAGTACGAGTATTTGTTGTAATATAGGGTTTATGTGGTGGCATAGGGTTGATCCATCCAATGGCTTGTGATCCCCAAAGACAAATGTTAAGGGTTTCCACATTGAGGATAGATCATATAACAAAAAATGGTCATATTAAGAAATTAGGTCATGATCATATTTTGAACCAATTAATATTAAGAAAATAAGCCATGCTAATCAACTTTTGAACCAATTAATAGTAGGAAAATCGACCAAAAATAATGGAGTTTCAGTGGGTAAAAATTTAGCACTTAACAAAATTTCCGCTTAAAAAAAATATTTGACAGGGCTTGATGAAAATATGAGAAATGATAAATTTCCTGAAACCACACCTTCACTCATCATCATGTGGCATTTTTCGGTGCTCGGGGATAGGTGTGTCTGTTCACAACATTTTAGAACTTTTTCCAAGTTTTCCAGTGCTTCATCAAAACTGTTGCCATAAGGAGTGAAGCCATCCATAAATACTTCCATACAATCATTCACCATTTTGGAGAAAATTCCAATTACAGCCCACTGAAACGTGGTCGGCGCATTGCACAACCCAAAAGGAAGAACCCTACATGCAAAGGTTCCCTAAGGACAGGAGAAGGAGGTTTTATCCTGGTCTTCAGGGGCAATATGGATTTGGTTATATCCATTGAAACCATCAAGGAAAGAAAAGATCTGTTTCCCAGACAGGGTGTCTAGAACTTGATCAATGAAAGGAAAAGGGAAATGGTCCTTCTGTGTTGCTTTGTTGAGTTACCTGTAGTCTACAAAAACTTGCCACTTCCCATTCTTTTTAGGTACAATAACAAGTGGGGAGACCCACTTGCTGTATGAAATTGGGTAAATGAAATATGCCTCTAAATTGTTTTGGATTTCCTCCTTCATGATATTTCTCATGTTTGGGTTCATTTTGAGTTGAGGTTGTCGTACATGCTTTGAATAATTTTTAATGTAAATATGATGGGTGCACAGTGCTGAAGGAATTCTCCTCATATCTATTTATTCCCATGCAAAAACCTACTTGTGATGTTTCAGCAGTGTAACAAGGCGTTCCAATTCGTCAACTTTGATATTAGGGTTGATGTTCAATGTTTTCCCTAAGTCGACTTCTATTGGAACACCCTTGGAATTATTAATTACTGGAATCAATTCAGCATTACTGAGTAAGGTTTCTTCTATGAGTTCTTCCCGTTCTAATTCTTTTAGTGTGCTATCCAGGATCTGATATGTTTTTTTAGTGACAGACATAGGCTCGCTAATGAAGTTACATATGGTATCATCTTTAGTTTCTGTCTTAAAGGTCAAGGATCTCCCAATTGTGAATATAGCCTGGATATCTTCTTCTTCCTCTAAATCCATCTAGAACAAACTTTCAGCGTCTAGGCTTGGTTTATATGGAGGATACAAAGTTAGATTTTTAATGGTACTTCCATCATAAATGGTCATGGAGCCTGATCTACAGCTGATGTATGCATTTGTTGTAGCCATACATGGTCTTTCTAGGATAAATGGGTGTCCCCCCATCTGTGACTTAGGCTGTAAAACAACAAAGTCTGTAGGGTACTCCCATGAATCAACTGATACTACTAGGTCATCCACAACTCCTTCTGGTTTAATAGTAGATCTGTTAGCCATATCTAGTATGGTTGGGGTAGGCTTGAGATTAGCGAGTCCTAGTTGTTTTAAGGTCTTAATAGTCATAACATTTATTGATGGGCCTAAGTTGACCAAAACATTAGAGATTTGAATGTGCCCAATATATACTGTGACAATGGGGTTACCTGGATCAATGTATTTGGCCAATGGGACTTTTCCCATCATTAGTCCAGATAACTTTCCTACCACATTCACTGTATGGGGATCTCTCGGTTTCCTTTCAGGTTTTTTTACAACCAGGTCTCTAATAGTTTTGGCATAAATAGGTACGTCGTGTAGGGCTTGTAGTAGTGGAATTCTTACATAAATATTTTTCAACTTTCCTAGGAGGTTGAAACTAGGTTGTTCCACAACCTTTTGCAAGGTTAATCATTCAGGATACGATGGTTCTTTCGAAGACTACATAAGTTGTGTTTTAGTAGGTCTCGCTGCAAGTGTTTCAGCTATTATTTCATCATGTATTTAAATTGGTGTTTCAGCTGGTATTTCAGTGTCCTCAATGATGGGGATCACTGAACTAATGAATTTCCAAATGATGGATTCATTCCTTCATCAGTTATAGAGGATGGAACATCCTCAATGACTATCGGTTCCACCACCCTCCCCGATCGCAGGTGTAAATTATTGAAAGGGAGAGGGGAAATGGAGTAAGCTGGCATGCTGGAAATTTTGAATTATTGCACTTCCTTATTATTGGGATTGGGGTTAGGTTGAGTAGGAAATTGAGGACAGAGTGGTGCACCCATTGGTGTAGTGTTATTTGGGAGTTGCAGCTAAGGTTGTTGATACTGCGGATAGGATGGCCGGTGATGAGGAAATTCGTTAGGAGGAAACTGGTTTTCTGGATACGAATTTCTCCATCCCGGAGACCAAGGAGCTCGTTGGTTTGGATTTGGTTCCCATGAATTCCAAGGGTTCTGATATTGTGCCCTAGGTTGAGAATGTTGGTTCCATTGTGTGTTAGGATAGGATTATGGTGGAGGAAATTGATTATTATAATTATTCCAAGAATTGAAAGGAGTAGGCTCAGAATCCATACCTAGAACCTGAGGTTCCCACATCCTCTTCTACGTAATAAAACAAGCTTGTTCCATGACTACAGTGGATACTGAAAGAATGCATTGGATTTTGGAAGTGAGGGAAAATATTTGGTATCATTTTCTAATTCGCACATACCACACACCTCCACCTTATCAAGTGGACATTATTTCAGCGGGTTCTTCTTCCTGCACTTAGGGAAGAACACCCCAAGTACCAGATCTTCAGCCACTTGTTTCTATTTTCTCTCATAAAATCCAATTGTGAAGCGATGGAAATCATCATGTCAGTTTTAAAATTCTCAAGGAGATTACCAATCTCTTCCCGAGTAGCTCTTCCACCTGCTGACTTTTGTTCCTGTGAGAAAACATCTCGATCCTTTGTGTTGGTTCTAGAAGATCCCCTAGAATATCGCCGACATAAGCCCACAATGTGATCAAAGGATTCTTTGGAGATATCTCCCTTCCCTAAAATATTAAGCATGTCCAGATAGTCTTCTCTTATTCCTCGCAACAAAATGATCTTGAGAGCATCCATTCCAATAGTGGTTTGACCCGAACTTTTCACATTATACAAAAGTATTTACTCAAAATCCTCCAAACTCTCATCATATTTTTGCACCATCTTAAATAATTATTCTCTCTTATCCTTTGTCCTGTAATATTCTTGGTGTTTCCCCAGAAACACTTGTTTCATCTTCTCCCATGTTGCGAAAGTTTCACCACCCAAGCTCATAAACTAGCTTAAGGGATTATCCTTCAAGGTAGAAGGGAAGAGTTTCAACTTCTGCTCACTGGAGGTGTAGTCATAAGTTCATCAGAGAATGTTGAACTCAAAGAAAAACTCATCTGGATCCTTTGTGGACTTCCCATGAAAGTGAGGTAACACTGAGGGTGACATATTCTTCATGGGGTCTTGTCTATATGGTTTCCAAATAGGGAACTAGAGTGTGGCAACTGTCTCCTCATGCTGTAGGTCACCATTATCATTATGATTTTCCCCTACTTCTTATTCATGATCATCATGGTGACGTTCGTTATTCATGATTACCTCTTCCTTTATATTTTCTTGATTCTTATGATATTCAAACTTTTGTTGAAACTGTAACCACTCCTCTTTTGTAACTTCCTCTTCGTTGATCTGATAGAACTCCTCTGGTCCACCTAATCCCACATAACTACCCCTATCCCCTAGAGTTCCTTCCATGGGGACACCATATGGTGTCACAGATCCTATTGATCTCTCCACAGTTACTGATGCTTCCAGCCTCGGAGTAACAGTGCTTCTTCTAACAGATGATGGTCCTTGATTCCAAGCCCCAGTAGAAGAATTAATCCTGGAAACTAATTCATCAATGAATTTCTTTCTCCCTAAGCCTGGGCTACAACCACGAACTCTTCCACCTGCCACGTTAGTATTTTGGGGGGTTCTAGGAATATCCCATTGAGTTCTTCTCATATTCATGCAAACCTATAAATCATGCAAGCTTATTAATCATACCTAATCCTCAGTTTAGGAACCCATTTGGTTTGTTGAAGGGTGCACAGCTCTTTACTACGTCTTATCGCTCCTGCACCTGAGAATCATGCCTACCAAAGAAATGAATCAATTCAATTACTAACTATCCCTATCAATTACCTTCCTGGTAATGGCGCCAAAATGTTGGCCACTCTATATAATCATTAATTACTTAATAAGAAGAGTGTTAAAGATTTAATTGTCAACCCAGGGAAGCCTGTTATTTCAAAGGAAATTAGCAAAGTATATGCATAAACATTTTTAGTAGTTGATAAGTAAAATGAAAATAACTCAATTCTAATTACTGCTCATCCAACTCAGCTTCCTATAAGAAACCAAAATAACATTACCCATATAGGAATTGAAAAGAACTTCTATTTCCTATCATGTTAATCTTAAGGTTTATGATATAAAGACAAATCAACCTAGAATTACTTTTGCAGAAAATGGAAGTTTAATTTTCCAAATCAGAAATATCTCTACTCATTAATCAAACAACAAATTCATAAAAGAAAAGGACTTATCTAATCAGGAAAACTCTAGAAAGATAAATAACACACACAACACAGGAGCTGAGCAAGTCTGTAACATATACTAACACACTTCTGTATGAAAGGAAAGATTAACTACACAGTCGACTGTCACACCACACCACCTACAGAAAGCCAAAGAAAAACCTAATAATGCAATCAATGAATAAATGCAGTTGTAGCTAACCTTAAAGATATAACAAACTAAAATTCCACACAAAGAGAAATAAAATACTAAAGCATCTAAACTACCAGCAACTCTGTTAGAAGGCGGGCCCTGGACTTCAAACATAGATGATGTTGAAAGCTCATAGATTCTGCAACAGAGAAATACTGATAATTGTCACTCCTTTATTAAATTGATAAAAATTGCAATTACAATTACAATCACTCTGTTATATCTCTTATAATTTGCGAACCCTTGGCTCTGCCTTCTTACGCATACTTATACAAGAGTAAAACTATTATGTTACATAATTTTTGGGAATCCATGAAGATATTTGATCTTCAGGATGCGAATCATCAAGACAATTACAACTAACAATTCCTTGCATAAAATCAACTCAGGAATAAATAGACTTTTAATTTGAGTTGTTCCGCGAACTGACATGCCTAGGGGAATGTGGAAGATTCTCAGGGAGTTTCAGCTGCAGTCATGAAGTAGTATCTGAGATTCCTTCCTCATTAATATTGACCAAGCCATAGAGTAGATAGCAGATGCCAAGCATGACTAACTTCAGGATATGACGAGCTGTTGCATTTGCGCCACCTAGTGATTTTGAATCCTTCTTTCAAATCATTAACAGATCAACATAGTTGCAAGGTAAAATTCATAATTGTAGGTAAAACCAAGCATAAAAAAAAGTAATGAATAATGATTTATACCTAGAACTTTCATGCTTGTTTGTATGAGAAAGATAAGAATTCAGCTACAAAATGGGGGACAAAAATAGAGATAAAGGATGAAATAGAGTAGGAAAAAAAGGGGTAAATTCAGGACCCAACATCCCCCCCTCCCAATATAACCCATTTTTATGTGATATTCCCTATTATTACTAAATACCCATCTTTATAACCTTGCAATACCTATAAACCCCCTTTATGAATGAACTTGATAAGATATTGGTCAACGAGGTGAATCCCTCCTGCATTCAAACCTTTTCTAGAAAGGAATAAGTTTTCTCTTTATAAGGATTTTGGAACTAACCATCTCGCAAAAGGGAGATATAACGACATTAAAGTATACTAAGAGGAAACTTTAGAAATTGGTGGGCCTATCCTTATCTCTGAAATACACATTCTCTTATATTAGTAGGAAATAAGGGTTTCCCTAAACCGTGGACACGAAGCCTCATTTTTCCTACTTTTAAAAGTGGAGTTAAAAAACCATGTACTTATAGGACCATTATGACTATCCCTCTTTTAGCCAATTTATATGAAATTATTTTGGAAAAGAAGATCAACATATGGCTAGAAAGTCATGGAAAAATAGATAAAAACAAGGCATGATTTAATATCTATCATTCAATTGTTAATCACCTTGTTATGCTTAGGATTATTACCGAGGAGTGCCATAATAAGACACTACTACATTTCGACCAAAAATCCGACAGCCGTATTGTCGGATTTTCGACACTCCCCTATCGCATGTACGACACTATGATTTTTTTTAAGCGTCGGTGGATTTTCGTCGGTTATCCGACATCTTTCCAATCCGTCGGTTAAGCGACAGCTCAGTTTACCGTCGGTTAAATGTAAATCGTCGGTTATTCGACATCTCACAACCAGTTTGAATAAATACATATGAAAGGATGAGGAGGTATCATAAAAGGAATTTTACCACCATGACATTGGTCGCAAGTGTGCACATATTCATACACATAGAGTAATATTATAAATATCATAGCTACACAAATATTTCTTGTGGTACATATGAATAAAGTAAAATAATATTGTGTAATGTTTCCACAAAGAAGTTGGTAAGTGGTATAAAGATTTGTAAAACAACTGAAGAAATAAACTAATGTGTGGAAAAGTGCCATAAGAGAATTGGCATATGTGTGTCATAAAATGTAAATATTATTTGTGAAAAGTGGCACATCGACGCAAGTTCTAACTTTCCAAATACACAATCAAGTGGGGCATCATTCGAAGTTAAGGGGCTTCACCAAATGGACACATCTCTTGAGTCAAGATGTTTATAAATAAGAAAGAGATGGATGAGGTAAAGTAAGCTTGTAAGAAATGAAGATCTAATTGTTTGAGAAGCTTCAAAGTCTTTTTGGGGGTATCAAGGTCTCATTGATCACAAAGAATATCTTTATGAAGTGGAGCTGCAGTGCACAGTATAGTCATGAATGAACAACAAGTGAATGCAATGGAAGAAAGGATACTCATAGTCCTGACGTGTGAAGTTCCTGCTTAGTAAATACACATATCGTAGAGAAGAAAGTGTGATTGAGCCAGGAATTCTAAAGACATAGATCAACTGAAAAGAAGCATGTCATAGATTTTTTTGGACATCGTACTTTGGGAAACTTTCTGTTTCATATGTGTATACACAAATCATAAGATTGCAGTAGTTGCGAAAGTTGAAAATACAGATCGCAGTTATTTTAAACATTTTATTTTGGGAAATTGTTTGACGCAGATACATAGACGCAAATTAAAATATTGTAGTAGTTGCATAATTTGAAGAAACAATATTTCACTATTTTCAATATTTCTATACAATCATATTTCATATCAGGAGAGGTCGGACTGGGTAAGGAGCAAGGGGTCACAACCTCCTTCCAGTGGATGATGGTAAATACGATTAGGGTGCAACAACATCATTAATGTGGGTCGAAATAAAATTTACGGGGTTGTATCCTCCTTCTAGTGGGTGATAGAGAACAAACAAAATTTGTAACTTCTACAATAGGAGAAGTGCAGTTCTTCCATAGGTCAAAGCTTGAAGCCGCAAGTCATAGTTTGCACACATAGACATATATCTATTCAGGTTAGATCCTGAATATCGTAATTTGGTGCTTACACAAATAGAATTTGTTGCAGGTTGGTGTTCACAGGTCGTAGATTGTACTTAAGATTAGGTTGACACTTGAAATGAGTGAATGCTCATGTTTGGAGACTGTTATCTCCTACTGATGTAATTACATTTTTATATATTTAAAGATATAAATTTGTTCTCAAGAATTTATGTGTTGTTTTGATTATTATTGTGAATGATGAAAAGTTCTAATCTGCAAAAATCTTCTCAAGTTAAAAAAATTACATATTTGTGTAATTACTTATTCAACCCCCTCTCAAAAATAAATAAATACCTACAACTGGTATCAGAGCAGGTGTATTAAGTAAATAGACTAACATATGGAAGACTAATCCAGTGCAGATATGGAAAAGAAAGAAGGCATTAGAGGAAATTTCAACTCAAAATGGGCCTTTCAACCCTAATTCAAATTCCATGTCATCATGTGTTAGCCAATGAAATTGATTTAAATTTGAAATACCGTATAGGTCTTAAACATTTTTTTAATATAAATTTGGGGATAGGTATCATAAAAAAACCACTTTTTTGTTCGTATTTTCAACATGTCTCCCTGTGTTTTTACTCAAATTTCGTTTAGGAGAGCTCGTTGGATGCAAAATTAAATTCCGCATCCAACGAGTACCCACTCAGCATACTTTTGAAGGACACCGCTACCCCAAAAACAAGAAATACCTAAAAAAACGTGATGATGGATGCATAATTTAATTCTGCATCCAACGAGCTCTCTCGATCGAAATTTGAGTAAAACAAAGGGAGATATGTTGGAAATACGAACACAAAAAATAGTTTTTTTCTTTTCTTCCTCCAAAATTAATAAATATTATTTTATTATTTTAACTATTATTTTATTATTTTTCTTAGGAGGCCCATTTTGAGTTGAAATTTCCTCTAATGTATGTCCACCAATAGGGATCCATGATTTGATGGTTCAAACTATAGCTTCTGGAAAATCAGAATGGAGGTCTATCTGCAGTCACTTGGAATTGATGTTAAAAAATCAGTAGAGGAAAAATATGATTTTTTGAAAGATACAGATGAGTTAGAAGAGAATGGTGATATTTCAACAATCCATAACGACGACTGTTGATCTAGAAAATAGAAAACAATACGAGTGGAATGCATGAGCGAAGAATGTTATTTTATGTGGGTTAGCAGATGACGAGTTCACCAAAGTAATTCATTGCACCATAATGAAGGAAGTATGGGATAAATTACAAAGTATCTATGAGGGAGATAATAAAGTCACAAAGGCCAATCTGCAGACATTATCTGTGTAGTTTCAAACTATCAAAATGAAGGGAGAAGAAGATGTTTCCTCATACTTCATGAGATTGGATGAAATAGTGAATTCCATAACCAGTCTTAGAGCTACTATTAAAGAGAATTTTGTTGTGAAAAATATCATGAGAACTCTTCCCACATGATTCAATCCAAAGGTGTCAGTTCTAGAAGATAGAAGTGATATGGGCGACCTAAACAAGGTGAATTATAGGGAATACTCACAAAATATGAAATGAGAACATAACCTGAGAATGTATCTAGGAAATAAGTTGCATTCAAAGAAACAGGGAAGCTTAGATCCAACAAAAGTTAATACATAAGATCCATTGATCATTCAGACGAAAAAGAGGGCAACTTCGTGAGAAGATTGAAAAGAGGACAAGGTAAGTACAAGGGAAAACTTCCGTTTAAATGTTTTAAGAGTGGTATAATTGGACATTTTTCTCCCAAATTCCATATGAAAATTGGGCAAGCGAAAGCAAGGAAGAATCATAATATCGAGAAAGTAGAGACAAGCATCAACAAAACACAGATGCAAATAAGAAGAAATTCCATAAATAAAAGAAAATCCTATACATCAAAGAAATTAGTGCTTCAGATGAAGAAGGGAGTGACAGTCCAAGGGAGGTATTATTCATGGCTATAATATAGTATGAATTACGTTCGAAGGAAAATATTCAACTAAAAGAGCTCCTGCAAGCCTATCCAAAGCTAAGAATGAATGGACGTAAAAAGGAATTCACTTGCCATCTCTGAAATCCAAGTGAAGGAAGAAAATGAGAAGCTCAAAAGAAATCTTCAAGTTGGAAGCAATTGTTTATAATAATCACTCAATGGATGAATTCACATGAGCCACGTCAAATCCAGACAAATCGAGTGGCTCTAAAGGAAGTCCAAAGTATGAATATGAAATCAACCTTGGTGTTGAATGGGAAGGTGAATCATTCAGTGCTTTGGATGATTTGAAGAAATAAAGGAAATCAAATAAAGAGCTAAAGGAACAAATTGAAAAAACAAAAGAATGGATCAAGCATAATGGATATATGATTGAGGACTTGAAGACACAATTGAGAATCAAGGAATAAGATTTACTTTACGAAAAGGAAAAATCAAATAATTAGAATAAAACCAATGTGCGCTTGAGAAGTCTTGGAGGGAGTCATAATTGGTAAATGAGCTATTGCAGAAGAAAATTGTGCTAAAGGAAT
Source organism: Pseudotsuga menziesii (assembly GCA_001517045.1). Classification (NCBI taxonomy): domain Eukaryota; kingdom Viridiplantae; phylum Streptophyta; class Pinopsida; order Pinales; family Pinaceae; genus Pseudotsuga; species Pseudotsuga menziesii. The sequence continues at coordinate 17,556 of LPNX010160414.1, read as the reverse complement.
CAAGCATTTAACATTTGAAAGGACTCAATGCAATTCAAGGAAATGTTCAAACAAGTATTGACACAAAAACTCAAAACAAGTTCAACAACAACTTGATTATCTTGGATGAAATTCTAAGTTGTCAACGATCTCTAGATAAGAAGACCATTATTGGGTTTGTGGAATATGGTAGTAGAATATGTGACAAAGAATGACCTGGCCTCAAACACTAGGATAATTTTCATAGAAAACATGAACTACCTGTAAGGAATAAGAAACCTAGGTATGCGAAGGCTTCCAGACACAACAATACAATCAGATGTTGGAGATGGAATTTTGTTGGATACATAGTGAAATATTGTCACACGATAAAACTCTATGTGTGTGATACGTATAGACACAAGTCCTCGCAATGTTTTCTGAAAATCAAGCAACAAAGAAAACCATGTTGGCACAAGGATGTTGAAAACTGTTCAATTCAGGAGAAAAGAACAAGTGTGTGCCACAATGTTTGAAAGAAAATGTGTCTAAAAAGCATTTCAAAAGTGATGGTCAATATATCAAGAGGATGTGGATAATAAGGACATATTAGGAGAATGTTGAGAACAACAATTACACAATACCAACGGTAAGTGATTTCTACTCACACTAATCTAGGAGGGTTACGCAAAATCCTTAATTCAAAAAGAAGGTATAATCAAACACTCAAGGATTGATAAAATAAGTGGTCACTAATTGAATTTGTATGAAGAATTGTTATTTTATAGATTTAAATGTATTGTTGCATTGTAAGAAAATTAGCCATGCAGAAAACCGTAAGAAAGAAATTGTACAAGTTTTACTCCATGTTTGCATAAAATGAGTGAATATTTTGTATTATATTCAAAATATGATTACAAAACTGTGGATATTCAAAGATCGTATTACAATAGGCCACAATTGGGCATTAATACCAACATTAAGACAAAGATGAAAAAGGTGGATCATAGATGCAGCTCAAGGTCAAATTCTTCAGCTTAAATGATAGACAGAGGTGAAAGATGCAAATCCAAGTCCATCGGAGCTGACTCTGCAGGTTCAGGCGATTGCAACATGGGAAGCAGGTGCAGTGTTGAAGTTTATGGATTTGGATCAACCCAAATATTACTTAGAAGATCGAATGTTTGCTGTTGTCATTGTTCCAAAATATCCAATCACCTACTCAAATTGGAAAGTGTCTCTACTATAGTCTGGTTAAAGCATGATTGTTGGAACCACAACAACAAATTAGACTCAGTCACTTGGTTCTTCCATATTCCTATGTACATTCGTAGTCGTCAAAGGTCCTCCTACTGAGATTGGACNCCCCTCATCCCCCGAATACCTGCAATATATTGGTTCGATTTTTGATAATTTTAAAACCCACAATATGAACTAACGTGATAGGATATTGGCCAACAAGTGAAGCCCTCGTGGATTGGACGACCGTGCAAAGAGTGTCAAGAGAATTATTCAAATGATGGAAATAAGATATGATGGTGAAAGAAGACTAAAGAATGGTGAATGAGGACAAAAATAACAATATAAGTTCGACAGAGTATGAATTGAGGTAGTGAACAAAATAAAAATAACACCAACTCATAGAACCGGGGAGAAGCTCATCATGCGCCTGAGCATAAACGGAAGGATGTCGAAGATGGAAAATTCATGTACTGTACAATACAAGGCATATCACGTCGAGTTAAAATTTAATGCATGGGACAAAAGTGATTTGGAAGAATGATGTCGAAATAAAGGCTATAGTACGAACACACCACATGGATAACATATCGGGTACATCAATTTTTTCATGCACACGAAACGTTGGAAATATGTACAAATTTATTGAAGGAAATAAAAATACTCGTATCCACAAATCAAGACAAGACCGATTGCAGAATGCATTAAATTGGACACATAAAACACAAATAATTAACAAGGCTGTTCATTGCATATGATGTTGAAACAAAGGTGTTTGTGACCTAACACTCTTGACATAGTACGCACAAATCCATGGGGAGTCAACGCTGCAGAAGGTCCATTTTCTATTGCTGTCAAAGGGGGGATACAATAAAATATGGAGAGAATCCAAAAAAAAGGAGAGCAAGAAAATGAAGAGCAAAAATCCTAGATCCTAGTGATAGGGGAGCATTGACAGGTGAAGCAATGAAGACAAAAGTGCAAACAAGATCACATAAAAAGTATCTGACGAACATATTTAGGATACAAGAAAGCATTGAAATATGCACATCTTCATGGGGAGTTTGATATGAATATTGTCATTTAAGGAAGTGTTGACATTAATGACAAAGGGGGATATGATTGAATATATGTTGTCATTGATTTCAAAGGATCAAAGAGATCAAAGGATCAAATATGTAAAAGGATCAAAGAGATCAAAATAAAATGGACCAAGAGAATCATATGAAATTGATAAAAGACTTCTCTCACCACCAGTTTGAAGAAATACATATGCCAAGGATGAGGAGGTCACATAAAATCAATTATACCACCATGACATTGGTGTAAATGTGCACATATTCGTACACATAGAAGAATATTATAAATAACACAATTGCACAAATATTTCTTGTGAGACATATGAATAAAGTAAAATAATATTGTGTAATGTTCCCACAAAGAAGTTGGTAAGTGGTACAAAGATTTGTAAAACAACTAAAGAAATAAACCGATGCGTGCAAAAGTCCCACAAGAGCGTTGGAATATGTGCGTCATAAACTACAAATATGATTTGTGAAAAGTGCCATGTTGACGCAGGTCCTAACTTTCCAAAGATGCAATCAAGTGGGACATCATCCAAGGTTAAGATACTTCACCAAGTGGACACATCTTTTAAGTCAATATGTTTATAAATAAGCAAGAGATGAATGAGGTGAAGTAAGCTTGCAAGAAATTAATATCTAACTATTTGAAAAGCTTCATAGTTTCTTCGGGGGTATCAATGGCTTGTTGACCACAAATAATATCTTTATGAAGTGGAGTTGTAGTGCACAATACAATAAGGAATGAACAACAAGTGAATGCACTAGAAAAAAGGATACTTGTATTCTGACAGTGCAAAGTTCTTGCTCAGTAAATACACAGATCATAGAGAAGAAAGTATGACTGAGCCGAACATTTTAAAGGTGTTGATCAACTAAGAACATGTAGATCATAGTTTGTTTTCACACATCATATTTTGGGAAACTGTTTGTCGCAGATACGCAGACGCAAATCATAAGATTGCGAAAATTGTAGATGTTGAAAAACATAGATCGCAATTAGTTTCAAACATTGTGTTTTGCGCAACTGTTTGACATAGATACGCAGACGAAGATCAAAAGATTGCATCGATTGTGGAATTTGAAGAAAGGGTATTTCACTATTTGTAATATTTATATACAATCATATTTCATATCAGGAGAGGTCAGACGAGGAAAGGAGAAAGGGGTCACAACCTCCTTTTAACAGGTGATAGAAAATACAATCAAGGTGAAATAACATCCTTTCTATGGGTGCAGATAAAATTCAAGGTGTCGTAGCTTCCTTCCAGTGTGTGCTGGAGAACACACAGAAGTTGTAACTTCCACTACAAGAGAAGCACAGTTCATCCATAAGTCGAAGCTTGAAGCCGCAAGTTTCACTTTGCATGGACAGGTGGATATCTATTTAGGCCAAATCTTGAAGATCCTAAGTTGGTGCTTACGTAGATAGAAGTTGTTGTAGGTCGGTGGGCCCACAGGTTATAGATTGTATTTGATATCATGTTGACACCTGAAATGAGTGCATGCTCGTGTTTGGAGATTGTTATCTCCTACTAATGTAATTACACTTTTATATATTTATAGATATACATTTGTTCTCAAGAATTTGTGCGGTGTTCTGATTATTATTGTGAATGCTGAAAAGTTTAAATCTGTGAAAGTCTTCTTAAGTTAAAAATTGTACATATTTGCGTAATTACTAATTAACCCCCCTCTTAATAATAACTAAATACCAACATGTAAAACATATACGTAGATTGGGATGTCATTTTCGTTGTCATCATCAACATCATCATCATAATGCTGGCCTTCCTAACCTTTTAACTCATCACAACTTTGGTGATTTAGGAGTGTTTCTCTTAAATCATTTTGAGTACAATTTTTTTCCTAAAGAAAACCAAGTAATATTCCTTACCATTTTTAAGATCCGATATACTGAATTTATTATGTCGTCGTTGTCATCAATTTGGATGTAATATTTCTCACTTTAATCTAATAATATTTATCTTTATAATAATAATAATATAAATATAAATAAATGATAACGTTTTTAGTGTTTATTTTATAATGTTAAAAAACATTTAAATCATTAAGTCCATTGAACTAGTTCTAGTGGTTAAGAGTATAGTTTCATTTACCTTTGCATGTTACATGTCTCACTAAATGATATTTGTAATGGACTTACATTAGATATTATCCTAAAAAAGGTACGAAAGATTTTTAAAATAAAATAAAATTATTTCTTAAAATATATATACTAAAATTGTTAAATTATATTTTCAATGTTATGACAAGTTTGTTTATATATATATATATATGAATAAATAATTATATTTATATAGTGGTAATTTAAAGAGAACAAGAATATGCATTATGAAAAATGGATTATTTTTATAGGTTTCAATGTTTCAATATGATCATCATGAGAAGGAAGAAGGATGAGAGAAACACAATAGAGAAGAAAGAAAAAACAAGATGGTTTAGGAGATGGGTAGAACAATGTTAAAATATTCTAAATTATTTGAGATTTTTTGGACCTAGGCTATTCATATTTTAAATATAGAAAAAATCATAACCGATAGAAACATGAATCCTTATGAACTATGGAAAGGAAAGCCAATAATAGTTAAGCATTTCAAAATATTTGGGAGTAAGTGTTATATCAAAAGAAATGATGAAAACCTACGAAAATTTGATTCTAGATTGGATGAAGGAATCTTTCTTGGATATGCCGCAAGAAGAAAGGCATACCGATTTTACAACCTAAGAATAAAGAATATGGTGGAAAGTCCATATGTAAAGGCAGATGAGGAATTCATGCATAGAAGAATAGAGAATGATGATGATCAACCAGTATTTGGACAATTGTTAGAAGACCAACTAGAGGAGGAGGTTCCAAGAGAACAACAAGAAAAATCATATCAAGAAGAACTAGAAGAAGGAAGTAAACTAGATACAAAGGCTCCTTCCATATATGTCCAAAAGAATCATTCTAAGGATTTGATCATCGAAGATAAGAATATTTGGGTAGGAACAAGAAGGAAGTACTTAAATAATATTGTTGAAGAAGTAAAGTTTCTATTTGTTGTCCAAAATAGAACAAAATTGTTTTAATGAAGCCAAGATCGATTAACACTAGAATAGAGCCATGAAAGAAGAATTAAATAAAATTGAGAAAAAACAGACATGGGAACTTGTTATAAGACCCAAATACAAAATGTCATTGGCACTAAATTAGTCTTTAGAAACAAACTAAATGAGGATGGACAGGTAGTTAAAAATAAGGAAAGGATGGTATGTAAAGGATATGTGCATATCGAAGGAATAGATTTTCAAGAAACGTTTTCTCTAGTAGCACAGATGGAAGCAATCATAATGTTCTTAGCCTATACCTGTTGTAAAAACATCATTGCATATCAAATGGATGTAAATTTAATATTTTTAAATGTAGGAGTAGAAGAAGAAGTGTACATAGAACAACCTGAAGGTTTCTCTCTTTCAGATAATAAGGACTATGTTTGCAGACTAAAGAAATCTTTGTATGGACTAAAGCAAGCTCTTATAACTTGGTACTAAAGACTAGACAAGTATCTGCAACAACAAGGTTTTAGAAAAGGTAATGTAGATGATAATATATACATAAAAGTTACACATGGAAATATCATTATTGTTGAATTATATGTAGATGGTATCATATTTGGGAGTGATGACAACAATCTAAATCAAAATTTGCTAAGGACATGCAAAAGAAATTTGAAATGTCTCTGCTCGGAGAACTTTCTTTCTTTCCAAGGCTCCAGATATCTCAACTTAATGACGGTATCTTCATTTCTCAAACTAAATGATGTGAAAGAAATGTTTCAAAAATTCAACATGTTAGATTGCAAGCCAGTTTGTACAACTATGGTTACTAGTTACAATTTGAGAAAAAGAAGATGAGCAAGGGAGGCATATCAAAAGCTCTATAGATGAGTAATTGGAATCTTGTTATATGTAACAACCTGAAGACCAGATATAATGCAGATTGTGGCACTGGTTGCAAGGTTCCAGGAAACACCTAAGGAGACACATATCCAAGATGTAAAAAGGATCTTCATATATCTGAAAGGAACGTTGGATTTTGGTTTATGGTATCCATGAAGTGATTATTTGACCTTGGTAGCATATATAGACACAAGCTGGGTAGGAAGTATTGATGATAGAAGAAGTACAATAAAAGCAACATATTTCCTAGGAAATTGCTTAGTATCCTGGTTGAGCAAAAAACAATCCTCAGTGTCCCTATCTACAATAGAAGCATAATATACTGCAACACTATCCTATTTTGCACAATTTATATGGTTGAAACAAACCTTAATGTATGTCCAGGGGGAATTTGATCAACCCATATTGATTTTGTGTGAAAACAAAGTGCAATCAACATCTCCAAAAATCATGTTATGCACTCCAAAACTAATCATAATCCTATCAAATACCACTTTGTGAGAGAGAAGTCACTGAAAATATTGTCAAGCTAGAATATGTAGACACCAAGGAGCATATTACATATATATTTACAAAGTCACTTCCAAGAGATACTTTTGAGTATATCATATAGAATTTGGGAATAATTCTGACCCCACATTAATTTGAAGCATGTGCAACATGATAGGAACCCGAAACATTGCAGTAAAAGTGACATAAATAAGAATTGATAAGCAGAGAACCAGGGGTAGTATCCCTTTGCCATTGATGTCAAAGGGGGAAATATACTAAGTGGGAGAGATACCATGTGGAAAAGATAACAAGTAGAAGTATTTGTAGATAAGTGTTGGATCAAGTTTGTGAAGGAGTAGAGAAAAGGATAAAATGGAATGAATATAGGAGGAGCATGTTGCATGCATAAAAGAAAAGCTTCACACTCAGGGGGAGCCTCATACTTAGGGGGAGCCCAATTTTTTTTTTGTTGACATCAATTCCAAAGGGGGGTATTGTTGAACTATGGTGTTGTCATTGATGTCAAACAAGAAGCATGATGTTGAATCCTTTGAATTCTAAATGCCAATTTAAAGAAGTATATAGAAAATATGTGTGCAATTAGGTAGTGGCACTCTTGTGCACAAATCCCACAAAGGTATGGAACCCTTATGCACATACCCCAGAAATTCATGTGCACACAATCCACGTGGCATAATTATAAAAGATGAACACCGGTGAAAGAACAAGTGGAGTGGTAAGTTCAATTGAGAAGAAAGGAAAAAAGGGGTATCACTGACTCAAATGAACCCCAAATTGTGGACCCATAAATTGAATAGCAGTAATATAAATAAGTGCGAGATTGAAGCATTGACGTAAAATTGAAGGTGCAAAAGATGTAACATTATGAGTTTTCAAGTTTCAAATTATTGGGGTATCAATGGTTCATTGATCCAGAAGAAAGATATAGCAGAGAGCCAAGTTTACAAGAGAAAAGAGCATGTAGCACGTGCACACAAAAGGAAGTGAAGTTGTTTGAAGAATAAGTATGAAGTTGTGCGCATAAATACGAAGATAATCTAAACATAAGGATACAAATTCAGAAGAGTGAATATCTTTAAGTTTGGTAGTTTTCACAAAACAAATTTAGCAGTGTAGATGACGTAGAATGAACTATGATTGAGGTATTCATCAACACATCTATTTCAGGGCGGCATGGTGGTGCTAGGCAGGTTGGTTCCTATGATCTTAGGGAGTTGGAGCTAGATAATCGGGGTGGTAGGATGGGGTAACGATAGGAGATTGCAGTCTCCTATAAGGTTTGTGCCTGAACATAGCAAGTAGGCGCTTACGTAGAATATTGGTGTCCTCACATGTTGGAGCATATACAACAAGTGGGTGCTTGTGTAGAGGATTGGTGTCCTCACAGGTTGGAGCCTATATACAATGAGTTGGTTCTTGCATAAAGGATTGGTGTCCTCATAGGTTGGAGCGTATATACAACAAATTGGTTCTTATGCAAAGGATTGGTGCCCTCACAAGTTGGATCCTGGTAAAGTGAGTTGGTTCTTGTATATGGGAATGGTGTATGTATGATTGATTTGGTTCTCATATATTTGGATATTTGTGTCTCCCATCTCTCTATGTAATAATAAATTTCGTATGTATATATAAAGTTACTTTCCAAATATTTTGCACACAATTATCTATTTATTGTTATGATTGAATTTGAAATTGGAGCATAAATTGTAAAGTGAAAACTTGGTTAATCTGTGCATGATATTGATTCACCCCCGCTCTAAGTACCATTAAGAATTCCAATGTGAGGCAGATGAAAAATCAAAATAAATGATCACATAGTTTTCCATAATACACATATATACGATTAATATACAACTATATGTATCATGTACAAAATGAAGATAAGATACATGGAATAATTATGTATATTAATTAAATATTTATTTCTAATAACATAGGGGACTTTAACTATAACTCGGTTCTATGGTCTATACAACAAAATAGAAATACAAATAATTCTAGAATGGCCTTATAGCCTTCAAATACATAAATACATAGTCAAATATATCGACCAAATTAAGGAATTAATTTACATAACCAAAGGATTTAGTCCACGGTTTTAGGGTTTATACAAAACTAAACACAAATAAATGTAAATTAGTATTTGTCTCTCTTAATAAGAAGTTACAATACGAATTGATTGGATGACCTTGAGAATATATATGTGTGTGTGTGTGTGTGTGTGTGTGTGTGTGTGTGTACATACATATATATGTATGGACACACACACATATAGATATATATTTTCAAGGTCATCTAATCAATTCATACACACACACATACATACATACACACACATTTATACTTGTTATATCTAAAATAAAAAAAATTATAGAATTATTAAATAAACAAACCAATCGCTAAAGTAACCATCCTAGTATGGAAACAAGACTGTTAATAAGACATTCAAGAGTTAAGCAAGGTTGTTTAAGCAGATCGGTATCCCACCAAGATTGAAACAAACGTTTGAAATATTTAAATACACATGAAATAAATCGAACAGGGCAGTAAAATTCAAGTCCAATATCTAGAAATGAAATGAGTATAATAATGTTTAATACATCATATAAATTTTCCTCCATGACCCGTAAGGTTTGAGGAACGAAATTGTGTCAACGCATCAAAACTATCTAGAAAACATTTAACATTTACACCAAAAGGCTCTAATTCATTGCACAACTACATTAGTTTATGCCAACGGGGAAGGTTGAAATATAAATTACAAGTGTTAGCATAAGAATCCGATAACGTGCGCATCATATGTGCCCACAAAATCCCTCTTATGAAACCTACGGAAAATTTAACAAAGGTTTGGGTTAAATAACTTTGTAATAGACTAAAACAAACCATTAAAAATGGTAAACTGGGCGAGATTCAACTTAAGTGAGACATGGAAATCATGACAGTACCCATAACCTACAAACAAAAGAGCTAGAGGTTAATACAAGAAACTGTTGATAGGGGTCATAATTCTAAAGAAATGCAAAGTAAATAATACGAAGCAATGTTCAAGATAGGGTTGTACCCTTCTAGTTCGAGACACTCAATCTACTTTCAAACATAATCTAGCAATCTATAATATGAAGAAGACATTAGACTTGGTAGTGTCATTGTATGCAATTGTAGAGGGAAGTGCATAATCCAAACAAACAAAAACTATTTCTCAATATAAATTAATTAATTAAAAACTGTATATATGGTTTGGTAGGGTTTCACTTTCCTTCAAGCCTACATTGATTCTACAAACACAAGTGGAAACCGTTAAAATATGTTATATTACAAATGAAATGAAAATAGACTAATGAAATAGATAACATTTATAACTGGAGTAAGAATCTTTATATCATATCTGAGAGCATTAAGTTATAGTTTGATGTTGTGCGGAAACTCTTCAACACTCAAAATGCATAACCATCAAAACCCTTAGTTCACAAGAATGAGTATATGAATAACGATCATCCATCAAACCCGTGGATAATGCCTCGCAAGGGAAAATCCATAAGCTCGAATGTTAAGGAGTGGAAGTCAATGGCAGGCCTAGGCCGATCCTTGGGAATTACCGTCCCACTATACCCGCTACCAACAAAATAGTAACAATGTAAAAGTGAAAAAGGTTCCATCAATTAATACTCTTACAAAAAAAACTTGAGATCGAGTAAAAACTATTTATACCTTCATAAACTAAACAGAGGAATAACTACATTGAGAAGAATGCGAATCATACTCTTGTAAAGAGAGTAATTACATGCCACATCGTGGAATCTAAGTGTTAGGTTCTATGTATATGTAACTTTGCTCATTTAAAATATACAATCAAAGTTATACTATTTCCTAACACTAGTGTAAATACCCATGAATAGCCCTCTTTAACAACCATAGAAATATAGTCAATATCCACTAGCTCATTCGGTTAAGGTGTGGATCTCCTCAACAAGGAAACCCAGGTTCAATTTCCCTTAGGGATGAACTAGTTGGGAGGAAACGTGGAGGAAACACTCCAAAATCCATCCAAGTTGGAGTTTCAAGTAAACAAAAAACAACCATAGAATTGTATGATCAATAATCATTATGATTATTGATATTTTGACACATGGTGTACCATAAACAAACAAAGGTCATCCAAAAAAGCAAAGAAAACAAAATATTTATACAAGCTTAACTCTCTTCATGTAGTATTTGTACCTTACATAACCAAATATATATATCTATATATATTGTATAATATATTATGATATTAAAATTAAACATTAATAACAAGAATATAATACACTAAAAAAGTATACATCAATAACCTATTTAGTATACTCTAAAATCAAGAGATTCCGAGTGGATAACACAAACCACATTAAAGAATAAGAATCAATTATAATCTAAAAGGATTGTGAGTTGCATAGAATACTTTTAAATATTTAATGTTTTGTTAAAAAATAAAACAATTTATTTATTACAGTGCATACTATGGTAAAAAGTATAATATACTAAAAGGATATAGGATTATATAAAGACTTTATATCTTAGTATCTAAGATAATTCATATGCACTTTATTTATAAAGACTTTATATCTTAGTATCTAACATAATTCATATGTAAAAAAACATAAAAAAAAGTATACATCAATAAACTATTTAGTATACTCTAAAATCAAGAGATTTCGAGTGGATAACAGAAACCACATGAAAGAATAAGAATCAATTATAATCTAAAAGGATTGTGAGTTTCATAGAATACCTTTAAATATTTAATGTTTTTAAAAAAAATAAAACAATTTATTTATTACAATGCATACTATGGTAAACAGTATAATATACTAAAAGGATATAGGATTAGATAAAGACTTTATATCTTAGTATCTAAGATAATTCATATGTAAAAAAACATATGGTTTTCCTTGTAAAAACTAGAATTAAGTTTGCACAATAAACGTCAAAGAAATCAACATGGGTTAACATTTTACGAGTTCCTTAAGAAACGATATAAATATTACAAATTTAATATACAGCAACAAATAAAACAATGAAACAATGGTGGATAATTGATTACGTTACAAATGGTATCATAGTTATAGGTTATTGTACTACAAACCTTATGGGTTCAACGGAATTAATGAAGATAATAACCAAATGAGTATGTCAATTATAGGGTTAAATACATTATGAATGATTAAGAATTTAAGTTATTTTTTTTGCAAACATAACCATAATGTCTAATAAGAATGAGAAACCTTATGATTATATATGTGTAGGATATCGAATAGGATGGGATGAAAAAAAATGAGAAAGAGAGATCTGAGATAACTATATGAGACCCTCACGACTGGAAAGGTGTTTATGAACATAACATTGGACTACACATGTGCACTGTTCTAAAAACAAGAATAAGAGAATGAAAATAGAAATAACATAATTTCATATGCTATGTGTCGATTGGAAGTCCCATATAAACCTTCATTAGAAGGACTATGGAATTACTTTATAAATAATGATTGTAAATTCTTGTTTCATATTAAAATCACATGAAAGTAATGTTTTAAGACACGGTTGGAATGAACATAAAGGCATGTACTTTTGGGAGGCATCTTACATAACAAATAAAATTAACATAAGTTTTATTGCTTAGTAATATTAATTATTAAACAAATAGGAAGTGTGAAAGATTACTATGAATTAGACTAGATTTGTAGGTAACTTCTTTGAAGTTTTTCAAGTTTTGATTGAAGATAGCAATTTTGTCTTATTAAAAAGAGAGAGCTAAGTTTGAGAAAATATTTTTGCATCATTCGAAAATTAGGTTTACTTGAGTAAATTATTCTTAGATAATATACACATGCATATGTTCTTGTTAATTGGAGTTTGAAAGAATATCTTCCACATTGAATGGAGTGAGTGCCTATGAGTGAAAATATGTAAGAACTTTTTTGTTGTGATCCATTTTAATTGAGATGAGTGTGTTTAAGGTCACTCTTTGGAAAGCTATCACTATGAGAATAACTTGAGATATTTAAAAATTACACCTAAGAAGGGTAAGTAGGAATTATAACATAGGTAATATCCCTAAAAATGATTGAGTATATTTAGAGAACTCAATTAAGGCTTAGTAATAATAATGTTGACTCTAAGGATGTACTAGAAACCATAGATCAAGAATAATTTGTTTAAGTGATAAACAATTTTCTCCAATTTTTGATATGATAAGGGCACTATAAAACCCCAAATATGACCCTTAGAATATATAATGAATCCATTATGTAATTATTTGGACTGTGTGATTGGCTTATCAAGCTAATCCGAATGCTATGTAAATATTATGTTGAGTAATAATATGAATGGTACAAGATGACTATGTAAGGTGCACCAAATGGGACATGATTCCACTAAAGGGAAAGAGGAAAGGCAGAATATGGGGGATTTGATCCTTGATTTCCAAGTGTAATCCCTAGAGCCAATCTAATTGCCTCCACGAGCCTTGAATGAGAAAATTACTGTGTTTTATTGTTTTCACCCAATCATTTAAGTTTTTGTGTGAGGTTGGAAAGAGAAGTCCTTTTGTACTATAGTTAAGGAATCATGGGGATGAAGATGCTTCTAGGACAGTTGTATAAGTCCTTTTCCCCACGACCAGAAGTTATGTAAGGGGAGCATGTTTCTTTCCCCTCTATCCTACCATGGAGTTAGAGTTGTTGATATTAACTTCACACTTGGATGCTCACAGACATAATTACCGACACATACTCTCACTTACACTCTCCTGAGACTTACACATCCTCTCTCCTTGACCTAAATTTTACACTCTCATGGAGACAGACCTTGATCACACTCAGACACTCACAAATCCAGACCTTCGCAACCACAAATATATTCCTTGACACCATCATTGAGACTCTTTAACACATAGACCACTGAGATGCATTCACACGCGGACTCATCAAATTTGGTTACCATGAGACATTCACCTAGTTCACCCTCCCACCTAGGAAGTTACTTGGAGTATATAATTGTTGAATAACCCTCATAGGTTCCTAATTGGATTGTTTTTATGAACACACTGGAAGAACTTGGAAAGAAGGATCGACTTAGGGTTCCAAATTGATTAAGGGGATGCCTAAGCCTAAAAGGTGTTTTGTGGGGAAGGCATTGTGGATTCAAGGTTATGTAGGCTAAGTAATACTATTGTAGAGGTATGTATGATAATTTGGTTGAGCATGTAGAGTAAATTGCGTTGTTTGCTGAGATGTTGAAGCATGTAGGTGTTCCCTTCACCATGGTGGACTCATAACCCAAATTGGGGGTGGAATCTCAACATAAATAATATATTCTAGACAGATTACCTACGGTTGGGTGGGAAATTGCACTTACACAACCAGTTTCTTGGATATTTATTCTAGATAAGAATTCTCTTATATATGATTTGTGCTTGATCTATTTTTTATTTCTATTTAAATCTACAATGCTGTTATGATTATGCATGTGATGATGTCCTAGTAAATGCATGTTTTATGGGTGTGGATGAAGTTTAATCCCATTGTGTTTATGTTCTACATCTACAAGTATATCTCTAGGGTTAATTTAGAACCCATAATTGATTCCTATCCTCATCTATGTTGTTAGATCGATGGATGGGGATGTTACAACCATTGCTAATATTGTGGATGTTAAGAAAAGATGAAAGTTATTCCTTAGATTAAAATGGTAAAGACAATTTTTCCTTGAGAAGGTGTGAAAAAAAGAGTGTTGAGTCTCTTTATAGTTGGTAAACCTGTTATCTATTAAGGAAAATGTACCTTTAACATCTTCCTTATATAAAATTTTCATGGAGATTCACAGGCTAAAATACAATATTGCATTATGTGGTTAGGAAGGTTATATTTTGGAAAAATCCATATCCCTCTATGGAACAAGGATCAAAAGTAAATCTCATGATATGAAAATAAGAAGGATATTGAAATATCTTTATTAATCATCTTCCCAAATTTGTCATAAAAGTACTAGAATGTATGTTTCATCTAAACTAATTATCATTTTAATGATTGTTACGAGGAATTAAGAAAGTTAAACTTATGAAATTAATAATATTTACAAAGGTATTGCCGTGTTTTAAATTCCTAATGACTATTTCAAAAACGTTGGGAAACAACTTGTTTGCAAAACTGGGATTGGTAGTATACCTTGAAGGGAATAATCTAGGTATATTAGTTATGAATTATCTTTAGTGACATGAGAATATAAGTGTAAGTTGTATCTGAGCATGATTGAAGATGATAATAGACCTATTACACTCTTATTTAAAACGATAATGGATGATCTGGAAGTTGACATAGAATGTAGAATTTTGCAACTAGGAGATCAAAGATTGACAAGTGTAACTAAATCTAGAAGTATAGGTTGCCTCGATGGGGAATGTATCCCTTGCATTGAGGGATAAACCTTGAAAAAGTATAAAAAATATGCTTACAATACAAGAATTTACCCTTTTAGGGGTGGTTTTGGCTTGAGGAAGTCTTTCCAAAACTGCCCCAAAACATTTTTGGGGGGATTTAGTGACGGTTCTTAAAACCGACTCCCAAAATTCCCGAGAATTGGACTTTTGACGATGGTTTTTTAATACCCATCCCAAAATTCCAATCCTCAAGACTTTTTTTTGGGGGGGTGGGGGGGGAGGGGTGGTTTAGAAAGACCCCCTAAAGGTGCTTTTTCAAAACCCTGCCCAAAATTCTTGAGAATTGGAGTTTTTGGGACATGTATTACAAAAAAGCCCCCAAAAGTCCAATTCTCAAGAAGTTTGGAGGGAGTTTAGAAATACTGCCTCTATAGGTGTTTTTGAAGGCAAGTTTGACCCCCCACCCCACCCCAAATATCATGAAAAATAGACATTTGAAAAATGTTGTCAACAGACCCCTAAATGTTTTTTTGAAGGTGGTGTTAAACCCCCCTCCCCCAAAAAAGTAACGGGACTTATACTTTTGGGGGAGGTTTGCTAAAAAATACCCCCACAAGTTCAATTCACGTCACGTTTTTTGGTCGGGTTTGAAAGACAACCCTAAAAACTACTTTTAAGGGTGGGGTTTCTTATAACCCCCGCAAACCCCTCCCCATCTCCCCAAAAAAGTCATGAGAATTGTACTTTTAAAGGAAACTTTTAAAAAACCACCTCAAAAGGTCGAATTCTCATGACTTTTTAATGGTTTATTAGTTTTATTCCAAAATGTTTCTAGTTCTACTCAAGAATAAAAATATTAATATAATTGAATAGTGTAATAAATCTATACAATTTATCATAATTAGTGGTCTTAATATTATAACAATATAATATATTTTTTTAATTTTACCTTTGATTACTTTTACTTTTAAATTATAAACATAAAAATAATTTTAAATAAGACTTTATCATGTGATTCTTACCAAAGATGATGACGATGGCGATCATGGCGATGACGATCATGAAGATGGATATGATAATGGTGACCACCATGATGATTATGGTTATGATTATGATGATGAAGACAATGATGATGGTGATGATGATATAGGTTTTTGATTGGTGGATATAATTGTTGGGTGGTTTTGTTTTAGGGGCATAATGGATGATGATTATGATGATGGCAATGATGACAATGATGTCGATGATGATGATGATGATAACCCCCTTACACCCATAACTCTAACCCCCTAACTACATACCCACCTAATGATGATGGCGATGGTGATGGTGGTGATGATGATAATGATCAGAGGTTTTATAACCCCTACACCCCTTACCCCTTCCTTAACCCCCTAACCCAATAACCCTATCCCACTAACCGCCTAATGATGATGATTATGGTGATGGGGATGATGATGATGATCAAGAGTTTTATTATTATGATGAAAATGATGATGAATTCATTGGAATTCAAGGTCAGGTTCATATCTCAACCCATGATAGAGTGGAATTTCCTAACCTCAAGTGTTCCTCAACCTTATATCCACTCCCTATCTTTTTGTCATTTCCTTTCTGAAATTAAGATACGATTTATAAGTTCTAGTTGTTTAATTGAACATNCCTAACCTCAAGTGTTCCTCAACCTTATATCCACTCCCTATCTTTTTGTCATTTCCTTTCTGAAATTAAGATACGATTTATAAGTTCTAGTTGTTTAATCGAACATTATGTGTTGATTAAAGGTGGAAAGTATGCACATACTATAACTAAATTACATTGAAAATGAAGTTCAATATAAGATAGGGCAGCATGTTGAGCTCAAAGGAGTTATCTTCCACCTTATTGGATATGGACGTGTGCTTCGTAAAAGAGTAGTATGATTTTAATATTTGGATTCTTGATACTTTTGTGCAATAAATGAAACCAAATGACATTATCATTAATCTTGTTTTCGTGCAATACTCAATGTTTGATGTAAAAGAGTAGTATGATTTTAATATTTGGATTCTTGATACTTTTGTGCAATAAATGAAACCAAATGACATTATCATTAATCTTGTATTCATGCAATACTCAATGTTTGATCATGATTCTACTTGTACTTGGAACTCATATTCTACACAATTTCATGTACCTATTGTAGAATACGATCGATCCTATATAAAATATTGGTTATTTGTTTTCTTGTTTTTAAGGATGGAAATACTTCTCTAGTGATGCAATGGGTATACATATGTAATTTGGATATTATGATACAATGGTTCATCAAAGTTGGAGTGAGAAGAAACATTATGTCGTTAAGAATTTGTAGCAAAATTGTTAGAGATGGAAGTTGAATAGATG
>LPNX010160412.1:0-13357 GCA_001517045.1 Pseudotsuga menziesii | reverse complement strand
ATTATTCATCATTATTCAATGGAAGGATACACACCAATATTCATCTCTTCATTCATGTGATTCAGTCTCTTTTCTTCTCTTTATTTTTCCCGTGTATGCTTGTGAGAATTCTTAGTAGCAAGATCTATTTCCTGTGCTTCTTCTTATCATCATTTCTCATAGCATTGATCTATTATTTATACAATAAGCAAGTAGAAAACTTAATAAAGAAAACTGAATAGAAAGAAACAAGTAGAAAACTTAATAAAGAAAACTAAATAGAAAGAAACAAGTAGAAAACTTAATAAAGAAAACTAAATAGAAAGAAAGAAGTAGAAAACTTAATAGGAATGTCTTTGAATTCTATCCTACAAGTCTCTTTCAGTAATTACACAATGAAAAAGGAACAACTTGAAAACATACTAAGGATAACACATATAACACTGAATTTACATGCAAAGGATAAATCAATCCAATATAAACACAAAACAATACACTAGTAAAAAGAAATCAGAAACAAATTCAAGAAACAAAATATAACACAGCTTAACACATATTCAAGGTGAAAAGAAGGAAAATGATAAAACTTTAAGACATAACCTAAAACACTCTAACATTAACTTCAATGCTAAATAAAACTGTTATCTAACTATCTCAGTCAAATCATAATTCAAACATTAACAAAACAAAACTGAAAACAATCTCAAAATACATAAAAAAACACTAAAAATGAAACCAAGGGCTGAATGACAGACTGAACCGTGGGTCCGAAAGGGGTGGTTGAATGGCAGTTTAAACAGGATGTCCAAATGACAGTCCGCATAGTTAAAATAATAAAAATTAACCTAAATGATCTAATCTTTAGCTAAATTCATGTAGATTCAGATCTAATACATAAAGACAATAAGTAAACCTACTTATTAAGCAAATTTAACAGTAACATGAACTTAAACAAATTCATAAACATAAACATAAAGAAACCATTTCATTTTAATAACAAACTAAAATTTAAATTGCATAAACTAATAACTTATAACAGAAAATAGACAGAACTGAATTTAAAAGTAATCTATTCTATCATATAAACTGAACAAGAAACTAGAAATGAAAGGATTGAAAATAGATTCAAAAGCAAACTATGCACGCAAACTAGTTATTTAATTCTGGAAATAAAATGCATTACAGGAAAACAAATGAAATAATACAACTAACTGGAAACAAAACTAACTACAACATAAAAAAGAAACAAACAAGAAAAGAAAGAAACCTTTGGTTGATGAGGGGCCCTCTCAGCAATCAGGGGTGGTGCTTGGCTAACTTCTACTCAAATGCAATGTTCAACAACAAAGCATACAGCTCTTTATTTAGACGATGGGATAGAAATACAATGTACTCAAGAACAAACTGATAAACTGTGAATTCTTCCCTAACTCTCTGATTCTCTAGCTCTCTAGCTAACTGATCTCTCACACAGAGGCTGATATATATAATTGTTTACAAAGATGAGCAAGTCGACCCTTTAGTGGTCGACTACTCTCTAAATTTAGTTGACTATTAAGGCGTTTAACAAATCGCAGGCCAATGCACAAGATCTTCCCTTCTTTAGCGTGAGTCTGGTCTTCTTCAATGGACAACGTACGCACATACTCCTTCTTCAGCGTAAACGGTCTTCAGAGGTGGCACACGGCTCCTTCCTTAGTACAATAGTGAACTGGTGGCGAACATAGGAGAATGCACAACGAGTTTTCTGGAACGTGGGATAACACAGCAACCCAACGCGTGGTCAGTAGGCGAGGTGTCAACAAAGGAGGCTGCAAGCTAGCGGATTATCTAGAAAACAAACTCCATTACCCAGATGCATGGACAATAGGTCGTTTGTAGGATGTTTCATGTTTTAATGCCTGAAATCAATTCTCAACAGCTCGTAGTCTGGTTAACGATCTGGACGGAAAGCTGAACAACAAGCTGGACCATGAGCTTGATATGCCGGGCACATATCTAGGGTGAACAGAGTGTCTGTTTGCTAGTGCGCTTCAGGACTATAGTCTACAGCAACACGTTTCAACATCTTGCAAACTACCAACGAGTTTCGTGCAACGAGTTGGATGACAAGCTAGACGTGCTGTGTGCAAGGCATACTGAATGCGTATTTGTTATTAATTTGTCCCAAAAAGATAATATAATATGCAAACAAATATATAAATTAATTAATACATCAAATGTGCTTTAATAATACCAATTCTAATTAATAAAATCATAAAATGATAATAATAAATGGATTTCATATAAACCTTAAATTCATACATACCTGAGTTGAATAGTGATCCGCGTGACATAAAATATACAAAAAGAGAATAAAACCTATGTTTAAATGAGTAATTTGTGATCGGGATCGAAAAATCAGAAAGGAATGTTGTTTGTGCTATTTAACAAGATCGACTTTTGAATTTTGACGTTGGGACCATCAGGATCGAAACAACTGAGGGTTAGCATGGCGAGATCGAATTTTGATGTCGAGACAGTCAACATCAAAATAGTTGGGGGTTAGCACACCGAGACCGACTTTCGATGTTAGGAAATTCGACATTGAAACAATCAGGGGTCAACACGACGAGGCCAGAAAAGTTGTAATCAGATCAATCAAGATCATTGTAGCAGTTTATTGATCGATGAGAGAATATAATAGATAATGGATCTAGATCAAAAATCCTAAACACATATGGGATTAACGCTTGCAGATTTCATTTTAATTAGATAGAGATATTCTGAGCGAGGATCTTTGCATTTGATCCATAATTTGTGCCTCTAAAATCATGCATTCGATCTTTGATATTATATTGAGTGATAATTTGAGAAAGAAATCAAATTTCATACCTGATTGATCACGCTGCTCATAGATCCAAAACGCCACTTGCATATCCACAAACCAATCTAGTCTTCTATTTAACATGCAAATTCGACATGGAATAAGTAGGAAGGCAGAGAGCTGAGAAAGAGATAGAAAAATAGACCAATTAGGCCGTGTAAACATGCAGTTTGGGCACGGTCTGTAAGTCAATAGTTGGAGGTAAGTAATGTATAAATCAATCAATGAATCGATGGATTAATTGATGATTAGGAGGTCTAGAGGAAATCGATGGATGTACACCAATAATTCAATGTGGAATCGATTGGAATTGAGAGTTCAATTCAAAATTATCAAATAGAGTTATGTCTGAGAGGTTTAGATGGATAGATTGATAGTGTGACAAACGAACAATTCAACTATTAGAATCAAGCTGATAGAAACATACTAAATAATTTCCAATGCATTAAACAACAAGGTTCCAAGGAGGATCCAAGAAGTGCAGGTGACATTTTCTCACACAATGTGCTAGAGGAGTTCTTTGGAAAACTTAAAATAACATTAGAGTTGTCTATTTTTGTAACTGAGATACATAATTGCTACGTTGATATAATTTTGTTGCATTTGATGAACTAATGAATTAAAGTTGGTGATTGTTCGAGCCCAGAGATGTAGTCAGGGGGTCTGCCGAACTTCGATATCAAATATGGTATGCATATATGTTTATGTGTTGAATTGTTTAATTCTGGTTATGATATGTCGTATATATGGATTATAATTGCCAAATTTCATGTTAATTATGGGAATTTGAGAAATTATTTAAGTGTATGGAATGGCTTAATAACTGAAGCAATTTATTGATGCCTTTTGTACATCATCTCCATTTCTCTACAATTCCCTTAGGAAGTCCAACCCAACCTCTATGCTCACCTACATCCATCTTCTTTCTTCTAATGTTTGCAATTTCCCTTTGCAATTTGAATTTCTATTTGTTTTGCAATCTGGTATGGTAATGGAAATGGAATGGACAACATCAAAAAAAATCTACATATTGTAAACTATGCATGATAAAATGAATGATAGACTCCAAACGAGATGAGAGGATGGTGAGAATACAACTAGCACAACTTTTGGCCATAGAAGAAAGGATTGTTACAACTTTCATAGAAGTATATTCATCCCATGTTTCCATAACTACATGAGAAGACTTTCCCACCAACCTCACATGTTCAATCAATGATTGGATTTAATAGTCAAAAGGAAGTAAATGGGTTGATTAAGGACACATGACAGTACAAGGATGAGTTATAAGGTTAACACCAACAGAGGATTTAATCTCCCATAGGACTCCCTTTCCTCATCCCTTCTAGTGGAATCATAGCTCCTCTAGTGCTCTTTACACAACCATCTTGGACCATCTTATTATATTTCCAACATAACATTTACATAGATTTAGATATAGCATAACAAGACAACCACATGGTACATATAGAAATATTTACATTATACATGCCTATCCATCCACTAGTCAGCCTTTGGCCTTGATCTTCACACTAGGAATCAATACTAACATATTTACATCATTAACATGATTTGATTTAATATATTCAAAGTCAAAACTAGGGGTGTTACAATACCCCCTTGGAATAATATTGTCCTTGGTGTTCTTCAAAATCAAAACAAAAATGAGTATTCCTCTTTCATGACATGCTTCGGCCCCCATGTATCCTCATCAAGACCAAAGTGCTTCCACTACGCCTTTACATGTTCGTTGGCTTGGTTCTTGAGCAATGTTACCTTCTTGTCGAGGATGCATAGTGACTCTATTTGGAACTCTCCCTTGGGTTACACCTAGATCACACCCCAATCAATCACATGGTTAGGACCATGCATATATTTCTTAAGCAAAGAAACATGAAAAAAATTATGAG
This sequence comes from Pseudotsuga menziesii, assembly GCA_001517045.1. NCBI lineage: Eukaryota > Viridiplantae > Streptophyta > Pinopsida > Pinales > Pinaceae > Pseudotsuga > Pseudotsuga menziesii. Next base: position 8,602 of record LPNX010160412.1, on the reverse strand, counting down.
CCCTAGTGTTAGCAGGAAATTCAATTCTATATGGAATTGGCTCTATCCCCTCCAACACTTCAAATCGCCCACAATATTTTGGTGATAGATTGGCACAACTTCCAAGCTTCAAGGAACTCTTACTTGGCCTCAATCAAAGGTAAATATGATCCCCAACATTGAACTCCCTTTTCCCTTAATTCTTATGTGCATAGCTTTATATCTATCTCGTTCTGCCTTTAAATTCTGCATAATCTTTGCAACCTCTTGTTCCATTTCTTTAAGCATTTTTTGCCCAAACACAATTATGCTCATTGGATTATCCCAACTCATTGGTGTCCTACACCTTCTTCCATACAAAACTTCAAATGTACTCATTCCCAATGATGCTTGTTTCCCATTGTTATATGCAAACTCTACCAACTGTAGATAATTTTCCCACCTGGATGGTTTTTCCATCACATACATGTGAAGCATGTATTAAATGATTTGGTTTTCTCTTTCTATTTGTCCATTTGTATGTGGATGGTAGGAAATACTAAAGTTCAGTCGTGTACCCAAATTTGCAAAAATATTTTTCCAAAAGTTAGAAGTAAATTTTGTATCATGGATGTCATATCCCCTCCCGTTCGAGAGGACGCTAGCACGACACTGCTGCTATCATTTAGATGTGGATCTAATCCCCATGAACATAAAAAATAAAAATGCATTGAACTAGCATACATACACAGATGCATAATGTGATGTAATCTACAATCGAAGCAAATACATTTCAACACAACGTTCATGTTCATAATTCATAAAACAAGCAAATACAACTGCAGAGATTAAACAAAAGCGATACTTATCTTTAAAAGAATCTTGTCCTGCAACTAGCTATGTCGCTGCAACGTTCCACCCAACCATAGGCCAGTGTTCTCATCAATCTCTCAGTAGCACTGTCGCCCTCGAGCTGGGCATGATTCCCACAAGGAATAAGGGAACTACAACATGATCACACATAGCTAAAGACATGTCAAAATTTAGCCAAACCAAAACTACATTTGGGTTTATTAGGCTCCAAAGGAGGTGGAAGGCTGAATTGCTAAGCTAGTGAGCTCAACCACAGAGCTATGGAAACCTACACAAGATCTGTCTTGGCTTTCCCAACACCTACACACCCAACACAAGGAAACATCCCCTTCTATGCTACACAGTCCTTCAGGCCATACCTTCCATTTCAGTTCTCTTCAGGGTGTGCAAGAAAGAATAACCAACCCCCTTACTCTCTCGGTGTGGTTCTTTTCTACACTAGGTTTATCAAGCTACTTCTTCCATTTTCCACTCCAAACCATTTTAGGACAAAACATAGGATGCACTCCCAACAAGATGCGAGTTCTGGGTTTGAGGAAGAAACGTTTTGCATCCAAAAACAGATTGGTAAAATGGGGAAATTGATCCCTGGCTGAGCAATTCAAATTGAACAACGATTCTAGGCATTGCAAAAGCAAAAACAAATCCTATAAACCCCAAAATCGTGTATCCCTACTGGCCATTCACTCAGCAACCCAAAAATGGATTTCCTGGGCATGGAAAATAAGGAAAACAACTGAGCACATGAAGGATAAAAACACAGGAAGTTTCAACTGCATGAGAGCCCAACGTGAATGGAGGATGGATGACAAAAACATCTAGGAGCTCCCAAAAACGTGAGGAAGAGAAGGACGCGAATGCGTGATGGAATGGGCAGACATTTTTGGGTTTTTTACTTGCCCAGGAAGTCAAAACACGATTTTCCAAAAATGGGTGCTCTTCCCAATTCGAATTTTTGACCTCCATATGTTTCCCATCCCAAGGAAATAACTTCCTCAACTAATTTATGGCAGTAATAAATGATTGGGTGAATAAGACAGGACAGGTAGTTGACAACTTGATGGGTTTTTCCTTTGACATTTGGCTTTTCTCCATTGGCTCAAAGGTTTGAATACACCCCCCCTATCCTTAGGAAATCATGCCCCAATCTCTTTAATGTTGCATTGACATAGTTGGATGTGGGTATTTTAATTAAGTTACATATTTACATGATGTCTAAAAATTATAATGTGCCTGGCTAGCACGAAATCCCTGAAACATAAAACAATAAATTGATGGTGGGGATTTTGCTTTTAGATCCACACCATGATTATTTACAATATTTACATCATATACATTTTTAATGCAAACAGGGTCAAAACCGGGGTGTTACAATGGTCATATACAATTGCTTTGGGTAACCCATGCATTTTGAATATTTCTTTCATAAATATTATAGCTGTCTCATCAACCTTGTAAGAATATTTATCTGGAATAAAACGTGTTGTCTTAGATAATTTATCCACACAACCATGATGGAATCATGCTTTCTTGAAGTAGATGGAAATTCAATAATAAATTCCATAGTTATGACTTCCCATTTCCATTCCAAAATTGGAAAGGGTTGGAATAAACTTGTTGGATGTTGATGTTCAGCTTCACTTCCGACATTTCATACGTTTAGAAAGATACTTAGTAATATCTTTCTTAATTCCAACCAAAAATATTACTTCCTTGTTGTAGCAATTGTTTTCCGATATCCTAGGTGACTGAATATGGCATTTTATGGATTTTATCCATAATAATTCTCCTCAAATATACAACATAAGGAATATATATTCTATTTTTATATGTAGGAAGTCCATCATCCTCCAAATGATAACCTTCATACCTATTTTCCAAATTATGTCGATGTAATTTATCTTTTATCTGCACATAATGTCCATCTTCAACAAGAGAGTCAACAATAGTTTTCCTCAAATATGATTGAAAAATGCTAATTTGGCTGCCACATGCATTGCATGCATTTTTTTGATGAGTGCATCAACCACTTTATTTTTTCCCCTTATGTGTTTGATCTGAAAAATCAAATTCACATAAAAAATTCTAGCCATCTAGCTTGCCTTGCATTTAGTATTGGAGTCTCAAATAAATATTTCAAACTACAACGATCTATCCTAAGATCAAATTTCCTTCCCATCAAATAGTGCCTCCACATTTTCAAAGCTCGCACTATGGTAACAAGCTCTAAATAATGGGTAACATAATTATTTTTGTGTTTTTTTAGCTTTCTTGACTCATAACATACTACATGATTTTCTTGCATAAGAACTCCAATTCCTTGCTTACATGCATCAATACACAGCACAAAATTCTTTTATTGATTTGCAATTTTCAAAATTGGAGCACTTGTAAGAAGCTTCTTCAACAACTAGAAGCTTTCTTCTCATTTTGTGTCCACTTGAATGTTATTCCCTTCTTTTTCTAAGAAGTGACGGTGTGTAATTTCGGAGAATCCTCTAATGAAACTCCTTTAATAATCCTCCAATGAAACTCCTATAAAAATCAACAAGACTGATAAAAACATCTCACATTTTTCACATTCTTTAGAATTGGCCAATTCATAATGGTCTCAATCTTTCCTAGATCCAAAAATATTCTTTCCTCTGAAATAATGTGACCCAAACAATGAATTTGCTTTTGATAGAAATCATATTTGCTTCGCTTTGCATACAACTTATGATCCCTTAGCAATTGCAAAGCCATTCTCAAATGTTCTTCATGCTCCTCTTCATTCTTGGAATAAATAAGAATGTTATCTAGAAAAACAATGGCAAAATTGTCCAAATACTTACTAAAAACATTATTAATGAGACACATGAATGTAGTTGGTGCATTAGTGAGACCAAATGGCACCACCAGGAACTCACAGTGTCGATACTTGTTTCTAATGGTTATCTTGTGGATGTCTTCTTCCTTTATTATGACTTGATGGCAACTAGACCTCAAATCAATCTTTGAAAAATAAATATGGAACTCTTAGGTTAAGTATTAATTAAAAGCATATAAATAAAGTTATAATAAAGAACAAGTACACATTACTAAGAATTGATGATCCCTTTGATCATATGAGAGGAATAAAGGTATACTTGGTCGAATGTATTTCTTTTCCAATAAATCTTGCAATTGCATTTCCAACTCTGGAAATTATGGGGTACTCATTCTATAAGGTGTCTTGGACCACCGCTCCCGGCACAAGATCAATTGTGAAATCAATATCTCTCTTTTGATGAAGTCTTGACACTTCATCGTGAAATACATCCCTGAATTCTTGTAACACATGATGATCCTTCAACTTGGGAACTTCATTGTATGTTATACCCAATACATGGGCTGCATACAATTGGCAACCTATTGGACTTCCCAACAACTTCCCCCTAGATTTTGCAAAAAATGAAGGGGCCCCCATCTAAATTTTGGAACAATAGTGCTTTCACTTTCCTTTGGCTTTGCATGCTTGATTTGTGAAGGTGATTAGATGGTTTCCTTCTTAGATGTTTGTCATTTCTTTGGCTTGGCTTTCATTACATGAGGATTTGGTGTTTTGGTCAATCTTTGTCATTTGAATCTTTTGGCTTCTTGGTTTCTCAATAAACGCTCGAATTCTATAATTTGAACTAATTTGAGTCTATTTCATGCCTCCATTATTTTTTAATTGGACTAATTTGATCCTTCGACAATGTTATGAAGATTTGGTCTTTAATGCATTAATGAATTTTGGGCCATCTTGGCAGATCAAAATATTTTAATTGAACAATCAAAATGAAGATTTGCATTCACATCTTAAAATGATATATATTAATGAATGGAAGTAAGCCCTCAATTCTCATTTTGGATGATTTATCAAATTTTGCAATCCTTCAAGTTTTAATTAAAAATTCTGCCTTTTTCACACTATTATAATTTCGCGCAAAATTATAACATTTTTTTAAAGTTTTTTCCATGAAAAATCAAACCTTTAAGATCAAATTGATGGTTCCATTTTAATATCTAATACTTAAATTAATGATTTTTGTGATAAGTTTAAAAGTAATACTTAAAAATCTTATATTTTAAAAATTTATTATTTTTATATGTTAAATTTATCCAACTCTTTTATAGCCTAAACCAACTTGATTCATTACTCTATTTAAATAGAACAAACAAATATTATTGATTTATGTTTCTAAAAAAAATTGAAAATCTAACCATTTCTTTTAATGCTAATCAAATTATCTCTTTTCTTTTAAAAGGAGGTATGTCTCTTTACACGACTTAGCTACTAATACACTCTTCGTGATACTTTCTTTAAAGTCAAAGAAATATATATTTTTAAAATCAAAGAAATATATATATTTTTATGCTAATCAAATTGTCTCTTTTCATTAAAAAGGAGGGAGGGTATGTCTCACTAAACCACTTACTACTAATACACTCTTCAAGATACTTTCTTTAAAATCAAATCACCATTTTGAATTCATTATAAATATTCTAATTTGATATACTTTTTATTCAATACCAAAAATTAATGAATTCAAAATAATTTAAGAAAAAAATATCATCTTCTATCTCCACGTGTTAAGAGTTTCCTCATGAATCAAAGAAGTATATTTTTTTATGCTAATCAAATTGTCTCTTTTCATTTAAAAGGAGGGAGGTATGTCTAATTAAACCACTTACTACTAATACACTCTTCAAGATACTTTCCTTAAAATCAAATCACCATTTTGAATTCATTATAAATATTCTAGTTGGATATTCTTTTTATTCAATACCAAAAATTAACGAATTCAAAATCATTTAAGAAAAAAATATCATCTTCTATCTCCACGTGTTAAGAGTTTCCTCATCTTTTTATTATATTTGATGCTCAACATATCTAAACTTTATGAGGTGATATAACTTTTTAATAGTCTAAACTTTATGAGGTGATATAACATCTTTAAACTTAACGAGGTGATACAACTTTTTAATACTAGCAATTGCTCCAAGAAGGTGTAATAATACGTCGATAGGTAAAAAGGACTTGAAAAGAGACTTACTAAAGTCGAGATGTTGTAGATTTAGTGATGTATCTTGAGGAACTTCAAAATTTAAAATTTCAAGTTTATAGGTTTATAGCAAGTTGTAGCATCAGATAGTATACTTCAAAAGTCCTGAAAAACTTCAAATATATTTAGAGCATGCTCATTTTGACCTACTTAGAATTGTATAGCAAGTGTGATTTTTTGAAGTGTTCAAATATATTTAATTGCAAAATGTAGTAAACCGTGAAAAAATAAAAGACATACTAAAAAATTCAACATTAAATGTGCAAATTTCTAACTAACCATTCCCAGTTAAAAATCCACTCGAGGAAGTAAATTCGAACTCCATCGAAAGAATAAAGTGTTCATTTAATGAATGGTCTATATGGATATGGTTCAACTCGGAATAATAATTGATCAATGAATCATTGATTCCTTTAAAGCACTATTGATCATTCTTAATTGAGAACTCATAATTGTTATAACTACAGTAGGAAAAAAATCAAGAAGGTGTAGCATTCCCTTCAGTTCTCGAGCTTCATAGCATTAACCAAATTCTTTCATTGAACAGATGGATTTATACTACCTTCTCTTCCTTTTCATTTTCCATCTATCACTATCACTTCCAATTTCACTCTTAGAAATAGAAGAAATATTGGTCTTCGTCTTTTTTCTCTCTCTTGCATCCTCACTTTCACTTCCACTTTCACTCTCAGAAGCAGAAGAAATCCTAGTATTTTTATTTTTTTATTGTTTGTTCAATCTCTCTTTTACTCTCACTCTCACAGATTTTATCTGAAATAAGAAATCGAAAGAGTCTTCCTTGATTCTCGTGGGAAAGAGAGCTCCCAATCTTCCTAGAATTCAATTTTCATTAATATTGATTACCAAGGGCTTTTCCAAAGGTTATAATCTCATGAATTTACAAATTAGAGGCAACGTTCTTATATACAAAGCATCCTAGATCATGATGTTAGGATTTCCAGATATTTCTTTTCTTGGAGGGATGTGGATGGTAGGCTCTTTGTTATTGCAAGATTGTAACAATGTAACCCATAACAAAGGACTACAAGTTTGAAGGAAAAGAATTGTAAAATTTGTGCCAAAATAATTAAGAATTGTAGAATTTGTACCAAAAGAAGCTAATTGACTTTAAATAGAAGTTTTTTTTCTTGAGTTAGGTAAAATAAAAAATAATTCCAAATGTAATTAACAAACAAATATGGAGACCGATATTGAATATATACTTAGGTTTAAAATGCAACTTTAAAATTTAAAATAATCAATTTAAGGATTATGGAAATAACCTTCCTTCTTTTCCATGAAAATGAAAAGATGCAATTGAATGAAAAACATGATTTACCCCCAAAAAAGGTTTTGTTGGACTTTCTTCAAATTTCAAAAGGTTTGAATCAAAACAATCATTGTCCAGTAAATTTTACTAAACCTTACTTCACTACATTCCAATAAAACAAATCAACAAAGTATGATAAACCAAAAGTTACCAATAAGAGTATTATCTTTGACATCTCAATATATAGTTTTGTTTCCTTTATCTTGAATATCTGTAAGCAATTATTCACTATTAAAAGTAAGTTTATGTTCCTTCTTCATTATTTACACCCTCTTTGGGGTTTTCATCACCTCCCAAGAGGGAAACTATTCCAACACATCTCCAAAAGTGTTTTTTTCGCTTGTGTTACACCATTAGAAATAGAGGAGCACCCTGCCGCGTTTATTTTTCGATTCTTTCTTAAACAAGATTACTCGACTACATAAATAATCTTCCCATAGGTTTCATTTCAAGTTCAACAATGAGAAAGAACTAAATTGTCCCATATAATGCCTCATAGTAAGTAATCTCCCTTTGATTTACCTAAGAGGATTTCTCTATTATACATAAGGAAGAAAATTAATAATGTCCAATAATATTTAAGTTCAGGGTTCCATGAAGAAGAGTTCCATCATTGACAAAATAATGAGTTCATTTTGTCCAAGGCTCCAATGTTTTTGTAGTCAAAGGGAAAACCCTTGTGCTTTGCATGCATACATTTTCCCATTGAGTAGTTTCAATGTTTTCTTGTGGCTTGGACAACTGTTTCTCATTTGGACTTGTTCAAGTTAAAACCCTCCTAAATTTTTATGTATAATAAATGGGAGAATCCCAATGAGACAGAGGAAAATCGAAAGAATTTTTTTTTCCAATAATAATATGTATATATAAGTTTTAGGAAAATCTTTCACTGATTTATATAATCTTGTAAAATTTTAGCAAATTGTCATTGAATTATAAAATCTTGTAAAATATCGGTGAATCTTCACTAAATTATAAAACCTTGTAAAGTCTTGACGTTTATTTTACTAAATGATGAAACATTGTAAAGTCCACCACTCTATTAAATAATAATAAAATATATTCATCACACAATTGTTACAACTTTAGAAAATGTGTCCCTTCTCCAAAAAAAATCTATAGTATCAAGGGTTGTGTGTGTTAAGGTTCTTAGTTTACATGCTTGCATATCCTTCTGTCAATTTTGATAATATTTCATCACAAATATGCTATATGTGTTGATCATGACCATCACTTCTGTCCACGGGGGCTTCAGTTGTTGACCAATACCCTATCATGTTAGTTCATATTGTGGGTTTTAAAATTATAAAAAATTGAACCAATATATTGCAGGTATTGGGGGGATGAGGGGTTTAAGGTGGGGGTGGGTAGG
>LPNX010160368.1:809095-1011486 GCA_001517045.1 Pseudotsuga menziesii | reverse complement strand
TTAAAAGTATAATGTGTTTTTAATAAAAAAATATTAATAATTATAAAAAAATTCATCTTTACATAAATTGAAATATTGAATAATTTTTTCAATATTTTTCAATATTTTAAATGTTTTATATTTTTATTATAAATATTATTTATAATATATAAAAAGTAGTGGTCTGTTCGTTTCAAAAAATAATAATATAAAATTTAAAAATTTCCTATCATTTATTATGTGTGCACAGGAATCTAAATATTTTATTAATATTTTTAACCAATATCTCTTAACTCTACATTAACTCAATGTACTTGTCAGCTACCATTAATGAGGCGATTTAGGTTGACTTTCATATTATTTTCATTAGATTTAATGTGAAATGGCATATTTGTAGTGTGATGTGGCTTTTTTTATTATTTTCCTTAGGAGGCCCATTTTAGACCCCAAATTTCCTCTAATGCATCCACATGTGTTATGTCAACTTTAGTCTGGCAGAAACTTGTATCCCTAATTCTGCAACCATCCACTAGTACTCTGTGGGCTTATGATGGCCACCCCACTAAATACCAAGGTATTCTTCCACACATTCCCATCACATTAGCCGAGAAAATAGTATTGATTGACATAGAGGTTGTCAATGCTTAGTTAGAATACAATATTCTCCTCGGGAGAAGTTATATGTACGCCATGATAGCTGTAGCATCAAATATTTTTCGTCTCATGATGTTCCCTCACGACGGAAAAATCATGATGACTGACCAACTAACTTATTACGATCTGCAAGGGCTAACTGCACCAGCCAATGTTATCCCTATGATCAATACCATCGATCCGCAAGGGCTAACCACACCTGCCAATGTTATCCCTATGGCCAACACCATGGTTGACAACATACCTACCTCCCCATTATTGAATGTGGGCCCTGGGTTGTTTGGAGACACCCCCATGATGGCTTCCTTCCCCTTAGTGTCACCACCACTGACACCAAATGAGACTACGGATTTGTGCATGCTCTCATCCAGCACTGCTGCACCCAAACATCAACCGTAGCCATAGCCCCAACTACAGCCACAACATCATCCAAAGCCGCAACATCATCCGCAACTGCAGCATTATGCACAACCACAACCATAACCTCATCCCCGCATGAAACCATCAGGGATTTATTTGGGATCCTCCCTAGTCCAGACCATTCCCTTCCTATTTCCCCCGCCTGGTGCCATGAGTAAGCTAGTAATGGCTACCTTAAACTTACCCAATTTCACATTGGGGATTCCTGTGTAGTACCTCAATCTACCGGCCCAACCTCCAATACCCCAGTTAGTCTTAACCCCCATGCAAACCATTGCAGTCGAATCTCATCCTCCACCCGGCCCGCAAAAACCAACCACTGCACCCGCACCCACACCGCCCCACCCAAAAAGGGCCAAGGGAAAAAATGTGAAAGCTACCATTGAACCTCGACATATCCCACCTTGCGCCATCTGTGAAGAACAGGGCCATGCAAGTCAAAAATTCCTTGAGATTCCCATAATCTGTGTGCATTTGGATGCCATGGATATAATAGAAAACATCCTCGTGGTTGAACTCCCAAGCAGGCCAATAGTGAGAAACAAGTCATTGAGAACAAACCATGCTTGCGCCCTTTGCGGATTGTATGGACACTATTCTCACCACTTCCAAAACTTGCCCAAGTTTCAAGTGGTGCTACTCAACCTTCGACAACATGCCCTTGAATCTGAGATCACTTTGATCGAAGAAGTCCATACCCCACCTCCTTCTTCAGACACCATGTCCATTTACATGATGTCCAGTTCCATAGACCCCCTTATCTCCACCATCACCAACAATCCATCAGAACTATCTCTTTGTTTCTTTCACAATGATGAGTAGATACTTGAAGCCTTAACCATTCCATAATACCCATGGGACGACATGTACCATCGCTCGTTCTTCCTCCCCAAAGAACTTATGTCGCAGTATGACCAGTTTTCCGTTGAAACAAAATATTTCATTCATGGGAAATTTGACTGGTTCAAGAATCCCATCCCGACACTAGATGCCTTCAAAGAAGGGAAAATGGCCAACATCTCACCAACCATCAAAATCAACATCTCAACCAATCCTGAGGTTGTTGAGGAAATAATGCTAGGGGCATTCTGATCCTCGGAAGAAGTCACTTCCTACAAAGCACTCTTCCAAGAATTTTGCGACATATTTTCCTAGTCCTACACTGAAATGCCCAAGTTGGATCTATCTATTATGGAACACCACATCGACACATGGACCAATGTGGCCTTGGTGCACCAAAAGCAACGACCAATCCATCCCTCCAAAGTTTCCACGGTCAAAGCTGAAATCAAGAAGCTGCGCAAAACTGACTTCATTTACCCCATTGCTTACACCACCTGGGTTTCAAATCCTGTTCCTGTAAATAAAAAAAGGGTACCATCCACGTTTGCATAGAATTCCATGATCTGAATTGGGAGTGTCCCAAAGACAACTTCCCAACACCCTTCATCGATCATATTATCGATGCGTGCACCGGACATGAGGTATTTTCCTTCATGGACGGCTTTTCCGGATATAACCAAATTCAGATCTGGAAAGAAGATCATTATAAGACTGCATTCACAACCCCATGGGGAACATTCACGTATCGAGTAATTCCCTTTGGTCTGAAGAATGCTGGATCCACCTTCCAGCGTACCATGACACACTGTTTCCACGACCTCATCCACATCATGTTGGTCTATCTTGACAACCTCATTGTGCGGTCATAGAAGCAAGCACAACATATGGATGACTTGTGGCAAGCCTTCCGGTGATGTTGCAAGTACAAAATCCACTTGAAGCCTTTCAAGTGTTTTTTTTGTGTCCCAACAGGCCATCTCCTAGGGTTCAATGTGTCACACAAAGGAATGACCACTGATCCCCTGAAAGTCCAAACCACTTTCCCTCTAACGTCACCATTTAAGTGACGTCAGTTCAGCTTGTAACATGGTCTTGTCCTTTTTTGTTTTACACATTTTTCAAAGTGAGTCTTACATAGTGTTTCCTTGATTACTCCGGATGGATCGTACCTTGTGTCGATACATTGGATTTGCTGACAAAGCAAGCAGATGATCTCCAAACCTCGCCTCGGCTTCATGGGTCATCTACTCCCCATCGCATGAATTGATTCATATCAACGGAATATGCATGGGCATTGCAACAAACAACCAGGAAGAATATGATGGTGTGAACGACCTCTTGGTCATCGCCCTCTAGTTGGGAATCCGCCATCTCGATGTATTCTTAAACTCCCAGCTGCTCGCCTCTCAGTTGAACAACTATTACCAGGTACGTGATCCCTACCTCTTTAGAAAAATCCTGCACACTAAGCAGATGGTTAGAACATTTGAATCCATCACATTCACATATGTTCCCAAAATCCTCAATAGTGTAGCAGATCAAATGGCTAATGACATTCTAAATTGGCACATTCATCATCGCACATAGGAAACATACAAACATGACATCATGCATCATCATATATAAACATGCATACACATGTAAAAATACATCACATAGGAATTTCATTTCACATCATCATAAAAATAATCACATATAAAACCATAAAAAGCGTATCCACATCCATAAAACATATATAGATATATAAATCGCATGTCCAAAATATGTCCAGTACAAAACGAGAAGCCACATATGCTTTCTTAGCTGAATATACATAGCGATGCAAAAATTCCTAAGTGCACCAACGCACTAGGGGAAGCCCCACTGGTTGCTAATCTGACCCAGACTCATCCTCATCATATGGCTTAGTATCATCATCTTCCTCAGAGGACTCATCGTCCTCTACAGGAAGATCACCTCGCGTCAGCCAACGAACGTAATCATAGGCCACATCCATCCTCATCATCATAGAGGTCCAATCCGAAGGCACACTGTGAATAGTGGTGATCAGCTCATTTTCTAAACATTTCCAGTTGACGTCAGAGATCCCCTCAGCAAGCCTCTCCAAGTGTTACAAAATAGTGTCCGCCTCCCGCCGTCGCTTAGGGGGCCCCGCAGGGACCGCTTCCTTTGCAACCGCGACCACTCGCCTCTGATACCCAGGTGACAGGAGAGGACCAATATCTGCATATGCAAACAAAGACGCCATCAGTCTATGCATATAATCATACAACTATCAACCACCTACACTACACTATGTATAAAGATGAACACAAAAACATCACACATACATACCAGCTGGTCCCCATGCCTAGCCTGGAGTTCGATGCATCTCAGGGTCCCCATGATAGTCCATACCTGCATACGGATACTCCTCAATAACCACTAGGATATTCCACCACTGCTCTAATAGCTCCTCTATAAATAAACAACCCACTCTGTTTCCGCCCTCTCGCACCATCATCTGGAACCACCTACGCATCCGCGACTCCCGCAGACCACTATCCCGCACTGCCTGATGCGGACGCAAAGTAGGTACTTTCTCGAAAAGGAAAGCACATAAGAAGGAGCCAAAACAAAAATATCCTCCATATGCTCTTGCATGGTTCAGCTGATGCTGAACCGCCAGAAGATACATCTGGGCCCACCCATAGTATGTGCCCCTCATGGCATGCTCTACCATCTACAACTGCCCTCTAGATATCTTGTGGCTCCCCGTGGAACCCAAGATACACAACACCATGGTCGCCACAACCCGTGTCGATGAGTCCTCAATATCACATGTCAATATGTGTGACCCATGCACGTACACAGTAGCATAACAATGCCTATCACACAACTCTTGTAGCGTCTCCCCATGAGACAATACTGGCACCAAGTTGCCAACGACTCCCAAGATCGAGAGCCCAGTCAAAAAATACACATCCAATAGCATAATCTCAACACCCTATCCATGGATCATGAAATCCTCCTCCCCAATGTCCCAGAAGCTCACCAAAGTCTGCATTAGTAGATGTAATCCCTTCATCAGGGAAATCCGCATGAACTTCAGTAATCCACAATGAGCCAGTGCACCACGCACATTCCTGTCCCATAATACCTTCTCCAGGAGGTCTTTGCGGTCTCTCTCATGCCTCTTAGTTTTAGGCATCCTGCACAATCATAACACAACTATCAGCCATAGCTTTCAGCAAAAAGGCCACCCAGGGACCAGGTCGCACTTGTCTAGCCAAAAAGAGCGACTAGGTCACTCAAAACAGCCTCACAGAAGTGACCAAGTCACACTTTCTAGCCTCATAGGAGCGACCTCATATCGCTCCTTTCTACCCAACAGGAGCAACCCAGTCGCACCTGTTTGGGCATAATGAGTGACCCAGTCACTCCTTTACCCATGAAAAGTGTGACTTGGCTCGTGGAGGCCCTAACAGGCTCACAAAGGACCCCCGAGTGAGCAAATCCAAAATGTAAACCACTGAAAAAGATAGCTTTTGCAAGAGCTCTTACCTGCAAGTCACGTATCTCAAAACCGCCGGTCAAAATGTGAGAAATCAGTAAAAGAAATTCATGGACCACCTCTCCAACTCAGTAGTGAACAGTGACAATGACACCTCACAAAGTGGTCCCCACCCATTTATAGGTCCCATTTAACCTATTTTCTTCCTTTTCACATAACGGGGCCATACAGAGTCCGTTTAGGAAACCGTTTGCATCACAGGTTTCAGAATTCCTCCCTATATCTTCTAATAAGACCATTGCCTCATGTTTAACAAGTAATTTTTGGGGCCACTTCCTGAGAGTTACCTCGGTTTACGTACCACATTGTGATATAAGTGTCTCCAGACCTGTACTTGCATCACACCTACCTACCGTAAATCATGCAGGACCCCGGACCATCTCCCCAGAAGGAACATCATTTTGTCTCAGCATATAACTATCAAATACGTCCACCGCACCTTACGAGGGTCTCTGGACCACCACCCAGAGGGAAGATCATTTCTTTTGCACACATTTTGCATATAACTGCCTCCGGACTTGCACTCACATCATATGTGGTCCAGTCCATCCACCACAACTCACACAAGACTCTCCTGACCTCTGTCCGAGAGCCACCTCGATGTGCGTTCCTCTGTCACACTGATTCACGTGCCTCTACCGCGATCTATCCCATGCATGTATTGGTATGTTCAAGAGCCACCTGCTCCATCCATACTGCACGGGTGACCTTTGGACCACTGTCCATTGTCCCAAAATGGGGGCACCATCAATTCCCCTTCGATCAGTTGACCATACCAAAGTTTCCGTTAAGCTCTTTTCTGAATCCTAAAAGAATGAAAATATTTCCAAGTGCAACTGCTTCCTTTATCCCTCATTAAAGTATAAGAAAGGGTGTCTACATTGTCTCGGTTATCTCCTTTTGCAGACTATGTAGACTACCATCTAAAAAGGACCACCTTGGCACATTCAAGCCAAGACTGTTCCCCTCTGCATCCTTTTATGCTTTCTCAGGCAGAAAAGATGAAATCTACGAAAAATCTCACCATGGGTTTTCGTTAAGCTCTTTTCCAGCCTTCTCATCAAGAAAATATCGCCAAGAAAACTTGGTTTCATTCATGCTCGTAAAAGTATCTAAATGACCGTCCAGTCAGTACAGTTTTAACCTTTTTGACCTGATTGGACTACAAACGGTAAAGAAGTCTCCCATCCCCCAAAGGATGGGAGATCTCTCCTATGTATACTTCTAACCTTTTTCGGGCATGGGAGACTATCAATGAAAAAGATACCCCACTAGAGTCTTCTTCATGCTTTCAGACTCTCTAAAATTGAAAGTACCATCGAGCATTCACTTTCTTGGGATCGCTAAAAATCCACGAGATCGTACCACAACGGTGTCTTTAGAAACCACCCCACATATAATAGTTCAGCAGCATTCCCACTTTGGGTTTATTTGTTCAGAGTACTCTACGATGTGTCTTCCTTGGATCCCATCAATACCAAAAGTGTCTACCTCCCCCAAGCATTTCCCATCTGCAGTTACATTCCTGGTATTACAGCTATGATCCCTTTCCCATGAGTCAGTTTCATTTGCTACCTAATCTGCCCTGCCGTCATACTATGGACAAAGGAAGTTTGAGTCCCCTGTGATTCCCTGCCCCTGTTCAAATCCTCCCCCCCCCCCATTCAGTGGGTCAGTCCTCATATTTTCTCACATCTTTTGGTTATCTCCCTCGCACTTCTGGTCAAGGAAACACCATTGCCTTGGCCAATTGCAGGTCTCCCTCTGTCGATGACAACACACATATTCCAAAGGATAGACCTAGAGGTCCCTGTATACTGGTTTCATCAATCTCATTGATGAGTTCCTCGGACCACTTGAGAGGAGTCCTTAGTGCCTCTCGGGATGGTTGTTTCTCACATGCTCGACTCCAGCTACATCATCGCACCGTTGAGATTCGTATAGGGTATTGGTCCGTGCAGTATTTGGTCGAAGACCCTGGATGTCACCTGACTCTAGCACATTTATGAGTCTATTCGAGGGATCCCAACAAGTTCATGTCCCTTGTGATTTCTAGGTTTTGTTGGAGACATTGTTCAGAAGCCCCAACAGTGCTTCTATATATATTTATGATTGATGCAACATATTTGTACCACAGAGACTCTGAACCTATGTCAGTAAGTACCTACAAATATGTACCATTCCAGATCTAGCAAGCCATCAGTCATGAAGATATAGCATTCCATGAGAATGCCATGTGTCCAATGTAGCATTTCTTCATATCAGTATTGTATTCAGCCTCTTATCGAGGCAACCACTATTGTAACAACAGTTGTACATGATCAGCTATTGCATTATAGAGCTTATATAACATTATTATTTTGACATCATTATGAGCATGGGGATGCCCGCCTCGTCCATATACATGTCACACATTATTTGTATCTCACCCATTGATGGGAACCGTATTAATACAAAAACCAAAATCCACCATGCCCTAGCCCAAGAAGCACCACCTCTCCCCAGAAAATCCTATGATGTCCGTCGGCCATACAATGAGCTCTTGCCCTCACACATCAGGGGGCAATCTGTTAACCCAAAAAATCCCTCAATAAGCTCTACATGACCTACCCCACCCAAAGACATCTATCTCACTACCCTCATTTGACCCCCAAACCCTTGTAAAAGCTCAAAAACATGACAAAGGGCTTAAAAATCCCTAAAAAGAGCCAAAATAGCTCTCATAGGGGCTGAAACCTCCAAATAGGGGATAAAACCCCTCAAAGGAGGTTAAAATCCCCAAAGGAGATAAGAATTGGGCAAAAGGGGCTTAAAGCCCAAAAAAGGGGCTAAGGCCCTAACCGAGGGCTTAAAACCCTAAATCTCAAGAACGAACTATAAATAGAGGGGTGGGGGTCACTCTAAAAACACTCCTTCTCTCCCTATCATTATGCTGCCCATGTGAGTGCCTTGAGACCCTTTGCCTCTCAAGTCATTCACCCCCTCTCCTCCATTGCTCCACAAGCTAAGACTCCATCCCATAGAGAGAGGTGCTTCCAAATATACGGCATGGTGGCCCATTTCCACCAAGGTTGATGGTATAACCATGTTTCTTCCATTGTTATTTTAGTTTTCTAACTTATTTTGTTTGTGGGTTTATTTATTCATAGTTTGCTGCAAGTTCTCCTTTGCCTGAAGCTATCTCTCATTTTTCTAACAAGTTTCTTGCAAGGTTCATGGCTCAAAGCTAACAGTTCTTTGAAGGGTTTCATTTCACCCACAGGAACCCTACCCTTCCATCCTATAGACGGAAGGTAGATGTTCCTGCCTATAGCTAGGGCGAAAGCCCTAATACAGGCACTCCTACAAAAGATAAATTAGTTCTTTGAGTGGGTAAATGGAGTCCAATGGTTATGAAAATTTAATCCTAACGGTTTTAAATTATTTCCAAAGTGGTTTTTACATTTTAAATACATTCGCAAACCAGCGACTATAAATCTAAATTGAGGGTTTTAATATTAGGGTTTTAACAGTAATTTTTTTTACTAATGGAATAAAAATTTAAAACAAGAGATATAGAGTACATATTACCCATAAAATCTTGTAGATGCATTAAAAATGATGATCTGTCCCGTCTTGACCCATTTGAAGCAATTTAGATGAAGCACCAAGTGAAATCAATTTGTCCAAGTGAGGTAGTGTGCCCCTCTTCCCTGAATAGTCAAACTACCAAAGTGACATTTGCTACACATGAAAAAGGAACTATATATGCAAAAGAAACTGAGGTCATATCAAATATCCAACAATTCTATTGAAACCCCCTGATGACAAAACACCTTCAAGAGAAACGAGGTCGGGAAGCTCAAAAAAACGTTGAAGTGAAGTCTCCCTCCTATATGCAAACACTATCTCTTCCAAAAAATATTTGATACCCCGAAAAATTCTTCAAATTCTAAGCAAGATATACTTTTCAATCATATACAATAACATCCCACAAAGAATATCCAAGAATTTCAGAAAGAATCTCCTTATTGAAATATCCAAAGCCAAGAGTCCAAAATTTCTCGATGGGATACAATGAGGGGATCACATATCTTAAGTAGATATAGAGTGTATCCATATTGTAACTAAATCAATCCAACGGTTGAGATTAAATCAGCATCAATGGTGGAGATTACATTTTTTATCTTTTACATGGATCAATATAAAGGGGGAGCACGTTTTCCCAATGATGCCTTAGTGAGGAGAAATACATCATAACATAGGATATAATCATGTGGTACAAAGAAAGGGGTCACCTAGGGGCATAAATCACCCTAGGAGCCACCTTAACAATATAACATAATCCTATAATATTTAAATACATAATGTGCCAAGGTGAAGAGTGCCCCATGGGGGACGTCTTCCCTAGATAAGCAAATAAAATGATATGGACCCCATGCTGAATGAAACTGGTGAAAAATGTCTGAAGTGTAAGGTTTGTCATTACACCAAAACTTGTAGATGTTGATGAACATTTGAAACCCATCACAAGGCCCTATCGCCAGGCATGGCGTTTAGTCCACATTTTTATATTCCCAGAGGTGCGTCGGTTATACCATATTGCGGTTGTACCAATACTCCAACACCCCCCTCCGGCGTAGCTCGGTAGAATTGAACTTGAGACCTCAACTATGATACCATGTAAGAATTAATGTGATGTTGATATTCAGGAAATGAGTGCCATTATATTTTAATTATTATGTAGTGTAAAGGAATGAATGATACACACTGAGGAAAACAAATCTCATAGGAAACAGATAAGAATTTCTCAGTATAATTACAGTATTAACTTCATTAATCCCAAGAGTGTTACATAAAGGATAATTCGAATCATGTGGATAGGATTTGAATCACCAACTCAATCTGAATGCATGTCTAACTAGAAGTGTCTAAATCACTATCAGATTTCAACAGACTAACTTTGTATTTCTAATCCATTCTCTCAATCAGTTAGAATTAATCAAACTAGTGTAACTGCAGTGGTAGGTGAGAAGTAGGTGAGAATAGGTGCCTTCCCACATGCAGCCATGCATAAATGGAACTAACTAAACTGTAGAATATCTAACTAAATGTAACTAAAACATAACTAAGCTTGACTAGTCACCAACTGCTAAAAACTGAAGGAGGTTGGTGCTGGAATTCCCAGTGGACCCTAAATTGTAGGGATTGGTCTAGGAGGCGCATAAACTGATGCATGAATGTGTAATCAGTTGTTGTTAGCCTCAATCTGTCTTCCGCACACTCTAGTGGATAATACATGTGGCCCCATTAGGCCAAGTGGACCCAATGGTAATATTGGACCCAATAATAACTAAATGACTCCTAATTTAGGCAAATATTATCTAATAGACAATTTGGACAAAGGAGGATTATAAATCTTAACACCCCCCCTGAATCCTAAGTTGGACAACCATGGGCCCTGGAAACAAGGCCAAAAGTCACCCATATACAATCTAAAAGATAAAAAATGTTCCTTAATAAACCGAGGAAATAGGGGAAAACCTCATGGGAACCCCCCCCTCAAGATAAGCAAGAACATGAAATACAAGTTTTGAATAAAAAATTTGTGAAAAATTTGTTGCAATTTGCAGCACTATGCATCATCAAATGCAGTATCTTGGTTCTTCTATGCAGCATCATCCTGAGACTATGCATGTGAACCTATGAATACAAACTAAATCATTATGTATGGAGTAATTTTCCTCTGTGGAAGAAGAATAAAATGCTCAACTGAATCAAAAAAATAGACAGTTGCAAGATGAAAACTAGACCCATGTAGAGAAACTAAAATCGACTAATGAGAGAGAAAACGTGATTGAGGATTCAAACCATGTGAGGAAAACCCAATAAAATTATATATTGCAGCCTTGAACATCAAACCATGTGAGGTAACATCAGCTCCAAGTGTTAGGAGCAAGTGTCCAGGCGAGTGTAGAATGTCTACATCTTTACTAGTTCTATGAGGAGATGAGCATGTGATCAAATACAAAGGTAGAGAGTCCCTAGGACTATGGAGAGAGAATTATTGAGATCCATAATCTTATATAGATTCAAAAATAACCGATTATTCACAAAATATAATATCATAAAACCCATAAGAGGAAACTAACATCAAATCCCCAGCAACAAGTTTGGAAGAGACTTGTGGTACTAATTTTTTCACACTAAAATTGATGAGAACGAATACAAGCATGACTGGAAGCTATTGAACCTTAAAATTAGAACCAAAGAATATCATATCATATACAAATAAGATCATATCAGATCCAACTAATATCATATCATATCCAAGAGTGTGCTCCATTGAGATGGTAGCTGTACAATTTTCGCCTTCTTCAAAATTCTGAGTATTGGTGCATTCAATCATGTAGGAATTTCCTGGAAGCTCGAAATCAATGAGATTGAATGGATTACTCCTAAATATTATATTCTTTCCAAAATATCCACATACGCATAAAATATAATATCATCAAATTCATAAAAGAATACTGACATTAAATCCCCAACAGAAATTTTGAAAGAGATTTTTGGTACTTGATTTTTCACACCAAAATTGATGAGAACAACTACAAGTATTAATGTAGGATCTTGAACCTTAAAAATTTAACCAAATAATATCATATCAGATCCAAATAAGTTCATATCAGATCCAATAATTTGGAACAATGGTTCCAAGTGCCCCACGGAAATTATAGATGCACGGTCTTCTCCTTTTTTAACAAAATTCTGAATATTGGTGCATGCAATCATGTAGGAATTTGCTTGAAGCTCAAGATCAAAGAGAGTGAATGGATCACTCCTAAATCCTGATTTATATTTTAAAATATCCAAAAATTCACAAAATATAATATCATCAAACTCATGAGAGAAAACTGACATCAAATCACCAACATCAGTTTTGAAAGAGACTTTTGGTACTTGATTTTTCACACCAAAATTGATGAGAACAACCACAAGCATTACTGAAAGCTATTGAAACTTAAAATTTGAACAAAAAAATATCAGATCATATCCAAATAATATCATATCATATCCAAATAATTTCATATAAGATCCAAGAGTGTGCTCCACCGAGATGGTGATGCACAATTTTCTCCTTCTTCAAAATTTTGAGTATTGGTGCATGAAATCAAGTAGGAATTTGTTGGAAGCTCTAGATCAATGATATTGAATGAAACACTCCTACAATATAATATTATTTCCAAAATATACAAATTATTACTTATATGCACACCAGAAATAACACTAGAGAGAGAGAAATCGAATTCCTCTTCATTTTCTGAAACAATCACTGGCAAACTTTGTACATAATTTAAAATAGAAGCATTGGAGAATATTTGCATAGAATGGAAGAAGAGTTTTTATTCAATAAAAGAGATACGAATGTCTTATTTAGGATCAGGCATATGATAATATCAGATATCACAGATCTTATAAACTTCCGGAGCAGCAGGAGAAGGTGTCACTCCAAGGAGACTTTCTTCAATTCGAATTGACTGTGTGGAAGATTTTGCTTCTTCTTCATATTGAACAAATTCAGCACAAAGAGTAGAGGCCGATAATTTTGAATAATTAGATATTGTGGTGTTTGGCGTGCTCTCAGAGTTTCTATAATGATCATCATTATGCTTCCCAAAGGTTCTATCCAATTATATCCATAGATCCTTTGGGTATTCAACATAATCAATAAGGTAGCGCAATATTGAATAAAAGGCCCCACATATTGTTCCAAAATCTCTATCATTGTCATTTATCCATTCATTCTCATATTCACAAGACTCTTTACCAATCCCAATAGATACCTCATAGAGATATTGTCCCTTTAGAGAGGAAATCATCTTCAATTTCCATTCTGAATATCTTGTGGATGGAGTAAGAAGAGGAACTAATAATATCGAATCCATATGAATTTGTACCTGCAAAATATTATTGCAAAACCAAAAACATTTCACACTATCTCAGAATCAAGCCTTCCCTATCGACATGTACACTTTTTCAGGGTCTATCACGTCCACACCACCACTCTGAATGAATTCAGAGGAAGCAAGGAAATCTTTGTGGGACGTATGTGGAAACATAGCTACTTCTGGTGTACAATGGAGAGTAGACATACTTCAAGCTTTCATGAGGAGGCTCTGATACCATATTAGGTTTTCCATTACACCAAAACCTATAGATGTTGATGAACATTTGAAACCCAANCCTTCGGCGTAGCTCAGGGGAATTCAACCTGAGACCTTAGCTTGGATACCATGTAAGAATTAATGTGCCAATGATATTCATGATGAAATGATTTCCATTGTATTTTAATTATTATACAGTGTAAAGGAATGAATAATACCCACTGAACAAAACAAATCTCATAGGAAACAGACAAGAATTGCTCAGTATAATTACAATATTAACTTCATTAATCCCAGTAGTATACAATAGTGTTACATAAAGGACAATTTAAATCATGTGGATAGGATTCAAATAACCAACTCAATCTGACTGCATGGCTAACTAGAAGTTTCTAAATCACTATCAAAGTTCAACAGGATAACTCTCGATGTCTAATCCAGTCTCTCAATCAGTTACAATTAATCAAACCAATCTAACTGTAGTGGTAGGTGAGAAGTAGGTGAGAATAGGATCCTTCCCACATGCAGCCATGCATAATTGGTGCTAACTAAACTGGCGGATATCTAACTAAATGTAACTGAAGCATAACTAATCTTGACTAGTCACCAAATGCTAACAAGTGAAGGAGGTTTGTGTCGATACTCCTAGTGCCTCCTAAAATTTAGGGATTGGTCTAGGAGGCGCATAAATTGATGCATCAATGTGAAATAAGTTGCATTTAGCCTCAATCTATGTTCCCCACACTCTAGTGACTGGTACATGTGGCCCCACTAGGCCAAGTGGACCCAATGGTACTAGTGGACCCAATAATAACTAAATGACTCCTAATTTAGGAAAATATAATCTAATAGACAGTTTTTCCAAGGGAGGATTATAAATCCTAACATGAAGATCCATCATATGTCATATCAAATAAATCCCAATCCATTTACTAGACCATCCTAGCGAAATTGATTTCCTCAAGCAATTCCATAGTCCATTTTTATGTTGGTACTAACTCCCGGAACAAATAAAATACTCATAACTCTTTATCGAACGCACACTGAGACAAACTAACTGTATAAATGAATATGGAGACACGGTATAATAGTATTGGTGACTACTCATACCCATCAATCCTCTATAGCACCCAGGGAGCGCCATCATCAAAAGGAATCTCATCATAATAATTTGACCAAAACAATAGTAAAGTGAAAATAATCACTAATACTCAAAATTATGGCCAATTCCTAAAAATTGATACTGCAGTATGTATGTTGGGCATGCTTGGAGAAAATATAACCAATATTGACTTTTGTATTCACTTCCTTGGGAATTGTGTTTTACTTGGTTAACTAGGTTGACCTGGTCAAAGTACCCAAAATAAAAGGTGGAGCAATAATCTGGATGATCCTGAGTGCATCATGAATGAAATAAGCTCACATGATTATGTTAGCATCCAAACGCATAACATTAATAGAATGACAGTGGTACAAAACATAAATAAACATCAGACTTAGATCAGAGTCACCATTCAATCTTCTATAAAGCCCATTCAGTACGCCTACTTACAAACTCAAGAAATTATATATGATGGGTGAGGTGATGAAACAAATGTTAAGAATAGAGGGGAAGACTTGTTGACTTTAACATTATGATTTTTTAGACATTGGAAACATGAATCCACTTGCATTCATGATAGCCAGAGAACATTAGGGAATGGAAGTCTCTGTCTCACAAATGGATGATTGATTTGAAGAGTGTCCATTCAAATTTAATAAATTTCTACAGCTCAAATCCAAGCTTGAATCAAGCTCCATGAGGATATTTTTCTAGGACCCTTACATTGAGTACATAAGAAACTGTAGTGAAGAGATCCTATGGGGCACTTATAATTACTTTTCCCTTACTCCATCTCACATCCCAACCCATTGGCTCTGTGAGGAATTAATCATTA
The DNA here is from genome assembly GCA_001517045.1 of Pseudotsuga menziesii. Taxonomy (NCBI): domain Eukaryota; kingdom Viridiplantae; phylum Streptophyta; class Pinopsida; order Pinales; family Pinaceae; genus Pseudotsuga; species Pseudotsuga menziesii. The sequence continues at coordinate 995,956 of LPNX010160368.1, read as the reverse complement.
CAATTTCATATAATATGGCCAACATTCTTTAGATTTAGAATTTATTTATCCACTGCTTTTTGGTCTTTCACATTTCATTTCATATCCCCCTTCAAGTGTGTCTAAGAAAAAAATTGCAAATTATTTCATGGGATTTCATTTCACAAGATAAATCATATAACACATCACGTATGTAATTATGGTAGAACATATTGCTTCAATATTTAGCTAACAACTCTTCGAGCAACTAGGGGGAATATCCACAATCAGGACCAAGCATCAGGGGAAACCAACCAGAGAGGTCAAGGATTCAAAACCCAGCTCACATATGCTTAGGAACCAACACCAGTGAGTTCTTCTGGCCCAGAAGGATCAAGGCTTCGATAATTTTTGGTGCACAACTCAAAGTCAAGACACAAAACAACATGGGGTTTTTCATCATAAATTTAAGTGTGGAAGAAGGGTGTATTCACTCTCACATGTAAAATTTCAGTCTAGGTAAATGTCAACATGGATGATATAAATGGGTGGAGAAAGTGATAAGTGGTGCCATTATATCAACATGGCATAATCCTATTCAATATGAGCATACATAAAGGCCTTACATAAAACAATGTCCATCCACTCACAATATAAGTCACTCAAAACAAGAAAGTACCACAACAAGATAATCAATGTCAAGTCATAGCTACTAAAATAACCAATAGAGAAATCCAAATACCACCTGTATACCTACTCAACCATACACATGTATCTTCCTAAAGTGTCAATCTGTCAAGTATGGACCATCTATGTTGCTCCGCTCAAATGGACTATGTCACTCGAAGGTCATCTCAATGGAATAGGAAATTTCAGTCGTGGAAAAGGAGTGATTTGCATCTAGTGCTAAATAAGGCTCGCGTTGATAATTAATCCATGTTGTATCCCAATGTGTAAGAGTGGCTCAGGAAATAGAGAAACATATCCATATGTTATATTAGGTATCCTAGATACAATCTATGTGATAACATCTGGATCCATATGGGACAAGTGCTATAAGGGAGAGAGTACTAAAAAAACTCATAAATATCTGGTCCGTAGCACCATCTCATCTTCAACTATCCCACACCCAAACATCTGCATCATATTCAAATGTACATGTTTCTGTGCACATGGAAACAGACACTACCGAGCAGTATGTGTGGCATAACAAAATAGATACTGGAAATAAATGCGTGAAATAAATGCTAGAAATAAAATGTTGAAATAACATTCTAATCTAAGAAATGTAAGACAGTTTCCAAGTTTTATTAATTGAAATAAAAACACACCCAAACAAGGGAAGGGGATAGACTCATTGACTTAAAGAATCGGCCCAGAAAAAGAAAAAGAGACTCAAATCCTTTGCTCAAGTGAGATTATCCAATCCTACCTACCCTAATCTAACCAATTAGACAACTGCTAAGTCAAATCATAAATCCAATGCAACCACTTACTAAATGGATTAGTTGGTATTTCTATACAATTAATTATATGACAAGTCAAAGATGGTTTGTAAGTAATGTGAATGAAATCAAATCCATTCTAACTCGTTGCTTGATATTCAAAGAAAGATATGGACAATGCGGAATATAATCATGCCAATGTCGGATCTGATTTTTAGAGATTTCATCTATCAAGACGCCGATGGGATCATAAAATAATGTGGAAGAAAATATGACTTGTAATTCATCCCCTTTAGGAAATTATTAGTTTTGTCCTCTACCCGACTAGGAAACGGTTTACTCCCCAAAAAAACAAATGGGGACAAATTGTAACCAAATGGAGCTAAAATTGAAATCGAACATCCATTGCTGTTCAAAAATGGAGAAAAGATGAAACTGATATTTATAAACCTTCTCTAGCCACCCATACCGAAGATTGAGAAATTGAAAAATGGTATTCACCCAAGATGACTGAAAAGGGACATGAAGCATATTTTCTCCAATGATGCGACAATGTCTAGACTCCTGACTAAAAACATTAAGAGTAACAACTTGATTAGAACACAAACCCCTATCAAAAAGTTGGGATTGGAGGACGGATTGAGGAAATTGGAAATTTTATCCCATATAACTTGGAATAATTGACCTTCAAATTTTATAGGAGGGAAAAAATTTCACATCAATAACACTTTTGAACCCATGATCAACTTAAAAATAATTGAAGCAAATATAGTGTAAGGATTAGTCACACTGTGACTGTTTAAAATCAAGCATTTAACCAACCAATATTGATTAAGGATTGAATGAGCATTTTATTATTTTCAAAAAATTCTTCTCTTGCAAGGATATGATCATTATCTGAATCAAAATCTAGATGGTTTGAACATTGACTTAAATTATCATCCACTAGATAATGACTATGGAGTTTCTCTCCAAAAGCTTTAATGGATTCATCGATGCGAGGTTCAACTATGGATGTTTCCTGATGGTGATCATTTTGATATCCCTCTTTATTTGTCCCCTCTTCATGTAATTATGTCCCTACAATCTCTTCCAAGTTAATATCATAAACTGAAATATGCTCATCATCGTGACTATCCTTAAAATATCCTATGACATTCTCTTGAATTGCAGGATCGCTAAAAATATCATTCAAAGGCACACTCATTATTGGATCAAGAGAGGAAATTACAATATGATAAGGACATGACCATTATCTATTTACTCATAATTATCCTAACCATCTTCATAAGGATGATCCTCATCAACATTATCATTGTGTCATAGCTCCTCTATGGATTCATCAATGTTTTCACCCCATTCATCTATTAATATCTTAGTAAACATGTCATACCCAATGATTTATCTCAAAGCTAAATGGTCAAACCACCACCTAGCACTACCCCTTAAGGATCCTCCTAAGGCTCACATATAAACATCTTCGTCATCTGCTCCTTTACTTTCCATATAATACCAAAGGGCATCCAAGTGACTTTCAATCGATTCAATTTTCATTCCATAGAAACGAGGAAACCTTTTGATGTATCTATTTGGCATAGGATGAGGTGCCCCACAAATTTTAGAGAAACCAAAAGGAGAAGGTTTGAATTGTTTCCCAATGGCTTTGGTTACTTAATTAGGGTGTCTAACTGAATCTCGAGAATGATTCACCCAAGGATTTAGTTGGGTCTGATTCTTACTCACTGGTTTACTCAAGGTGGTTGGGAGAAATTTACTACATGGATGGGGAAACTGGTCGGTATTATAAGGATTGTGATAATTAGGTTCATACTCATAATCATGCTCAAAATCCTCATCCCAATAATTTGATCTCCAACTATCCCTTTCATCATTTTTCTTTTTAAGCATAGTTAAAAAATTTGTTAATTCTTTCATGGTTTGTGATAATTTGAAAAGTAAATCTAAATTCATTATGGTCAATGGGATGGGTTGGTCCTCCAATGGAGCCGTGTTCTAGACTCACCAAGTGAACAAATTGTTGTATTCACCAAAGGATAATGTTGTAGAAGAGGTGTTCACCAAAGGATAATCTTGTAGAAGAGGTGAAAAATTAATCTAGTAAAATGTAATCTCTGAAAATAAACTGGATGTGATATGAATAATAAAACATGGAAGTACATTCACAAACACCAAAGGTAGGTTAAAATTTGAACCAAAGTAAGCCTCTACCTCCCCAGGAACGATGCCAAATATATTATCACAAATCTTGTAGTTTCCCCTTGAGATGATTCTATATAGGATGGTAGAGGGAAGGAAACCAAAGTTGTGACCTACATAATCTAATACCTCTAAAAGAACTCAGACGTCACACTGACCAAAGCTATCAGAACTTTAGAACAAGTAAATAGCAAGCCTAGGGGGCGTCCCTAAAACTAAGATAACCCTATAAATGAGGAATTAAGGTGGATAACCTAAGGTATCTTGATTAAATCTCTTAGCCTATTAGTTAATTAGAGATTTGATAAATTACTAAGAGAAATTGTGTGCCTATGTGAAAAGCCCCAAATTACCCTAGGGTTTTAAGCATAAAATAATATCTAAGGATAACAGGTGAAATTAAGATAAATTAGGCATGGGAAATTATTGCTAGATGATATATTAGTCAATTAAATGTAATCCTAGCAATACCCAACTTGTAGTTTGAAAATATTTGTCACTTCACCCAAGGAATATACCCCTACCAAATATAGAACAATGCTTTGAGTGGGTAAATGGAGTCCAATGGTCATAAATATTTAAAACTACGGATTTCAAATTATTTCCAAAGTGGGTTTTACGTTCTAAATCCAGTCACAAATGAGAGCCTATAAATCTAAAACTTGAGGGTTTTAATATTAGGGTTTTAACAATAAATTTTATGACCAATGGAATAAAAATTTAAAACAAGAGATATAGAGTATATCTTACCCAAAAAATCTTGTAGATTCCTTGCAAATGATGATCTATCTCGTTCTGGTTAATTTAAAGTAATTTGGATGAAGCACCAAGTGAAATCGATTTGTCCAAATCAGGTAGTGCTCCCCTCTTCCCTACACAGTTAAACTACCGAAGTGACATTTGATATCCATGAAAAGAGGAACTATAGATGCAAAATAAACCAAGGGAATATCAAAGATCCAACAATTCTATTGAAAATCTCTAGATAACGAAATTCCTCCAATAGAAACGAGTTGGGTAAGCCCACAAAAACGCCCAAGTGAAGTCTCCCTCCTGTATGCAAACACTGTCTCTTCAAAAAAAAATGTGATACCCTGAAAAATTATTCAAACGATAATAAAGATAAACTTTTCAATCATAGGAAATAACATCCCATAAAGAAGATCCAAGAATTTATGCAAAAATCTATTTATTCAAATATTAGAGCCAAGAGTCCAAAATTTCCTGATGGGATACAATGATGGGATCACATCTCTTAAATAGATCTAGAGTGTGTCCATATTATAACTAAATCAATTCAACAGTTGAGTTTAAATCATCATTGACAATGTAAATTACATTTTTATCTTTTACATGGATCAAGTACATGGATCAATATAAAGGGGGCACGCGTTTTACCAATGACACCTCAGTGAGGAAAAATACATCATAACATAGGATATAATCATGTGCTAGATAATAAATGGGTCACATAGGGGCATAAATCACTCTAGGATCCACCTTAAAAACATAACATAATATATAACATGTAAATACATCATTTTCCAAGGTGAGGTGTGCCCCATGGGGGACGTCCTCCCTAGATAAGCAAATAAAATGATATGGATCCCATGATTAATGAAACTGGTATAAAATGATTCGAAGAGCCACAATATGTCATCCCGAAGAAATCCCAATCCATTTTATTGACCATCCTATCCAAATCAATTTCCTCAAGAAATTCCATAGTTCATTTTTATTGGTACTAACTCCTGGAGCAAATAAAATGCTCATAACTCTCTATCGACTTGATATTGAGACAAACTGGCTGCATTAATTAATCTGGAGACATGATATAATGTTAATGGTGACTACTCATACCCACTGATCCTCTATAGCTCCTAGGGAGAGCAATCATCAAAATGCATCTCATCATAATAATCTGACTAAAACAATAATAAAGTCATAATAATCACTGATACTCAAAATTAATGCCAAATCTGGAAAACGAAGACTACAACATGTATGTTGGGCATGTTTGGAGCAAATATAGGCAATGCTGATTTTTGTAGTCACTACCTTGGAAATTGTGTTTGACTTTGTCAACTAGGTTGACCTGGTCAAAGTACCCAAAATAAAAGGTGGAGTAATAATCTGGATGATCCTAAGTACATCATGAATGAATGAAGCTCATGATTATGTTAGCAGCCAAACTCATAAAATTAATAGCATGATAGTGGTATAAAACATAAATAAACATCAGACTTAGATCAGAGTAACCACTTAATATTCTAAGCCTCTTAAGTATGCTCACTTATAAACTCATACAATTAACTATGATGGGTGAGGTGATGAAGAAAACATTATGGATAAAGGGGGATACTTGTTGACTTTAACACTGTGATTTCTCAAACATGGGAAACAAGAATCCACTTGCAGCCATTATAGCCATAGAACATTAGGGAATGGAAGTGTCTCACAAATCAATGAGTTGATTTGAAGAGTGTCCATTCAACTTTAATAATTGTCTAAATCTCACATCCAAGCTTGAATCAAGCTCTGTGAGGATCTTTTCTAGGAAACTTAGAATTAGTTGTCCCTTACTCCATATCGCATCCCAACCCATAGGATCCATGAGGAATTAATCATTACAATTTCAGATAATATGGTTAGCAACCTTTAGATTTAGCATTTATTTATCCATTTTTTTTGGCCTTTCACATTTCAGTTCATTGAACCCTTTAGGTGTGTCTAAATACACAATTTGCTAATTATTTCATGGGCTTGCATTTCACAAGAAAAACCATATAACACATAATGCATGCAAATATGGTAGAACATATTACTTCAAGCTTTAGCAGACAACTCTTAGGGAAACTAGGGGGGATATCAACAAGTCTTCCCCTTGACCTTAAGCCTTGTTTCATCACTTCACCCATCATAACTAATTGCCTAATTCTTGTAAGTAAACATACTTAAGGGGATTTATAGAAGTTTGAATAATTACTCTGATTTAAGTATGATATTTCTTTGAATTCTTGCACCACTATAACGTTATTAATGTTTTAAGTTTGGTTGCTAACATAATAATGTGATATTTATGCATTCAGGATGTACTTAGGATCATCCATATTATTGCTCCACTTTCAGTTTGGTTACTTTGACCAGGTCAACCCAATTCAAGTCAAACATGGTTCCCAAGATAGCAAGTACAAAAAACAACATTGGTTTAATTTTCTCTAGACATGTCCAACAACATTATTGCACTGTTAGTTTCAATATTTAGCCATATTTTCCAGGATCAATGATTATTATCACTTTATTATTATTCTGGTCACATTTTTTATGATGAGATCCTTATCAGGGTGGTGATCCCTAGGCACTATAGCACTCTAATGGGTATGAGTAGTCACCAGTACCATTATACCATGTCTCCATATTCATATATGTATCCAGTTTGTCCCAGTTTTCAGCCAGTAGAGAGTTATGAGTATTTTTATTATTTTCAAAAGTTGTACCGACATAAGAACGGACAATGGAATTGTTTGAGGAAATTGATTTATCCAGTGAGGTCAAGTAAATGGATTGGGAATGATTTTTGATGATTTATTATGGATCTCTGGATCACTTTGCACCAGTTTCACTCAGTTTGGGGGTACACATTATTTTATTGGATTCTATAGGGAGGACGTCCCACATGGGGTGCCACTCACCTTGAATATTGATGTATTCTCATGTTATATCTTATCTCTTGATGTAATAAAGGACCTATGTGATTTATGTCCCTAATGTGCCCCCTTCCATGTGTTACATTGTTACATCCTAGAACTATGATGTATTTTCCTCAATAAGGTGTATTTGGGTAAAGTGTGTCCCCCTTTTGTATTAGATGTGTACTTGGTCCATGTAAAAGATAAAAAATAAAATATCCACCATTGATGATGTTTTAAGAGTTGTGATCCTCTCATTGTATCCCATCAGGAAATTTGGCTCTTGAATTTTGGAATAGAGAAAATCTTTTGGAAAACAATTCTTGGGTACCTTGTGCGGAATGTCCTTGATTCATGATTTCAATATATTACACTATGAAATATTGGAGAATTTCTTGGTGAATATCTTGGAATTCATTCCTTGTTATTTTTTTGCCAGGGTAGTAACTTGGAGAGAGGGGCGCATTGTTGAGGACGTGGCTTCCTTTTCTACTTCATGGTTTTGATAGGGAGTTGTCTATTGTGCAATTTTCCAATTGATATGCTCGTTTACTTTGTCATGATCATTTTTTTTCTTGTTCAGCAAATTGATTTTGGTTGTTTGTCATGGAGGAGAGACCAATGCATTGGTCACTTTGAGCGATTTGGATAAATCTTTGATCTTCATTGGATCTTCACCGATTGGGAATCACTTTGTAAGAGTGTCATGATATTGGAATTCACAAATTTCCAAGTACGTTTTTCTTTTATTTTTCTCTAGTTTTAATTTCCAATCCACCTGGGGAAATAAAAACAATTAAAACCCTAAATTTAAATCCCTCAACTTTTAGATATATAGGTTCTAGTTTGCAGTTGGTAATAAAACTTAAAAACCCACTTTGGAATTAATTAAAAAACAATAGGCTTAAATTTCCACGACCATCGGACTCCATTTTCCCACTTATATACTTGGTCTTCCTTGGGTAGGGGTGCCCTCCTTGGGCGAAGTGGCTATCTTTCATTCTATAAACTGGGTATTGCTAGAATAATCTGTATTTGTCTTATACTACATCTAGAAACTCAATATTGGGCCTAATTTCATTTAATTTCACCAATTTACCTTAACTATTATTTTCATGCTTAAAACCCTATGGTAAATTAAGGCTTTTCACATAGGCACACATTTTCTCTTAGTAATTATTTAAGTATTTAATTAACCTTTCAACTAAGAGATCTACTTAATATGCCTTGGGTTATCCACTTGTTTTCCTCAGCGATATGGGTATCTTGGTTATAGGGATTCCCCCTAGGATTGGTCATTAACCTAGTCTAAAGTGTTGGTAGCTTTGGTCGGTGTGACATATGATTTCTCTCAGAGGCCTTATTTTTGTAGCCAACAAATTTGGTTTCCTTACATCTACCATCCTGGATATGACCATCTAAAGGGGAAACTACAAGATTTGTGCTAACAAATAGCTCAAGGAATAGAGAAAAAAAATTTCCATATGCTGTATCAGGTATCCCAACTACAATGTATGTGATAATAGGTACATAGGTCCATTTCTTAGGAGCAATATTCTTCTCATTTTCTTGATTTCTTCTTGAATATTGTGTACCCTTATTGAACTTCTCATTGCTTGAATTAATTTCATATTCATTAGCCATTTGTGTGTTACCTAAATGAGTTGTTTGGTTATTATAATATGGAGAAAGATAAGAGTCATTTACCAAGTTAGTGTTTTTAGGGGATTCTTCTCTTTGATTAGAAGGACAATCCTCCTCATCATGAGGTTGGTTATATAAGTTGATCCAAGGGTATCCCCCCCGATTGATTATTGAAGTCCGGGATTGGGATCATTTGATTTCTTTGTCTTGATATTTTGGTTCCATCCTTTATTTCCCTTTGGATTGCTAAACTGTGGAGGAAATTCCACCTCTCACCATTTGGCTAGGGTAGGAACATAAGTTTGGGACTTATTACTTATTTCAAGGAGTGAGAGTCTGTTAGTTATAGAAAGTTTATCTTGTCACATCTGATTATAAAATTTGTTAAACTTTTGATTAAATGAATTCATTTCACTAGGAACAGGAGTGGGTTTCTTTCTTCCTTTGGGATGTAGAAATTATTCTATCCTAGTATCCAAAAAAGTGGATTCAATGAACGCAGCCCTTTCCTATGCTTTTGCCATAATTTTGATATTTTTGTCATTGAGAGCGTATCCAAATGTACCATCAAAAGCATTAAGATATTGAGATAAGATAATAGTATTAGTGGGATTTGAATCTTTAGAGATATCCTTGACAAATAATGTAAATATTATAGTGAATTCAATATCTTTTGCATTGTCCTTTTTTTCTCACTTCATGGAATTGGTCTAATATTCTTCTTGTATTTTGCTTAGTTCACCACCTTTTGATAAATGCACTATGGAATTGATGCTAGATCTTAATTCTTTTTTGAGGAAAAATTTCAAATCATGTTTTCTTCCAAGTAAAGAGAAAAAATGTACTGCATACATATTGTTTCTACTAGTAGTTACAAGCATGAGAAAATTATGCAATATGTAGATTATAAGGATATAATTTCTCGTGAACTTAGTCAACCACTTGTCAATTCTTGATGGCATATCATTTTGGAATCCAATGATTACAGTCATATCAAGTGCTTTATAAACATTTGTTTTCCATGGAGCCTCCCCCTTTTACTTATAAAAGAGTTGGAAGGTTCCTTCCTGCAATAGATTTTTAAGAAGCATTTTTTTCTACCTTTAGAATATTTTGGATTCTTATTATTTTTGAGCTTCCTAGATTCTTTTTGGTTTGTGGATTCGCCAGGTGGTTTTCCTAATAAGGAATTTGAGGAAGCACACCAAATATCTCATGAAGCTTATACTTCATACAAGGGAAGAGTGACTCATGTTATCCCTAGTATGGTCGCCAAAATGTTACAACAAAATCTAGAACTTACTCAACTCCTAACTAAGCAATTAGACAATGTTTAGCATTCAGATAATCACCCAAGAGATTAGACCCTCGCTTCAATGGGAACTAGGATTTTAGCACAAGGAAGGATTCCCTTGTGGATTTTAGGGATCAATTGCTTAATTCCCTAAAGGGTTCTACTCATCATATTAACTATTAGATAAACAAGTTATGGTTTGAGTGGATAATTTTTTAGAATGTAGTTTAAAGAATCCTAGAGTCTCACTAGGGTTCCAAAGGGCCTTAGGGCACTTCAATACGGTTTCAGTTTTCAAATAACCACAAAATATAATTTTTTGTTGTCAAATACCCCATAATTTACAAATTTATATTAGATATAACATCTTACAATAGCAAGGAAGAAACAACCCCAAGGATGAGAAAAAAATGCATGAATATTAAATATATTTTTTTGAACAATTTAGGAGTAACTTACAACAATAAAAAAAGGAATATATCAGCTTATAATATCCCAAAAAATATGGACACCAACACTTATAATTGGAAAAAATGGTACTTAAACACATACCCAATACTTCCCAAAATGACTTCAACTAATGAGGAAACAATCCCAAGTCCAAATCAGAGAAATTAAAGATGACATTTTGTTATAATCTTAACACCAGATCACCACAGAAAATTGCCTTTGCATATCTATAGGAGAATGAGAATGATACACCAAAAGCTAGACCGAGTTTCTTTCTAATTTGGGAATTGGTGTCTTAATCTAGGGAGAAAACATTCTTTTAAACATCATTCATGAAAGAGAGACAAGGGATAGCGGGTGTGGCATCTAAACCAAGGTACCCCACTTCAATAAAACTAGTCTCTAGGGAAAAAAGGGAGAAATATTAACCAAGGGTTCTAAATATTTGTTGACCTAGGAGTCTCAATTCAATGATAGCATGACAAGGAAGGAAATTATTTTGAAAAAAAAGAGGAATACTAAGTTCTTCCTCTTACCGGTTACATGTGCAACCTATAAAATGTGAGATCGTGTAGAATGTGCATAATTTGTTCATTAGGATCTTAATGCTCGGATTATTAGTGTCTTAGTGCATAATTTGTGTCATAATATAAGGTCTATTGCAATAAAAAAAAGAGAAAAAACTTCCATAAATTGAAATAAGAGGTGGAATAAGAGGAACGTGTCATTATCATTTGTGAATGTTAAGTGGATAAATCTAATTGGAATAAAGGTAAATGAGTCAATGACAAAGCATATTTTGGAATTTGTTGCTTACTTGCCTAAAACTATTTGATTTGTTCTTTTTAGTTGCACAAAACTGACCAGAAATTCATAGTTAATCATTTGATGTCACTTGGGTAATCTTGTTTCTCTTCTTCATATGATTCATATGATATATCTATGTTCTGACAGTTTCATCAAATGTTTTAGAAGTTCTATGAGGATCATTCGCCCAATTTTTTTTCAAGAAGAGAACAACCTATTATCCTAACTTGCATTTAACCACTTAATAACCTTTATCATATTATAGAAGAATAAAAAATCCATCAGAGGTCATGCCTCTCCTTTTTATTTATATATCCTCCATCGACATCCTTTTGAAAAGGATATTTAGAACTAATTGCTCAAAACATAAAGGATACACAACCTATGCTTATCGTTGTCGGAATATTGTTTCCGTTTGAGTTACTTCACATCATGATGCCCATTACTGGAATTTGGATACAATGGATCAAAAGGTTATAAAGTCGAAGATGACTTATATTTTTAGATACTATGGTTATTGTACTCATTTTGGTTTCTTACTAAATTGCAGCTTGTAGCCGATGCCAATCCTTCTAATGGATAAATGTTTTGGCATGTCATCCAGATCGTAATTTTTTCATCACATGTGTTGCAAGACTTTGCAAGGGATCAGTTCATAAGAAAGGGAAAGAATGGTATCGATATTCTTTTGGAATATGCCATGTAATTTTTGCAATCAATTTATTAGCAGTGTTAGTTTTCAATATATTTCTATTTGTTTGATATTGCTTTCTATTGTGATTTGATTTGCAGTTGTAATTCTTGGCATGAAGAGACATTCATAGCTTGCAGATTGTGGCACATATTTCACAAATTTCAACATATTCAAAGAGTAATATGTTATATCTCTCAATTTAAAATATTCAAATCTTCCCCCTTTTAGTTGGATAGTTTAGCACAAGCACATATACTTGAACATAGTTTTATATGTTGATGATGTTATACAAGTTGAATCACCTAGTTGATATCTAGTTGATGGTAGATTCACTAAATGAGCCAATGCATACATATTTAGGTGTCTTGACTCTTGCAAAATTCCTTGGGTCACATGTAATAAGTTGAGTCCTTTCCCTTTAATTTAGGTATGGAAACCCTCAAACTTTAAAGTAGATTGATCTAGATGTTAAAAACTTGTGAATGCTCTATTTTCTTCATTTTAGTCTTTGATCAACCCTTCTTAGTTATTAAGATGATCATGGACTATGGGATTAAAGTTCAAACCATGTCCAACCATATAATTCCCTACATAATCCACCCAATAAGGGATCTAAAAAGAATAAAACTAAAGGGAATATTCATGAAGCTAGCTGACTTGGCACACAAGAAAGTTAATTATGGAAATGGATATTTCAAACTACATGACAATGCCACTTATCTGTGTTCCACATAAAATATATGTGCTCTAGAAACTCCTTTGGCGCTTCCCCATATTCCACATGAGCTAGTAACATTCCAATAAGGCTCCTAAAGATAAGAGATCCTAATTTTTTTCCAAAAGACTAGAAGGAAGAAAGATGAATAGAAAGAGTGCGACATTGCAGTTGCATGCCTTAACAGGCGCCATCAAATATGATTGTACATGCTCATGATTTTAGCAATGAAGGATTTATCAATGGAATTTCGATGCCTATAAATATCCTTGGATAGTGGTATCTTGTGCATGTGATAAATATTTCACCACACATTCAATGGTATCCAATACAATTTTATTATGGTGTCTTTTACCAAGTCGTCCTTAATTATGGATATCTCTTAACCTTCATTCATTAACATTTGTTCTTGGTTATCTATTGTTGATTTGGGATGCCAAAGTGAATATAATATCTGCATTTTCAGCAGCAAACGTCCTTTTCATCACTTACAAGTTTGGCATATTGTTCAATATCTGTTTTCTTTGGACCTTGTGAAATTGTTGTATTGTACTAGGTCTAAATTGGGTGTCCTTTGTAAGAGTAATATCATTGTTACATCATTATGTGCTCATTGTTGTTTGGGAAGTTAATACAAGTAAACAAATTATAGAATTGTATAATATATTTTAAATGTTGCATGAGACATAAACATACTTCATGAACCATCACAAAAACGACTATCTGTCAATCAAATTAGTTTGGGGTATCTTCTTTGGCATGTTATAACCCTGTGTCAGGTGTTGGGTGTGGCTTGGTGCCATTGTAACCCAACGTGCATTGCTTTATAGATCCCTGATGTATCTAGGGTAGGGGGCCAAGGGGTGATTGGAATATTCCAGAGAGTGGTTGAATGCTCCTTGAACCACAATGCTCTGAGATTCCTAGATCTTTGACACTTCATTTTAATATAAGTTCCTTCATCATATGATGTTTATGTTTTATGGTTTTGTTATAATTTTATGCATTGTTTGTTTTTATTATGTATTACATGGAACTCCTTAGTTAGATATGCTAGATTTCCTCTGGTATTATATGGAAAATTTAGGTGCAAGTGATGAAGATGTTTATATGTGAGTCCTATGTGAAGCCTTAGGGGGACTCCGTCAAATTTCGATTTTATCAGTTAGAACCTGTATCCATCATTGTATATGACATGTTTACTAAGTTATTTAAAGATGAATGGGGTGAAAACATTAATGAATCCATAAAAGAGAAATCAAACAATGATTGTGTTGATGAGGATCAGTCTGATATGGATGATTAGGATGATGATGATGAAATAACTGATTATTTCCCTTATCAAATTGATTTCTCCTCTCCTGATCCAATAATGATTTTTTCTTTAATTGATATTTTTAGTGACCCTTCTATTCGTGAAGGTGTTGTAGAATTTTTAAATAATAAACGTGATAGTGAGCCTATTTCATCCCCTCGATATTATGATTTGAATATTAAATTTGAGGAGTAGCTTAGTAATAATATATTGTCATCACTACTCGAAGGAGAAACAGACAAAGAGGGAGATCCCAATGATCACTATCAAGAAACATCCATAGTTCATCCTATCATTAGGGAATCCATTGAACATCCTCTTGAGGTACAAGTCTATAATAATTTCCTGATTGAAAATAATTTGAGTCAACGTTTAAGTGATATGAATTCAAATGTTGATCTGATTTATCTACACAAGAAGAAGAAGTTGAAAATAATTAGGATTTTGTTGAGGAGAAATCATGTGGTCATATTGTGGTTGAATATCAAGTTTGTGAGGATGACACAGAAGTTAAAAAAAAAATTATTGATATTTTTCCATGTCAAATGGATAATGGTAATTATTTATCCTCAGTTGAGCGTAATGAGAAATCTAAAGAAGAAAAATCACATTATGATAATATGGTTGTAAGTGAACATGATCAAGAGCAGATCCTAATAAAACATTCAACAAGGGATCCATGTACTAATCTATATGGTATTAATAAAATCCCTCATCCAATCCTTGATCAATATGGGTGGTTCAATGCTTGGGTTTTATCAGTCACAATGAGGCTGATCTTTATACTAACCTTGTTTCGAATCTTGAAATTATTCATATGATAAAGAGCATCGCTGATTTGAAAACCTTTCCCTCTAATCAAATTCTAAGGTCAGTCAATACAATCCATGTGGGAGAAAATACATATTTTCAATCCACCTTCCCATCCCATCCTTTGGAGTTGCCTTATATAGTTTCATATTTCTTTCAAGAGTCTCAAAATTGTCGCATAATTACAGAAAAGGCGCTTCATTTAATTTTTCAATCATCTTTAGTGAATAATATTCTTCAGTTTATCAATATTTCTTATGGGTGGAGTGAGGACGTGTATAAAAATCAATTTCATATTTTCTCAATCTTTAAACAACAAATGGGGTTAATCTTGATTTCTAGTTTATTAGTCTCTTATTTTCCCCCAGGTTGTTTTACCATTTATCATAATGTGAATATAATTCAATGTGGTAGCCAGAAAGATGAGGGAAACAATGATATCCTAGGAAGATTGAATCATGTGTTATATTCCTTTCTTCGATCAATTTTAAACTTGCATAATTTTTATGATCCTATCAATGTTTGGATGGAGGAAGTTTGCAAAATTCAATCGCATCCCTAGCATGATCTTGTTTCACAATATCTAGATCTTTCTTGGCCTTTCATGCAGCAAGTTAGAAAGGATTCATTCTTCATTCACATTACTTTCAAACCATATATAACTTGGTGTATCATTAAGTGTAAAGAAATACCAATTGATCCATTCAACAATTAGTTACATTGGATTTATGATTTTACATAGCACTTTTTTGAATGGTTAGAGTATGGTAGTTAGGAAATAAATAAGTTCATTTGAGTAGTAGTTAGTTTTTGTCTTTGCCATTGAGTCTGGCCTTTTATTTGTTTACGTGTGCATTTTTCCTTTTCAATTAAAAAAATTAAACTCTCTCAACAGTTCTTATATTTATTTCTGCATTTTACTTGAGCATTTGTTTTCAGCATTTCATTTTTAGAATAATTTTCTCTACTATATCTGACGTATGATAGCATGTGGTCTGTAGCTATTGGTATAATGTCTGCTTGATGCAGGAACAAGTATGTTTTGAAGATGAAGTAGATCTCCGAGTGCATTATTATTGATGTTGAGAGGGGCATTTTGGACCATAGATTCTAGGGTTCTCAAGGACTCTCTCCCTTAGAGTACTTGTCCCAGCTAAATCAAGATGTTATCACATATATTGTAGCTAGATCTACCATGATGCAGTAAAACACATTTTTCTCCTATTCATTTCCAGTCCCAGATGTGATGAGAATATTTATTTTAGTGATCATCGATGGTACATCCAATCATAACCATATATTTTGACAATAGAAGTATCCCATGACATGATTTAGCCTTGGGTGACCCATTGAGATGGACTTGTCATAATCATGGTTCACTTAACAGAGCAGGCAACTGATATATTTCTGTTGCATACATATTTGGAGTTGGTTTCATGATTATAATCAGAGATGGGTATATGGATGGACAATTATATATTTGTATGTGGGTACTATTAAATTGTCTTGCTCATATTATTCTCTTTCAATTGACAAGGTAACTGATATTGGTGATTATATATTGTAGTGTTATCATAGACATGTTATTCAGAGTTAATCTATGACTTGGAATGCTAATACATTTTTATATGCTCACTAGTATTTCCTACCTTATGCAAACATAGTCTTACCTTGCTATGTTGGAACCATTTTTCACTTTTCTCCACCCATTTACTTCTTCCATATTTGAGCTTAACCCTTGACTTGGACCTTGACTAGTGAGATTGAGTATTTTTTCCCCCACTTAGACCTCTGTGTATGATAGACCACATGTTATCTTGTGTCTCAACTTTGAGTTCTACGACATAACTTACTGAAATATTTGACCCTTCTAGGTCAGGAGAACCTGTTTGTGTTGGGTCTTAAGCCTAGGTGAGTTGGGTTTCTAAAGCTTGATCCTTTCGATTGATTTCCCCCGATGTTTGGTCCTGATTGTGGATTATTCCCACCAAGTGACATCGTGATTCACTTTTGGGCGAGGAGAGGTACCAACTAGTGTTGTGACATGAGCTATGGTTGGATATTATTGTCATCATCATGTTATATCATACTTTATTGTTATGTTTTCCTTTCCTCAAGCATCATTGGGAAAAAGTGTGCCCCCATAGGTGAGTTTGATCCAAGTATTATGTAAAATTTAAATCTCCAATTTTGATGATATTTTAATCTCAATAATCGAATGAAGTTGTTTGAATGTGTAAATCCCTCTTCTCCTATTTAAGACTGATATGCATCCACCATTGTACAGGGACTTTTGTCACTACAACTTTCGAATAGAGAAAATATTTTGTGACTCAAACACTTATGTGGATGTTGATTATTGCTTATGGTTTTGATTGAACCTATATTTTGCTTGCATTGGAATATCTTTGTGAATGTATCTCGAATATTTTAGATCCATTTTGAGATTCTAATAGGGAAATTGATCTGAAGAGGGGTGCACTTGTGGAGGAGACTCAGTGTGTCTCTCTCTCTCTCAAATATTGGGCTCAAACAGAGAGTATACTTATCTTATGATAATTTTCTCTTTCATTATTTATCTCTCATTGGTAATTTCTCAATTTTATTTCCGATCTAACTGGTTTTCCTTGGCTTGGTAGGAAGGAGGGGTGCACTATGTTCTTTGGTATTTTTATTTGAACAAGATCTTCAACAAGCTTTCACGTGATCTATGCAAAGGTAGTCTCCATCACCTTGTAAATATTCTTCAAACATCAAGTAAGTGTTTCAAGTTGTTTTCTCAATTTTATTTTCTATCCAACCGTCGTTGTCTAAATTTTACTTCAAAACCCTCATTTCAATGATAGCATGACAAGGAAGATATTTGAACCAAGGTACCTTTCCTTTTATAAATAAAACAAGAACTAGGGAGCAATCATCAAGAATCTTAACCAAGGTTATTTTCAACTATATCAATCCCTTACCAATAAATAAATCATCCACATAAAAGTTTCTACCATAACATATGAAGAATAGCTAGTACTTACTTCACAAGGAAAACATTCATTAAGAAATGGAGTCAGGAACCAATGAAGAGAAAATCCACCACTTTCAAGAATCAACTCTAAGAGAGGTTTGATCCCCTAGAGATGAATAGTGAACCCTAGAGAAGAGGCACAATTTCATATCTAAGTGAAATATGTGATCAGTTATGTTTTTAATTTGAGTTGGAAGCTCTCATTTAAAAGAGAAAACCTCCCTTAAATTCAATGTTACACTAGCTTAGGGCCAACCCTTCTAGGAAGGAAATTTCATAATTGCTTTTACATTAAATTGAAGGCCAACTTGTTAGAAAGCCTCAAAATACATGAAAATGACACTTATATGTGCATGCAAAAAATGTCTTTTTCATCCCTTGGGAAGGCCATACGTTCCAAAAAGAAGCTTCTTTTGGGTTGGTGAAGTGCACACCCTCCCAACTATCGTACTTTTCTTTTCAAACAAAATGTAATCCAAAGGTTGATTTTCCACATCCAAGGTTCCTTTCCTCATTGTTAAGAATGGCCTCTTCATCTAGGGGGTATTTCATTCCTGGGGGCATCGACCAAGACATCAAATGGAGTCTTTATCTTCTTCATAATGTGTGTCTTCATAAAGGAGAGCATGAGAAAGCCACCAAAAGGTACAATTTCAGGTGGGGGTGTAAAGTGCAGTAAAGACCCCATATCTCCTCAAAATGACTAGGAAATAGAAGAATTCCAAGTATTTGATGAAAACAACCCAAACCAGTCACAAAAATAAGAGAAAATAGCTTATGAGAAAGCAACCTTCAAACAATTTAGTTCAGATTCACTCAGGATCATTACATACATCAAGTAACATTTCTCTTGCTTTATTTGTTACACTAACCCATATAAAAGGAATGAAGAACGAAGTCCTCTATCTCACAAAATAATATATGTGAGTGTTTCTTCGTACGTCTCCATTTTGATAGTAGTAAAGTCAATAACCAAAGAATCCAATTCTGCAACTTCAACAGCTATCTCAACAAGATATTTTTGCTATGAACTTTTTGTTTTATTATTCCCATCCCTACTACCAAATATTCCTTTCCATTTGGTATGTCCATTGATTCTCAATTGATTAGGATCGATTGCTTTTACAAATAATCAAAATACTCAACAAGTTTATGCACAATATTACGTTTAGATTTTGAACGAAATCTTTGTACCCACGCTATATTTTCTCTTTAGAAAATTGACCATTTTTTAAATCGGTCTTCATATCTTACAAGTTGTCTGGACATGATGTAAGCATCACACAAAGTACAACAATAGCTATATTTTTGGAACATGGTGTAACACCCCAAAAATTCACGAAAATTTAAAAATTTTCGTGGTGACATTTAATGTTTAAGTCATAGACAGAATGCTAGTTAAATTATTTAGTTTAGTATAATTATCAGTTAGATTACCAGAGAAGATATTCAGAGAGAATTAGAAGTTTAACTTTCTGTAACTAAATTCTATAGAAATATTTACTTACTAATTTGTAATTTACATGCTACTTACTGAAGTCAATCTCTAAAGATTTACAGCCTTGAAATATAATGTCTTTTGAAAGTTAAAGAGTTTCAAATATCGAATTCTGATCATAGTTTTGTTGATAAAAATGTGTATGTTTTTTATGGTTGTTTTCTTGTCCTACTGAAGGGGCTTGAGGTTTTCCTGAGGCTTACTTAGATTCTCAAACTAATACAGATTCGATGCGTGTACAGGTCTTTCACAGGTAAATTTTACTTTTCGGTTACGAAGTATAAAATTAAATTTCAGAAGACTAAAATGAGTAAGTTAGGAAGGAAAGACCTTAAATTTATTTTATTTTTGTCTAATAATCGAAGTGTAAGAAACTCCCAGTTCCATAACCAATACTATTTATCTTGATAGCATAATAGAGTTTCTAGTGTGCTTATCTATTTTAATAATTAAATTATAAGTTTGATGGAGTGTAATTATCAACATGATCTTAGTTGTTGAAGGTACTGTAAACCCTATTACTTTCCATATATTTTATAATTATGAAATTTAATCCTGCTAAGACCTAGAACTTCCTGAGTTCTAACATTATCATCACTATTTTTGTTTAGCAGTTTAAATACTAATTATAACTAAAACAAACCTGATCTATGCATATAGACATTTGATGCAGAATATATATACTATCCTAAGTATATATATATTCGATGCATACCAGATATTCTAACCTAAACATATATTTGATGCATATCAAATAAACTAACCTAGGTGTAACAATGAATAAATATAACATTTAAGATATAGCTAAAACCCAAATATGATGGAATAAACTATTACTAGTTCCAAAACTATAGCATGCATATAAAAATTGGTTTATTTATGAAACCAAGTAATAGCATTACTTTAAAAATATTTGCAGGGTTTATCGTGTGGTTTCAAACTATATCAAAACCCAAAGTATTTATAGCTCAGTGGAATCCATGAGGTAGATTATCGTTGGAGGAAGGGTTTGGTGTTAAACCCTATGCATAAGCCATTATACACTTTCCCTAAACACTCGCTTGGTTCATTTGTTGTTTTCTTGTTTTGGGTGGAGAAGCAGGTCGACAAGCCATGGGCTCTTCGGCCTCTGCAACGAGTACCTTCCTTTATCTACCTGTGGCGTTAGAAGGCTCTCCACTCCAATTTATTTGCCTTCATTGTATTATGTGTGTTCGACCGTGGAACTAAGCAAGCTCCCTGCTTTGGTTTTCTTTTCCATCGTCGTCGTCTTCAAGCTCACGTTACACAGTTTGGTAAGTGAAGTGATTCTCCTGCATTCTTTTATTGTTTAACAAACCAAGCTAAATACTAACATTGTTTACTGTTTGTTGTGTTTATGATAGGAGAAATCATTCAATCGAAGGATGAGGGCATTTTCTAGAAACTGAAGAGTGCAGCATGGAAGTTTCGGTAAGCCTCAGTTTCAAGGTTGAGGTTCCCTCCATCGTTGGGTTTGTTCACAGTAAATTCGATGGTGATAAGGGATAGTTGTGGTGTCCATTTTTTGTATTAGATGATAGCTTCTAAAGTGGTTAAATATGGAGGAGGAACGGCGTATGGCCATTTTTGTTATAACCCTTAGGGTTTTTCCAACAAGCTACGACTTTTGTAATTAAAGAAATAGGGTAGAATTATTATTGTTTCAGGGTTGTAATGCATTATATGAAGCTCCTTCATCCTTATTGCTTAGCTCTGTAATTTGTTTTGTGGCTATGGTTTTATTAAGGCAATTTGGTTCTTAAATATTATGTCAATTGTTTTGGTTAATATCTGGATATTAAAGACTCTATTTATAATATTATGTTTCAAAATAGGAAAAGCTTGCGAGCCTGAGCGTAATGATTGTTAGTATTGTATGAATTTTGTTTATGCTCTGTCAGTAACTTATTGTAAATTTTACTACGATTGGGACTGGGTAAAACCACTCGGAAAATAATTATTGTAATTTTATCTATAAACGCAATACTCTAAATGATTAACCTAGGTTCTGGTTTTTATTAAGCAGTTTTGATATTTAGATTATCATGGTTTAATTGTTTAAAAGGAAAAGTTAGAATCTATCTTGAATGATGACAAATACTGGAATGGATAAGAAAGTTTATAATAACAGGTTATGGTTATGAAAACAAAAAAGTTTACAATATATTATAATAGAGTTATTTTTTGTTATGTATAGCTTAGTTTTGCTAGGTCTTTAAATTAATTTGTATATTACAATAAATATTATTGTTCTAACCCAAACAGTCTCTTAACAAAACAACTTGAACTTCAGTGTTCGATGTTTAAATGAAACAGTTTTGAAGTTTAACATGTATATTAATTATTATAACTAGAGTAACATTGGCTATAATTAAATTTTACAGTGTTAAAATTATGCTTGGTTTGTTTATTTACTAAGTGTAAATAATTACATTGCATTTAGTATTCATTAAAGTTCTTATACTTAAAACAGGGTATTATTTGTGTGACCTAAGCTTACAGTGATAATCCTTCTGTAATATTCCTAGAGGTTTTATATAAATGAAAGAGTTCTAGGACCAAAAATATTATTATGAAACCTACCTAAAATAATCAATAAAAGCTTCGAATGTTAGAGCAGATTCAAATCATCTTAATCAAGTATAATCATTCCTATATACCTCTAAACAAATTTCTGTACTAGATTACTTCATCTTATGATGAGTGGAAAAATACAGAAAGGAATTTTTATTCATTAATCCATCTTATCTAGTTCTAGGTTTATTTACTCTGTTAAACAAATATAGGTAAATTGCTGAATAAAATGCAGACTTAAACAGTTTATTTGTAGCTGTAAGTAACTAAGAAATAATAGTAAAACATGACTACTTTCATTTAGAACTTTAATTGCATAAGATAAATATATAACACTTTGGAACCTGATCACTTATAGAGGAGACAAACAGCCCAAGGAGCCTATTCCACCCAACCTTTTCCTGAATATAGCTTAACTGCTTGTCTTAGGACCCCCAAGCCTGTCCATTGAACCACCAGGATGAAAACACCATGTGTAGAAATGGGATTAAATACCCCTACAACTCCACAAAATTACTTAGCAGCAGTACTTCTGTTCTCAGCAGTAAGAACTCAGCTAACAAGCTACACTAGTTCAAAAGACAATATTAATCACTCAATCACTTCTTCTTTTCCCCTCATCAAATCTCTTGTGCACCATTCTCCACTTCAAAATTTTGACAAGCTAATCATTGAACAACCTCGTGCTAAATTCAATGGGTAGATATATGCATGCCTAGGTATTTTGGTCAGTTTTTCACTTAATGAGACACCTACTCTATTCCACTTTCTTGGGGAACATGACCACAAAATTAGGGAAGTTTCCCCATACAATAGCTAGAAGTGGTTGAGGATGCTGCCATGTGTCAGTTTGCTCTCACTCCAGTCTGTTCCTCCTAGTGGGCCAGTGGACACTCATTCAACAGCCTCCTCAGGCTATTTGTCTCATCTTTTATTTATTAACTAATAAAATATTCAACATAATTAATTACAGTCATCATTGACCCCACATGATTAATATTCTCAAACTTTACAATAAAATTAAAATATAATGTCTTCTTAAACATAAAATGTTATTGAAATTGGGGTATGTGACATACACCCCCCCTTAAGTTCAACATCATCCTCGATGTTGCTTTATTCATCTTCCTCAGAGCTTCCCTGGAAAAAATTTGGATATGCTTCCCGCATATGACTCACAAATTCTCAAGTTGCCTCTTCTGGACTAAGGTGCTTCCATTGCACCTTCACCTACCCAATGGTGCGATTTTGAAGCAATATCTCCCTCTTGTCGAGGATACAATATGGTTCCACCAAAAAATATCCTTTGGATTCCACCTACACATCATTCCAATTTATAACATGAGTAGCATCATGTACATATTTTTTTTAAACAAAAATATGAAAAAAATTATGAACTTTAAGATTCGGTGGTAAATGAAATTAGTATGCCACCGGTCCAAATTTAGACAATATTTCGAAAGGCCCACAGTACCTGGGTGCTATCTTAGCAGAACTTCCTAACTTTAAAGAACTCTTTTTAGGTTTTACCTTAATGAAAACAGGTTCACCCACCTGGAACTCTTACTGAGTTCGTTTAAGATCCACTTGACTCTTCTTTCTGTCTTGTGCAACCTTCAAATTACCTTGTACTTGCTTCACGGTTAATTCCATATCCTTTAATAACTCAAGTCCTAGTATTAACCTATCAATGGGGTTGCTCCATGAGATTGGGGTATTGCATTTTCTACCATACAGAATCTCAAATGGGATGAATTTTGATGAAGCCTGGCAATAGTTGTTGTAAGCAAACTCAACCAAGTGTAAGTAGTCCTCCCATTTACTTGTATTTTCTCTAACGTACTTCCTTAACATATCTTCCAAAATCTAATTTACTCTTTTAGTCTGTCCATCCGTCTGTGGATGAAAATATGTACTGAAATTTAAAGTAGTATTTAAACCTTTAAATAAATGTTTCCAGAAGTTTCTCGTGAATTTAGGGTCCCTGTCAGAAATGATAACTTTTGGAATTCCATGTAAACGAAATATTTGTTTCATAAATACTTCACCAATATTAGCAGCCTTATGAGTGGTATTTACGGGTATAAAATGGGATTCCTTACTGATTTTGTCAACAACTACCATAATAGAATCATGCTGGTTTTGATTTCTAGGCAAATTTGTAATGAAATCAATGCTGATTATTTCCCATTTTCAGCTAGGAATTGGTAACGGCTGTAATAAACTGGTTGGATGCTGATGTTCAGTCTTAACCTTTTGACATTCAAAACATCTAGCAATATATTCTTCCAACACATTCTTCATATTCGACCAAAAGTAATCTTTCCGTAACATAGTTATTGTCTTTTGATATCCAGGGTGTCCAAAATAGGGAGTTTTATGTATTTCATTTAAGATTAGTAACTTAACTTTAGGTACGTTAGGTACATACAATCTATTTTTATAAAGTATTAACCCGTTTTCATTTACACTGTAACCTCTACTTGAATTTTTAGTTACATTTTCTGCCACTTTAGCTTGCAATTTTTGATAATTTTCATCCAATTTTACTCCTTCTTCAAGCTGATCTTCTAAATTTGTCTTATAAGTACTGATTTTTCCATAAAATTTAATCTTACATTCCTGCTCAAAGCATCAGCTACCTTATTTTCTTTCCCCTTGATATGTTGGATCTTGAAATCGTACTCGCTGAGGAAAGCTAGCCACCTAGCTTGCCTTGCATTTAAATTTGGTTGATCCAAAAGATACTTTAAACCCTTATTATCCGTCATTAAAGTAAATTTTATCCCGATCAAGTGATGGTGCCACATCTTTAATGCATGTATCATGGAAGCCAATTCTAGATCGTAAGTAGCGTAATTTTTCTTGTGAATTTTAAGTTTCATGGACTCGTACGCTATTACGTGTCCTTCTTGAGTTATGACCCCACCAAGGCCATTGTTGCATGCATTAGTGCATACAACAAAGTCCTTGTTAGGATCCGCGATTCTTAAAATCAGTGCAGTAGTTAACAATCCCTTTAATTTCTTAAAACTATCTTCACATTTGTTATCCGATACAAACTTATTTCCTTTCTTTTGTAGAGAAGTTATGGGATTTGTGATCCTTAAGAAACCCTCAATGAACCTTCGATAAAAATTGGTGATTCCCATGAATGACCGTACATCAGTCACATCTTTTAGGACCGGCCATTCATTAATTTCTTTTATCTTATCTGGATCCACAGAAATCCCATCTTTAGTTATTACGTGACCCAAGTATTGTATTTTATCTTTAAAGAAGTCACATTTACTGAACTTGGTGTAAAGATGATGTTCCCTTAACTCTTGTAAAATGATTTTTAAATGTTCTTCGTGCTCTTCTTTAGTCTTAGAATAGATTAAAATATCATCAATAAAAACTACTACAAACTTACCCAGATATTTATGTAATACATTGTTCATTAAACACATGGAGACAGCTTGGGCATTAGTTAACCCAAATGGCATGACAGCAAACTCATAGTGACCATATCGAGTCCTAAAAGCCATCTTGAAAATATCCTCATCCTTAATCCGAACTTGATGATAATCGGATCTTAAGTCAATTTTTGAAAATAATGTTGATCCACGTAGCTAATCGAACAGATCATCTATGTGGGGCAACGTTTATTTATTTTTAATTTTCATCTTATTAAGCTAACGATAATCAATGCATAAGCACAGAGTACCGTCCTTCTTTTTAACAAAGATGATCGGTGCTCCCCAAGGAGACACACTTGGTCTTATGTACTTTTTATCTATCATTTCTTTTAATTGCGATTTTATTTCATTAAGATCCAGGATGTTCATTTGGTAAGGAGCTTTTGAGTTAGGCATCACACCAAGTACTAGCTCAATAGTGAAATCCAGCTCTCTTTTCAGAGGCAGTCCCGAAATTTCCTCCGGAAATACATCTGAATATTCTCTCAGAATTGGTATATCTTCTAATTTTAGTTGCCTCCCTTATTGATGTAGTCTTCATTAGTTATAGTTACAGCAAAATCTGTACACCCCTTCCGAACAACCATTTTTAGATGTAAGGTAGAAATCTGTCTGATTGTTGTTTTCCTAGGGATTCATTTTACTGTTATTGTTTCTCTTTCGTTATTTAAACAGGTAAAAGTTTTATCGAAACAATTTAACACTACTTGATGATGTTCTAACCAATCAATTCCAATTAATACATCATAGGAGCCTAATGGAAGTACATTCAACTTTACAGAATTTTCAAACTGATTCATAAATAATGTACAATCTTTCACAAAATCAATTACTTTTCTTTTTGCTCCTGTAGCTAATTGAACCAGCCATGATTTTGCAAATTTCTCTACTAGTAGTTTAATTTTCTCTACTAAACTGGGAGAGACATAACTTAGGCTAGCCCCTAGGTCAATTAAAATAGAAATGGGTTTATTGTTCAACATACCTTCTACTTCCACCATAGAAGTCTGATATATAGCCTGCCTATTTTCCAGTGCTACATTGATTCTGGGCATCCCTTTTGCTAAATCACCAACTGGTGTTTCTTCCTGCACAGTATGAATGTTGTTGACCGTCTTATTTCTATTGGGATAAACTAATGCATAGTGAGGTCCCTGACATTCCCAACATTTTACATGTTCCTTACGTTCGTTATTTTTAACATAGTTGTTATGATTATTTGTAAATTATTTATTTCTTGTGACATTAGGGTTTTGCTGTGAGTTACCTTTGAAATTATTTCCTTGAAAATTTTTGTTAGGAAATTTACGTGAGTTATTATGCCCAAAATTTCGATTAGGTGTGAAACATTTCTTTCTTTGCTCAAAATTATTAGACCTTTTTGCTTTCGAATTTGGCATGTTCTCCCTTTTTCAGTTATGCTCATAGCAGAAATTTGCTTTTCGCATGGCCTCTTCAAGGGTTTTGGGATTATCATATTCAATTATGTCCTTAATATGAAAAGGTAAACAACTCAGAAAATGGTGTACCTTAGGGTTTTCATCAACAATAAAGGGCACATAACGCAGTAAGCTCAGAAATTTACTATTTAACTCTTTCATACTCATGGTTCCCAACCTTAAGTCGTAAAATTCTTTAGCTCATTCCTCGTAATATTGCTCTGATAGGAATTTCTTTTTAAAGTACTTTTTAAAAGTGATCCAGTTTATATTCTTCTCTTTTATGCATTTAACTCGTTTTATGTCCTGCCACCAAATATTGGCTTTTCCAGTTAAGTTATAAATTTCCATTCTTACTTTCAACTGATTAGAATACTTATATATCTGAAAATATGTTTTCATTCCGGACAGCCATGCTTCAGCTTCCTCTCCTTTTTCAGTTTCGCCATTAAAAGTTGGTGGTTTAATATTTTTAAACTCCCATGAAATCTCTTCATAGGGCTTGTACTTCTTCTTTATAGAGCGATAATTAATCTCACTACTGTCACTTGAATACTGGTGTTTCTTTCTATATGAGTTACCATTAATTTCAGAAGAAGAACTGCTTTCAATTTTAGAGTGTTTTGACCTTTTACTCTTATGTTGATAGGATGTAGTGTCAGATTCTACCTGTTTATTCTTTTCTTCATTATGAAACTTTTCAGTAGTATTTGATTCAGTTCCTCCTGAGCTCTTAGGATTATCTCATTTTCTTTTTTAACAGTTTCCATTTCAGTTTTTAAACCCTTAACTATTTTTAGTAATTCAAATGAATTGTTAGTTATATCTTCCTTAACATGTTCTGTTCCAAAGTTATTTTGTTCATTTAACGGGGACCTCTCTTCAGCATACTCTCCAAGTCCTTCTATACTTGCAATCTAATTCAGAATATATTATGTACAACAACATAAAAATTATAAATCAGTATTCATACTTTCTTCTTACTTTTTGTTTATGTGCGCTGAGCCATTTCTGGCCTAGTGTCTGAACATGTGCTTTGATACCATATGTAACACCCCAAAAATTCACAAAAATTTAAAATTTTTCTAAGTGATATTTAATGTTTAATTCATAGACAGAATGCTAGTTAAATGATTTAGTTTAGTCTAATTATCAGTTAGATTACCAGAGAAGATATTCAGAGAGACTTAGAAGTTTAACTTTCTGTAACTAAAGGCTATAGAAATATATACTTACTAATTTGTAATTTACATGCTACTTACTGAAGTCAATCTCTAAATATTTACATCATTGAAATAGAATGTATTTTTAAAGTTAAAGAGTTTCAAATATTGAATTCTGATCATAGGTTTGTTGATAAGAATGTGTATGTTTCTTATGGTTGTTTTCTTGTCCTACTAAAGGGGCTTGATGTTTTCCCAAGGATTACTTAGCTTTCTCAAGATAATGTAGATTCGATGCTTGTACAGGTCTTTCACAGGTAAATTTTACTTCCAGGTTACGAGATATAAAATTAAAGTTCAGAAGACTAAAATGAGCAAGTTAAGAAGGAAAGACCTTAACTTTATTCTTTTTTTGTCTAATACTCGAAGTGTAAGAAACTCCTAGTTCCATAACCAATACTATTTATCTTGATAGCGGAATAGAGTTGCTAGTGTGATTATCTATTTTAATAATTAAATTATAAGTTTGATGGAGTGTAATTATCAACATGCTCTTAGTTGTTGAAGGTACTGTAAACCCTATTACTTTTCATATATTTTATAATTATGAAATTTAATCCTACTAACACCTAGAACTTCCTAAGTTCTAACATTATCATCACTATTTTTGTTTAGCAGTTTAAATACTAATTATAACTAAAACAAACCTGGTCTATGCATATATACATTTGATGCATAATATATACACTATCCTAAGTATATATATATATTCGATGCATACCAAATATTCTAACCTAAACATATATTTGATGCATATCAAATAAACTAACCTAGGTGTAAACAATACATAAAATATAACATTTAAGATAAAGCTAAAACCCTAATACGATGGAATAAACTATTACTAGTTCCAAAAATATAGCATGCATATAAAAATTGGTTTATTTATGAAACCAAGTAATAGCATTACTTTAAAAATCTTTGCAGGGTTTATCGTGTGGTTTCAAACTATATCAAAACCCAAAGTATTTCTAGCTCAGTGGAATCCACGTGGTATATTATCGTTGGAGGAAAGGTTTGGTGTTAAACCCTATGCGCAAGCCATTATATGCTTTCCCTAAACACTTGCTTGGTTCATTTGTTGTTTTGTGGTTTTTGGGTGGAGACGCAGGCCGACAGGCCACGGGCTCTTCGGCCTCTGCAATGAGTACCTTCCTTTATCTGCCTATGGCGTTAGCGGGCTCTCCACTCCAATTTCTTTGCCTTCATTGTATTCTGTGTGTTCAGTTGTGGCACTAAGCAGGCTCCCTGCTATGGTTTTCTTTGCCATCGTCGTTATCTTTAAGCTCACGTTACACAGTTTGGTAAGTGCAGTGATTCTCCTGCATTCTTCTATTGTTTAACAAACCAAGATAAATACTAACATTGTTTACTGTTTGTTTTCTTGATGATAGGAGAAATCATTCATTCGAAGGATGGGGGTGTTTTCTATAAACTGAAGAGTGCGGCATGGAAGTTCCAATAAGCCTTGGTTTCAACCTTGAGGTGCCCTCCATCGTTGGGTGTGTTCATAGTAAATTCGATGGTGCTAAGGGATATTTGTGGTGTTCAATTATTGTATTAGATGATACCTTCTAAATTGGTTAAAGATGGAGGAGGAGGTCGTATGGCCATTTTTGTTCTAACCCTTAGGGTTTTTCCAACAAGCTACGGCCTTTGTAATTAAAGAAATAGGGTAGAATTATTATTGTTCATGGGTTTTTAAAAATCGTTAGTTTAATGTTGTAATGCATTATTTGAAGCTCCTTCAGCCTTGTTGCTCAGCTCTGTAATTTGTTTTGTGGCTATGCTTTTATTAAGGCAATTTGGTTCTTAAACATTATGGCGACTGTTTTGGTTAATATCTGGATAATTTAAAGACTTTGTTTATAATATTATGTTTTAAAATAGGCAAAGCTTGCAAGCCTGAGCGTAATGATTGTTAGTATTTTCTTGCTTTTGTTTATGCTCCGTCAGTAACTTATTGTAAATTTTACTACGGTTGGGACTGGGTAAAACCATTTTGCAAATAATTATTGTAATTTTATCTATAAACGCAATACTGTAAATGATTAACCTAGGTTCTTGTTTTTATTAAGCAGTTTTTATATTTAGATTATCATGGTTTAATTGTTTAAAAGGGAAAATTAGAATCTATCCTGAATCATGACAAATTCTGGAATGGATAAGAAAGTTTATAATAACAACTTAGGGTTATGAAAACAAAACAGTTTACAATATATTATAATAGATTTATTTTTTGTTGTGTACAACTTAGTTTTGCTAGGTATTTAAATTAGTTTGTATATTACAATAAATATTATTATTCTAACCCAAACAGTCTCTTGACTAAACAACTTGAACTTCAGTGTTCGATGTTTAAAGGAAACAGATTTGAAGTTTAACATGTATATTAATTATTATAACTAGAGTAACATTGGCTATAATTAAATTTTACAGTGTTAAAATTATGCTTGGTTTGTTTATTTACTAAGTGTAAATAATTACATTGCATTTAGTATTCATTAAAGTTCTTATACTTTAAACAGGGTATTATCTGTGTGACCTAAGCTTACAGTGATAATCCTTTTGTAATATTCCTGGAGGTTTTATATAAATGAAAGAGTTCTAGGACCAAAAATATTATTATGAAACCTACCTAAAATAATCAGTAAAAGCTTCTAATGTTAGAGCAGATTCAAATCATATTAATTAAGTATAATCATTCTTATATACCTATAAACAACTTTTTGTACTAGAGTACTTCATCTTATGATGAGTGGAAAAATCATAAAGGATTTTTTATTCATTAATCCATCTTATCTAATTCTAGGTTCATTTACTCTGTTAAACAAATACAGGTAAATTCCTGAATAAAATGCAGACTTAAACAGTTTATTTGCAGGTGCAAGTAACTAAGAAATAATAGTAAAACATGACTACTTCCATTCAATACTTTACTTGTATAAGATAAATAGATAACACTTTGGAACCTGATCACTTGTAGAGGAGACAAACAGCCCAAGGAGCTCGTTCCACCCAACCTTTTCCTGAAGATAGCTTAACTGCTTGTCTTAGGACCCCCAAGCCTGTCCACTGAACCACCAGGATGAAAACACTGTGTGTAGAAATGGGATTAAATACTCCTACAACTCCACAGAAGTACTTATTTTCTTAGCAATAAGAACTCAGCCAACAAGTTGCACTAGTTCAAAAGACAGTCTTAATCACTCAATCACTTATGCTTTTCCCCTCATAGAATTTCTTGTGCACCATTCTCCACTTCAGAATTTTGACAAGGTACTCATTGAACAACCTCCTGTTGAATTCGATGGGTAGATATATGCATGCCTAGGTATTTTTGGTTACTTTTTCACTTAGTGAGCCACCTTTGTTGTTCCACTTTCTTAGGGAACATGACCACAAAATTAGGGAAGTTTCCCCTGCAACAGCTAGAATTGGTTGAGGATGTTTCCATGTGTTAGTTTGCTCTCACCCTAGTCTATTCCTCCTAGTGGGCCAGTGAACACTCATTCAACAGCCTCCTTAGGCTATTTGTCTCATCTTTTATTTATTAACTAATAAAATATGCAACATAATTAATTACAATCATCCTTGACCCCACATGGTCAATAGTCTCAAACTTTACAATAAAATCAAAATATAATGTCTTCTTAAACATAAAATGTTATTGAAATTGGGGTATGTGACACATGGTATTGAGATTCTTTTGGAACATGCCATGTAATTGTTGCAATCAGTTTATCATCAATGTTAGTTTTCAACAACATTCTATTTGTTTGATAATGCTTTCTATTGTGAGTTAATCTACAATTATTATTCTTGGCATGAAGAGGCATTGTAACTTGTAGATTGCAACACATATTTCACAAATTTCAATGAATTCAGAGAGTAATATGTTCTATCTATTGGGGCGACATGGGGGGAGGGGTTCTCATTAACCTAGAAGGAAATAAGGACATGAATTCTTCTTGGGGCCTAGGTTATGAATCAAATAACATTGTTGAAGCTCTGGTCCTCTAGCAAGGCCTTCATCAAGCCATAAATCAAGGTATCGATGAAATCACGGTAGTCAGAGACTCAAGACTAATCATCCAAGCTCTCTCGATCAACACCCTCCCCTCTCAGTTGAAGATCCAACATTTGATCAAGAAAATCCAAATTCTAGCCAACTCTTTCCGAAAAATCGATTATTTCCATGTCTTAAGGAAGCTCAACTTCAAAGCAGACCAAGATGTGAATTTTTCTTCTAGTCTCGACAAAGGAACCCTAGTGATAAATAACACTAGCTTTTATTTCCAAATCCCTTAACTCCTTGACTTGTGGTCTTATGGGCCTACTCCAAGATCTCACCACATGGAGCCTAGCTTTAAACCTCTCATCTCGTGGAATAATCCGACTTCAGATGCTGGTGTGTGGGATCACACATGCAGCACATCCAATGTTAAAAGTGAATGTACAATTCAGTTTTCAGTCTCATCCAATATGTGTAAACAAAACTTTTCCTGCTCCATGTCCCATCCTCTGAGTGTGATGCCTATGGCTCTTCATCCTGCAGCTCCAGGTGAAATGATTACAAAGGTTGGATGCGTTATTAAGAAGGGTGGTGGCACAGCATGTGTTCCTCAACTCTAGTTTGTTTGCAGTTTCAAAGGAATAGTAGAGACTATTGGTCTTTAGGTTACCTTCCTATCCATGGAAATGTCCTCTGAATCCACTGTGTCCTCAGCTCCAATCAAGACATTCAAGGTCGGCATTCAGAACATCGAGAAGAAGGTCAAAAGGATGAATCTCTTGCTGCATAGGTTGGAATCTAAAGGTGGGCATCAATTGGAATTAGTCACATCAGGATATTGTCTAGTTGCGAAGGAATTTGACCATTCAATCAACCGCATCGAACAGGAATTGACTGGACTGCTTGCAGATCTGGAAATCAATTTTGAGAAGCTAGAACTAAAGGTAGCAAAGTTGGAGGCATCAGCAGCTTTAGGTTCCTCTTCTTGCCATGGAGGAAATGCAAAATGCTCCAAGAATTCTCTAAATTTTTTTTTTGGTCTGTCTAAGCATAGCTATGCATAATATTTATCTATTGGATAGTCTCTTCTTACTTTAGAACTCTAAATTGTAACAATCTGAACTCTATATGGATTGAAGTTTTTTGGTTTTCTAAATGTCTCTCCCTAAGGGCATCTCTGCACTCTGTCGTTCTTTATCAATGGTTACATCACTATTTTTATAAATATAACCATTCTTGTCCTAAAAAAATATGTTCTATCTATCATGTTAAAATATACAAAGTTCTCCCCTCTTAGTTGGATAATGTAGCATAAGCACCTAGACTTGTGCATAGTTTTATCTGTTGACGATGTTATACAAGTTGAATCATCTAGTTTATATCTAGTCAATGGTAGATTCACTATATAATCCAATGCATATTTATTTAGGTGTCTTTACTCTTGCAAGATTCCTTGAGTCACATGCCCTTTAAGTTAGGTCTTGAAACCCTCAAACTTTAAAGTAGATTTATCTAGATGCCAAAACCTTGTGAATGCACTAATTTGCTCATTTTAGTCTTTGAGAAACCCATCTTAGGTCTTAAGATACTCATGAAATATGGGATTAGACATGTTTCCCTACATAATTCACCCGATAAGGGATCTGAAAAGAATAAAACTAGAGGGAATATTTGTGAAGTTGGATGACTGGGCACACAAGTAAGTGAATCATGGAACTGAAAGTTTCAAACTGCATGACAATGCCACTCATATGTGTTCCACATAACAAATCCGTTCTCTAGAAACTCCTTTTGGTGCTTCCCCGTATTCCACATGCGCTCATAGCATTCCAATGAGGTTCCTAAACTTAAGAAATCCTAAATTTTCACCAAAAGACTAGAAGGAAGAAAGATAAATAAAAAGTGTTTGTCATTGCAGTTACATGCCTTAACATGCGCCATCAAATACTATTGCACACTCTCATCCTTTTAGCAATGAAGATTGGATCAATGGAATGTTGGTTCCTATAAATATCCTTGGATAGGGGTAGCTTGTGCATGTGAGCTGTTGGGCCTGGGGAAAGCGCGTAGGAAATAAGTGCAAGTGAAGAAACGCGCAAGAATCAGTCCGCAGTGCAAGCACAAGAAAGGAAATCTGTGCAGACTAAGGAAATATACGTAGACAAAGGAAACAGTAGACGAGGAAAGCTGTGTAGAAGAAGGAATAGGCGCAAAAGAGGTCACCTGGATGGGAAAAGGGAACTGCGTGGAAGGAAGATTCCAGCAGGGTAAAGTAGTAGCACAAGTGAAGAATAATGGTCGAAAGTGACAGGAGGATCATGGGAGCTGAAGTCGGCTTAAGTCGGCGAATTCCACACGAGTGAACGCATGTTGTAAGTAAGGTTGTTAGTGCCTCATGTCAAGTCATGATCACCACAACTATAGCATGAGAGGCGGCTGATGGTGATAGTTAACAGACTTCCTGTATGCAATTGACCCTATGTGTTCATGTAAAATAAAATAAATAGGAGGGATTCAATAGTTAGAGGGTTGTTTTTTCAATAGCTAGAAGGTTGCTTTTTAAATTGATAGTTGATGTTAGCTTGCTCAATGATGGCTAGTCGATCACTCTTAGTTGATTTAAGTGGGTTAATAGAGGAAAGATCTCTGAGAGATCCGAGGGAAGCTATGAGATTTGAGTGGTAGAGTAGTTGGAATTCTGTAAGAGGCAGTCAAAGGTAGTGCAGTAGAAGAGAAGCTCTACTAAAGAGGTGCAAATGCTAGAGAGGTCAATCCAGGCTGTGTGCAGATCAGTAGATGGTAGCAGTAGATTAGGAGAAATAAGATAGAGAGAATGAGAGCAAAAAAGAGTCTGAGTGGAAAGATAGATCTAGGATAGTTTGCAATCGAATGCATACTGAAGGTGCCATATATTTCTCATGCCAGATGAAGAGCGCCTTGTGGTTTTTCCTGGATGGGTTTCCACGTGAATTCTTCTATGTGCTGATGATTGCCTATGTATTTTTTTTATGTTTATGTTCATGCTTATGTTTGCGATGCACGTCCTATTTTGGTTGAATGAATATCGCACTATCAATATAAGTATGAATGCATGAATAGGTTATTATGCACAGCATTTGATTATTAGTTTATGTTTACAACACAATCACTGTTGCGCATCTATTATATTGCACCTGTCTGTTAGCTTGCCTTTATATTCAATTATGTTTCAAGTACTAAGGCCGAATCTGTGTCACGCAGTTAGTAGTTAATGAAAGATATGCACGGTGTGCACTATAGTTTGGCAAAAATGAATCCATCCTCACAACTTGTTCGAGCTCCTTGGCCGCACGCCAAGGGACTATAATCCCTCGACAATCGTGGAAACATGGTTTCGACGGTTACCCATCGAAGAGATATCTCAAGTGAGACTGCGCCTACTCTGCGGGCATTTTCGACGGGGATTGCTTTGTCGGGACAGTATCTCGGGTGTTTGTTTGGTTGACGGGATGCACAGAACCTGGGTCGCACGAGTTAGGAAAAGTGAACAACAAATGGTTCCATTGCCGGGACCTTATTGATCAAAATGAGGGAAATTTTGTGGTACCCAACTAATATTGATGTCGAGGAGTGTTTGGAGTCAAAGACGTTGATATTCGCGTAGAAGAAAAGCGAGGGTTCGCGGCTGAGCCCTGAAAACTGGTTGCCGTGATATCTATATTCACATGTTCATGAATTGTTTTCGCAGAATTCCCCATTGTATTGCAAGAATGGTTGTTGGAGTTAGCGACCCGACATACTAACTTCCAGCGAAGAGGAATAGTTGAATGGACCAACCTGTTGACACAAGAAGCAGCACAAGTAAGTAACCCTATTTCCAGACCTGTTGATTTTTGGATTGATAGCATATTAGAAGGATATGTTACTGAGTTCGTTGTTGAAGCAATAACCTCATATAGCGAGGCAAAGAGACATTTTTTCCAAGGACCTCGGGGAAGGTACCTTATGTCTATAAACATATGGATTAAAATGACCCTTTATGAAAAGGGTATTTTACAACTTATCGATTGAGTCGCACAGTCCGTGAAGGGGATATGCTGTGTAAATTTTAGGAGTAATATGGAAGGTAGTAAGAAGAAATGTTCCCAGAGAGCTCAGAAGATGAGTTGGACACTGGATTCTTAAGAAGCGGAAGGAGGTTCCTGTCAGGAAAGAGGAGGAAGGTAACAGGAGGCAAGAGAGCTTATAGCCTACCCAAGGAAGGTGAATATGGATGTGAGTCACACCTAAACGAAGGGTCCTGTGACGAAGAGGAGAAGTATAGTCTGATTTCTCAGATAGAAGAATTAGAAGAGTCTGCAGAGACGCCAAGGATAGGACGTAACTATGAAATTCCAAGGAGATCCCTTGAAGTGAGACCTAGAAGTTCCTCACCTGAACCACGTGAGAACACTAGTAGTCCTAGTGTCGGGACTGGTGCGCAAGGAATCCCATCAGCAATCGCAGTAAATCCAGCAGATCTTGGGAACCCAATGAACAACCCCAACGCCACCCTTATGGAGGGGACAAATGTTAGACTACCCACATTAAATGGGAATGGAATAGAGGATCCATAACAGCATTGGTTCCTCTGCGAGGCGGTATGGAGGGTCTACCTCATTAACAATGATGACATCCGAAAAGCACAAATGATTATGACTCTGTGGGGCCATGCATTGGATTGGTACATGAAGTACTATGTAGTACCACTTGGGCAGCTGCAGAGGACTCTTGAGGAGATTCGACGTGCAATGATCTCAAAATTCAGGAAGCCACAATCTAAGTCCCAATGTATAACCGAGATCAAGGAGATTAAATAGGCTCCAGCAGAGACAGTATGGGACTTTGATCAGAGATTCAAGACATTGATGGCCAAAGTAAGCTTCCAGATGTCAGATGTGCAGCATAAAGAGTGGTTTATTACTGCGTTGCTGCCACACATTAGAGGACCACTCATGCAGCAAAATATTGCAACGTAGATGGAGGCACTAGAGTTGGCAATGAAGCTAGAGGCTTCACCTATTGGAGATGGCGCTATAGGAATGATACAGATTCAGTCACAATTGGCTAATCTGACTATTCAGCTCCAAAACATAAAAAGGGGAAAAGAGGTGCAGGAAGACCTCTGGTGTACACGATGCCAGACCAATGGACATACCAAAGATGATTGTTCGGCTTACATGAACTACATCTTGTCCAATGCACCAAACCCATTGAGTACCCAAGGGATTCCCTAATGCAACATATGCCAGACTAAAGGACACGGCGACGTAGATTGCATGTTCATGCAGAAGACAGTATGTACCTAAGCTAGTCTGTATTGTAAATTTTGTAGATCTATAGGCCATGATGAAAAATATTGTAGGGCCTACCAACTTATGAGAGAGAAAATGGTAGATGCATATCTAATGAAGACTAAGGAGAAAATAAAGATTGAACAAGTTCAAGCTCAGTTCTAGGCTACACCTCAGTTTCAGCCTACGCAACATTTTCAAGTTGCGCCTCAGTTTCATCCTATGCAGCAGTTTCAGATGGCACCGTAGTTTCAAAATGTAGCCCCATATAACCCGCATCAATAGCAATACGCGCAACTGCAATGCCTGCCACAATTGCCACAACCTCAGTTGAGGGGGGGTGGCAATTACAGGGGCCGAGGAGGAGGAGTATTTGACCGAGGAAGAGGACCAGGGGTATGCTACAATTGTGGAGTGCAGGGCCACTAAGCTAGAGACTGCCCTAAACTTGCGAAGACTTGCTCATATTGTAGATAGGAACACAATGTGGAGCAATGTCCACAACTTATTGCTAGATGGAAATCCCAGATGATTGGAGCATCTAACCCAGCACCAAATCCTGTGCCAAATGCTCCCAACCTGAATGCTAATGGCAACATACAGATGATAGTCACAGAATGAAGAGAACCAAGTGTAGCTGTGATAACAAGGGGAGGTGTTGCGATGGGTGCAGATCAAGCTACGCAGACAGAGCACGCGGTGCAAGCACAACCACAGGTGCGGCCTACTACGCAAAAGAAAGCATTGTTGGATGTTCAAGAGCAGAAGCACATATTCATGGATGTACACCCAGAGTTCATCGGAACAGAGCAGCCATCCACCTCAGGCCAAGTGAAAGATATGCCTGAGATATTCTAGAAGATATTCGAGCAACAGACTGCACAAAAAAGTGCAGATGAGGTTACTAAGCTCAAACCATTCCTGTCAAGTTGTTTGGCACTAATCCAGGACAAGGATGCACTTGCAGAGTTGGAAGTGATCATAGAAATTCTTTTGGAGGAAGACCCGCAAGCAAAGAAGGTTAACAGTGTCCAGAAAAAGTTCAAAACAAGACGCGAACTCAGGATGTCGGTGCAAATTGGTGATTATGACATGGACTATATCATCCTCGACCTGGGATCCGATGTTAAAATTTTAATGCGCCAGACATGGGAAATAATGGGCAAGCCACCCCTATAATGTTCCCCAATTCAATTAAGGCTTGCTAATCAGGAAAAAGTCCCGCCCATTGGCAGACTGAGTCAGGTTCAGGTCAATATCGAAGGGTTGCACACTTTTGCGGACTTCAAGGTCATCAACATAGTAGATGATACTAACCCATATCCCGCGTTGTTGGGGAATCGATTGGGTGATAGGAAATCAAACCATTATAAACTTCAAAAGAAGGATCCTATCGTTTGAAGATGAAGAGATGAGGGTAGTTGCGCCCCTTGACCCATTGGAAGGACAAAGATACGTTGAACCGGTGTTCAAGGAAGGGAAAGTTGATCACCTTGATAACATCTATAAGGTCACTTCCCTTAAGGAGGAATACATTAATCCTACTGAGGATGGTAACCTGAGCTGGAAATGCGTGAGTTCATGTACATCAGACTCAGGAGAGGCACTTGAGAACTAGCAGAACCGATTACATGAAGTCTCTATGAGGAGATGTGCTAGGATAACTAAGTCTGTACGACGAGTAGGAACTCAATCGCGGCCGCTCCCTACATATGATGGACTGCCCAACTTGGAAACATTCTTGACTGTGTTTGAGGAGCTAGTAACAGAGCCACAATGACTGTCTACATTGGAATTTGCGCTAAAGGCTACACCCTCGTGATGGTGGAGTACGCAAAAAAGTGCTATAACTGCATGGCCGCAGTGCAAACGGCTACTGCAAGTAAGGTTCGGAGACAAGGTCACAACAGTGACACAAAGGTATACAGGGTTATCAGATCCTGTTGAACACTTGGAGCAGTGCTCCACAGCGTTCTCGAACTACCCACGTCAGGAGTGGGTTCACCACTTCATCCATACTCTTGAGATGGAACCCAAAGGCTAGTACGCATCTATGGATTTGCGCCAAGAAACGAGGGAATGGGAAAAGGTTGCATAGAATTTCATTTGCACATTCCAGTTCATAGACAAGCAACCAACAGTTGATATTACGTTGAAGACTATTAAGGAGAAGATATTCGCTGAGATCCCACTAGAGGTTGCATATTCTCAACCTTTCACTGCGCATTCCCACCCGTGCTTTGAGACAATTTAGCACTGGATGACCTGCTATAACCTCTCTAAAGACCCAGAGGATGATTCGACTAAAATTAATATTCCAAAGTCGGAAGGATCGCGTGCAATAGAAGGAAGCGGCATTTCCTGTGAGTAGTTCATCAAGCCGCTAAAGATCAAGAAAGTTAACATTGGGTCAGAAGACAATCCAAACTTTGCTAACATTGGAGACTATTGGGATGAAGAGACATTAGCCAAAATCAATAATCTATTACATGAATTCCAGGACCTATTCCCGATGAACTTTAGGGAAATGAAGGGGATAGTAGGATATTTGGGCGAAATGAAAATTTCCCTCAAACCCGGCGCAATACCAGTAAAACGGTGCCTGTACAAACTAAATCCGCGCTATAAAGAAAAAGTGAAAGTTGAACTGGACCAAATGCTAGAAGCAGGAATCATAGAACCTGTTGAAGAGTTAGAGTGGATAAGCCCTATAGTGGTTCAGGACAAGAAGGCGACAAGCAAGGTCATGATCAGTGTCAACCTTAGGAAGTTAAACGATGCTTTCTTACATGATCCATTCCCAACACCATTTACAGACGAAGTCTTGGAAAGCGTTGGAAGAAAAGAAGTGTACTCATTCACAGACAGATTCTAGGGCTACCATCAAGTCAAAATTACACAAGAAGACTGCCACAAGACAACCTTTGCCATAGAATGGGGATGCTACCAACACATGGTAATTCCCTTTGGCCTTAAAAACGCCCCTGTTATTTTCTCTAGAATTGTAGTTTCTGCTTTTAAATATTTCATTCATAAGTTTCTTGAAGCATACTTTGATGATTGGACGGTCTTTGGTCTGGTAAGAGACCATATTGAGAATTTGCGCATGATGCTGAAAAGGTGTCGCCAATATCAAATTGCACTGAATCTGAGAAAATGTATATTTTGTGAACCATTTGGTGCACTGCTAGGCCATGTAGTATGTCGTGAAGGGATCCTGGTCGTTCCTGCGAAGGTGGCAATTATTCAAGACCTGCCACCACCCACACCAGTCACGCAACTCAGATCCACATTGGGACATACTGGATATTATCGAAAATTTATCAGAGGGTACGCGGAGATAAATTCCCCAATGGAGAAGCTGTTGAAGAAGGATGCCAAATTTGAGTGGAATGAATACTGTCAAGGGAGTTTGGATAAGCTGAAGAACAAGATGTCCATTGTGCCGATATTAAT
Source organism: Pseudotsuga menziesii (assembly GCA_001517045.1). NCBI lineage: Eukaryota > Viridiplantae > Streptophyta > Pinopsida > Pinales > Pinaceae > Pseudotsuga > Pseudotsuga menziesii. The sequence goes on along the minus strand of LPNX010160368.1, from coordinate 954,903 downwards.
ATTCCCAGACTGGAAGAAGGAATTCCATGTACATGTTTATGCATCATCAATTGCGCTTGATATACTATTAACCCAACCAGGAGAGGGTGCAATTGACCATCCCATTGCATTTGCAAGTAGGAAACTGCCCACAACTAAAAGAGAAGGGATTCCAATGGTCTATGCACTACAAAAGTTTGGACATTATCTATTGGGTGGACAATTCAAAATTTTCAACAATAATTCTACGCTGAAATACCTGGTTAATAAGCCAGTGTTGAGGGGGGAGATCTGCCGGTGGCTCCTCCTATTTCAAGAATTTGAATTTGAAGTCATTGTAAAGCCAGGCCAATTGAATGTTGGGCCAGACCACTTGTCGTGCATTGAAAGTGGTGAGGAACCAAAAAGCTTAGAGGATAATTTTCCTGACGTGAAAATGTTTGCCATCGACGTTGTCGATAAAGAATTTGATGCTATTATACACTTGAATACAGGCTATGCGCCTGAAGGTTATACGACATGAAAAAAGAAACAACTAGTTGACAAGGTCGCAGACTACACACTAATCGCGGGACAACTGTATAAGTTGGGACCAGATGAAATACTTTGTCGATGCGTCTTTGATCATGAAAGGCATTGGGTAATGGCTGAAGCAGATGCAAGTATCTCAGGAGGACATTACGCCGGGAAGGAAATGGTGCGCAAAATTTTGCAAGCTAGACTCTGGTGGCCAACAGTACATATGGATATAAGGAAATACTGTCATGACTGTGAAAAGTGTCAAAGAACAGGGAAACCATCACGACGTGATGAAATGCCACTTGCGACACAAATACACTCCAGGCCTTTGATCAATGGGCAGTGGATTTTTTTGGCCCTATTAGTCCGCCAAGGAAACGGACTGGTGCACGCTACATTATAACTGCTACAGATTACTTGACAAGATGGGTGGAAGCGACCCCTGTGAAATATTGCACCGCCGCATCTGCGACAAAGTTTCTTTTTGAAAATGTGGTGACAAGGTTTGGTTTTCCAAAGATCCTTATCAATGACCAAGGTACACATTTTGTAAACAAACTAATTATTGAGCTGACAGTAGAATTCCAAATCCAACACAAGAAGACAACTCCCTACCATCCTTAAGCAAATGGAACTATTGAGGCCTTCAACAAGATACTGGAAAACGCCTTGACGAAGGTCTATAATGTGCACAGAGATGACTGGCACCAGAATGTCTCAGCAGTACTATGGGCTTACAGAACAACATGCAAATGACTAACTGGATACACTCCTTTCTAGTTAGTCTATGGACAAGAAGCAGTCGTGCCCATGGAGTACATTGTGCCAAGTCTATGAATTCCTACGCTAACAGAAATGACAGACACCGACGACGTAGAAGAAAGACTTACGTAGCTGATTCAAATGGAGGAAGAGAGCTTCATTGTAGGCTTCCATCAAAATGTGGAAAATAGCGGCAGAAAGCGTGGCATGAACACTACATCCGAACAAAACAGTTCAAGGTCAGCGGACTTATTCTAATGTATGACAGCAAGTTCCTCAAGCACCCTAGTAAGCTCAAAACAAACTGGCTAGGCCCATATGTGGTCGTGAACATTACTGAAGCAGGCGTGGTAAAACTACATAATATGGATGGAACACTGGTTGCAGGTATGATCAACGGCAGCCGATTAAAACCATACTGCGATGATTGCGACATGGTCCCATAAAGCCGAGGCACATAGCCTTAAAAAAAAAGACAACTGGAGATCAGTAGAAAACAGTTGGCAGACACCCACGGACCGTCAAATGCATAAGGATTCAACAAAGAAGTGGCACTCGCGATGGGACATCGCCAGGGTATAACAACTAGCTCATCATGTACAGGAAACTCTCTGATGGTGACCATCCATCACATCAATACTCAATCACCGCTGTTAGCCCGGGAAAATGACGGTAGGGTTAATCCTAGCAAATCTGAGAGGCATATTTGGTATGCCAGAGGAGGGTCTTGTCCTAATGATGCACTTGGATAAGACAGGGTGGCATGCAAACCTATGCTCCTCTTATAAAATAAGGGCAATCTTGAAGCCAACATCACTTGGTCGTGCTGCTTGAGCACCAGTTACAGATGGGGTGGGGTGCACCATGGCGAGCAGCTCTGCCGGAGAAAGCAGTTGTTGCAACCTTCAGTGTGTGGGTTATCCCCAAAGATGGGAATAATGGGGATTTTATCATTCTGCAAGTTATTTTGACCAAGCTAGAAGTCTCTGGAAAATTCATCCTTGGCTATTTCTTTCTCAGTTGGTTAGCAGCCCTAGCTACGACACCCAAAAGGAATCCGGTGGGGATCCGAGTTCTTGCCCCACTTGACAAAGTCTGTAGGGCTGGAGAACAAGCCCAATTTTATATGGCTTGTAGACCGTGATGCCAAGATGAATTTGGTCAAAGTTTGGGAATCATTCATCCCTGATCACCCCCTCGAATTCGGGGATTTTCTGGTTTTCAATAAGGACAATGCTTCATTCTTCAAAGTTCATATCTATGGTAAACACGGTGGTCAGAAACAGCTATGCACATGAAATCACCAGTTGGGCACTTCTAGCAAAGATGGAGAAAGATGGTAGTGCAACTCCCATGCTATAGACTCCCTGTCTACCTGACGTGGCCTGAGAATGTGCCACAAGACTGTGACAAGAAGTGGAAGCACAAGATGAAGAGGAAAAGGAGGATGAAGAGGAACGAGAAGAACAACAAAAAGACGAGCTACAACAAGAAGAAGAAAAACTTATGGACCTATATTCTTTAGATGATGCCGGCTAAGAAGTTGTGTAACTTCATTTTCTAAGTATGAGATAAGGTCGCGATGCAGGAAACACTGCAAAAAAAAAGTGACAAAACGTGCAGAAGAGGAAGCAAGAGAAAGGCGCGCGAAAAAAAATGCAAAGAAAAAGCCGCGCAAGTTGCGCCACCTACTACGTCCATTGCTTCATGGCTCGAGATGAGCCACATGCGAGTGTTGGGGGCTCGTTGGGCCTGGGTAAAGTGCGCCAGAAATAAGCGCAAGTGAAGAAATGCGCAAGAATCAGTCCGCAGCACAAGCATAAAAAAGTAAATTTGCACGGACTAAGGAAATCTGCACGGACAAAGGAAATCGTGGATGAGGAAAGTTGCGCAGAAGAAGGAATAGGCGCAAAAGAGGTCACCTACGCGGGAAAAGGGAACTGCGTGGAAGGAATATGCCGGTAGGGTAAAGCAGTAGCACAAGTGCAGAATAATGGTCGAAAGCGATGGGATGATCGTGGGTGCTGAAGTCAGCTTAAGTTGGCGGATGACACACGAGTGAATGCATGCTGTAAGTAAGGCCGTTAGTGCCTCGTATCAAGTCATGATCGCCACAGCTGTATCCTGAGAGGCAGCTGATGGTGACAGTTAACAGACTGCCTATATGCATTCAACCCTGCGTGGTCATGTAAAATAGTATAAATAGGAGGGATTCAATAGTTAGAGGGTTGGTTTTTCAATAGCTAGAAGGTTTCTTTTTAGATTGATAGTTGTTGTTAGCTTACTCAGTGATGGCTAATCGATCATTGTTAGTTTCTTTAAGTGGGTTAATAGAGGAGAGATCTATGAGAGTGCCGAGGGAAGCTGTGAGATCTTAGTGGTAGAGTAATCAGAAGTCTGCAGGAGGCAATCAAAGGTAGTGCAGTAGAAGAGAAGCTCTCCTAGAGAGGTGTTGATGCTAGAGAGGTCGATCTAGGTTGTGTGCAGATCAGTAGATGGTAGCAATAGATTAGGAGAAATAATACAGAGAGCATGAGAGCAAAAGAGAGTCTGAGCGAAAAGCTAGATCTACGACAGTCTGCAGTCGAATGTAAACTGAAGGCCCCATATATTTCTCATGCCAGATGAAGAGCTCCTTGTGGTTTTTCCCATATGGGTTTCCACGTGAATTCTTCTGTGTGCTGATGATTTCATGTGTATGTTGTTTATGTTTATGTTTGCGATGCGAGTCCTGTTTTGGTTGAATGAATGTCGCACTATCAATAGAAGTTCAAATGCATGAATAGGTTATTATGCACAGCATTTGATTATTAGTTTATGTTTACGACGCAATCATTGTTGTGCATCTGTTATACTGCGCATGTCTGTAAGCTTTCCTTTATATTCAGTTATGCTTCAAGTACTAAGCCTGAATCTGTGTCGTGCCATTAGTAGTTAATGAAAGATATGCGCGGTGTACGCGACAGTTCGACGAAATGACTCCATCCTCGCAACTTGGTCGAGCTCCGTGGCCGCGCACCAAGGGACTATAATCCCTCGATAATCGTGGAAACATGGTTCCGACGGTTACCCATCGAAGAGATATCTTGGGTGAGACTGCGCCTTCTCTGCGGGCGTTGCCAACGAGGCTTGCTCTGTCGGGCCGGTATCTCAGGTGTTTGTTGGGTTGACGGGCTGCACAAAACTTGGGTCGTGCGAGTTAGAAAAATTGACCAACATGAGAAATACAACACCACACAATCAGTGGTATCCAGTACAATTTTATTATGGTGTCTTCTACCCGTTATACTCAATTTGGATGCCTTGGGTCAAACCGTTCAATAGCCAACATTGTAGTTGATTGATTCAATAAGTATTCTAGATGATGGCTTCATAATCCATTATTTAACATCTAAGAATATACATATTGTCTTATTCTAGGTGCATAAATTCTAAAACATTGCATATATATTACCATTTTAATTGATTTTGTGCATGAATGGTGTTTCACTCTAGTTTTCCATATATATTTCCCTGTTGTATTTGTAACTTGGCTTCATTCTCTTAAACACAGAACCCTCGAATTATTGGTATGAACTTACAGTTCTGTCCTTTGTCCATAAAAATTGAATGCATCAAAGTTTTCGCGGATGGTTTTCTTGAAAGTCATAACATGACTGCCATATGACTTGAAGACTTTTTGCAGTGATTGTTAGGATTGGCATACATAAACCCTAGTGTTTTATTTGAAATCCCATTCGTTTATAAGGATTGTCAATGAATCATAAGGAATGTTGTACATATATCATCGAGTCACTTCGCATTTGTTTTATACAAGAATACGAGTTGGTGATTGAAAATCTGACTCACTGCAATATGCCCGCAATGAGGTCAATATGACTAAAAATGCCCACAATCACAATCTAGGCTGAAACGCTAGCCATGTGGTTGGAATGACCACGATTAGCCTTAAAGAAACCGACCAAATGACTGCTATACATCTAACCATCTGTCATTTGTGGTTTTAAAATGGACCAGTCTAACCAGGGGACTTTTTTACTTTTAGCTGATTTTCTGCCGGAATCCAGTGAATTGTAATTTTTGTGAATTTAATCTACAAAATCAGAAATGAAATCAAGTAGCAGAAAAACCTTAACATCCACACTCTATAAGATCTAGCAAGGTTTTTAAAATTCCCTGAAGATTCATGGCAAAAAAACTGATAAAAACCAACCTGAATCAAATGTCAAAAAGTCGCTTTTTGGACATCTCGTTTTAAAATTCCCACAGCAAGTCGTAAAAATGCCCACAGGGTGTCATGGAAATGAACGCGTTGACAGTTATAGCGATGGAATCAGCTTAAAATGCCCCCAGATTGTTGAAAAGCTCGCCATTTGGTCAAAATGTCGGCCATGAAGTCAGGTTGTCTGCACTTATTATTTGAAATGCCCGCAACCACCTTCTCTTTGAAGCTCGATGAGAATATATGCTTAACACCTTCTTGACAATACAAAGTTCAAGTGCATTAAAATTTAAATGGATCAAATTTTGTGAAAGTTCTAGCGCCTCTCTGGTAAGTTAAAGAGATCAAATTTCTTGAAGAGGATTTATGCCTTTCCTGGTGAGTTGTAATTTTCTTTTGAATTGGATCTTATCTTTTACGTTACCTCTGTAGGTCAAGCATCAATCTTGGTTTGAACGTTTGGAACTTGGTATTTGGGCTTCATCTTGGTGGTGGATGACGGCTGTAACAGTTAACTTAAGTTACCGGCCTAGTAAGAATTGTCTTTTTTTTAACCTCTGGGGTCGCAGTAAGAATTGTCTTTTTATTTTTATTTGTGGAGTTATGAAACATTACTTTGGAAACCCATCTTTTATTTCCAAGGAAATACTTGTCACCAAAATTCTTGTGAAATATTTGTGGATTATTTGTGTCTTCCACTAAACGGTAAATGTAAACAACATTTACATAATACAACATTTATTCAACCATAAACTATGGATTTATATATATTGTCGTCACATAGCAAAGAATTATAGCAGCAAATACAAACTTTGAAAATTACAAGGATGTTTCACCTTTTACAGAGCTTCGGCTCTCAACACTTTCCAAAAACACAAAGCTTCACCTTTTGAACTCTCCACAGATTTTTTCCTTCTTCTCATTTTTATTTTCTATTTCCTCTCTTTTTTTTATTTACAAACTTCTTCTTATTTATATAAAAAGAGACTTAACATTAAAGAGTGCAATAACTATCTACCTAAAAACTTATCTTCATAAATTTAATTTGACTACTTTATATATTAGAGACGTGAACTCTTCATTCTGCTAGATTGTTTGAGAGAAGCTCAACTGTTACAGCTGACAGAGTCATGTGAGATTATATGTGGATCAATGAGTATTTAATATTTCCAACACTCCCCCTTAATTATAAACACACGGGGATCTGTAAGGAGGATTTCTCCCCTGTTCCATGCAAAAGCACTAGCCTTAGATTTCTCCCTTCTTACGTGCAAAAGCACCAGCCTTAGATCAATGTGATCGCAAGGAAGAGTTCATGAAAAAATATAACAACAAACTAGATTAGTAACACAACCCAAATATTTTTAGCGTTTTTTTAATATACGACGGCTAACCTAAATAAATACAAACAAACAAAAGTATAGCTCCTTTCTTGTAAAGTGGGCCACCGTGGCCGTCTTTGGAAGTGGTACTCCTCTCTAGAGGCTAGTTCTCCAATGGCCTCCAGGTGCGTACGGAGAATGTCTCGACATACAATGTGGAAATGGTATGGTGTCGGGATGATGGAAAAAGGGTGTTTGTATACTTGAGAGCAAAGGTGTCCTAGCGTACTCACAAAATGAAAAATGAGAAAAAATGTATTTTGGGAGTCCTTCATAATGTATTTATATGATGGCTCTAGGGTTTTTCTTGACCCAATGTGGTTACCCATGGTATTTTCCTATGGTTTTGTGGTCCTTTCTCTTTTTTAGGGTTCTTACACCCTTTTTAGGGTTTTTTACCCTTTTTTAGGGTGTTTGACCATTATTTTGGAGAGAGTGAAGGTAAACCATAGTAAATAATAATGTTTTGGACCATTTTTGTGGAAATACAATTGTGAAGGTCAAAAGTAAGGAAAATATGGTTGGACTATAATGTGTGTCTATGGTTTAGACCATGTAGAGCTAGGTGAACATTTTTTTGTGTCAACAGATTGCCCCATAGTGTGTGAGGGAAGGAGCTCATCGTATGCCGACGGACATCATAGGATCATGAGAATGGTGGAGAGATTGGAGAGACCTGCGGAGAAGTGGAGCTTCCTCATTCGAATCACGGTGGCTTTTGGTTTTTTATTAATGGTTCCCCAAAAATGGATGAGATACATATAATGTGTGACATGTTTATGGATGAGGTGGGCATCCCCATGCTCGTAACAATGTCAAAAAAATAAATAATGGGATCAAGGCTCAAAAACGTGGAAGCTGATCAATACATATACAAATGATGATACATAATAGTGGCCTCAATAGGAGGCTGAATACAATGTTGTTCTGAAGAACTGATACATAGAAACAATGGCATTCTTGTGGAATGCAATATAATCACACAGTGATTCTCTACTAAATCTGGAGGTGTACATATATATGGACTCAATGACTGAGAGTCAAAATCACTGTGGTACAATGTGTAGCATCAAGTACTGAAGATACAAGGAAGCACAACACTGGGGGCTTCCGAACATTGTCACTAATGCAGCCCGAAAATCACAAGGAACATGAAACTGTATGGATCCCATAGTAGACTCACAAATGTGCTAGAGTCAGGTGACAACTGGGGTCTTCAACCAAAATACTAAACTGACCAATACCCTGTGCAAATCTCAACGGTGCGATGATGTAGTTGAAGTCGAGCACGTGAGACACAACCATCCCGAGAGGCACTAATGACTCCTCTCAAGTGGTCCAAGGAAATCATCAATGAGGTGGATGAAACCAGTATACAGAGACCTATAGGTCTATCCTCTGGCATAGATGTGTTGATTTCGACAGAGGGAGACCTGCAACTAATCAAGGAAATGGTGTGTCATTGACGAGAAGCACGAGGGGGGTAACCAAAGATGTGGGATAATCTGGGGACTGGCACACTGAATGGGGGAACAGGGGAAGGGGAGTACGAGGGACTCAAACGTCATTTGTTTAGAGTATAACGGAAAGACTGACCTAGCAGCAAATGAAACTGACTCATGGGAGACATATCATAGATGTAATACCGGGAATACAACTGCAAATGGGAAATACTGAGGGAGGTAACTGGACTAGTGATATCCAAGGGATCCAAGGAAAACTCATTGCAAAATACTCTAAACAAAGGCAACCCAATGGGGGGATGCTGTCATACTGTAATGTCATATGTAATGGCGCCTAAAGACATTGTGATGACACGATCTCATGGATTTTTAGCGAGCCCGATAAAGTAAATGCTCGATGGTGTTTTCATTTTTAGAGAGTCTGGAAACAGGAAGAAGACTCCAGTGTGGTCTCTTTTTTGTATGTAGTCTCCTGAGCCCGAAAAAGGATAAAAGTGTACAAAGGATAGCTCTTCCAACCTTTGGGGAAGGAAGACTTCTTTACCATTGGTAGTCCAATTAGGTCGGAAAGGTTTAAACCTATACTGACTAGACGATCATTCACATACTTTTACAAGAATGAACGAAACCAAGTTTTCTCGGTAATATTTTCTTGATGAGAGGGTTGGAGAAGATCTTAAAGACAACCCATAATTAGTTTTTTCGTAAAGTATGGCCCCAATGTCCGAGGGAGCATAAAATGATGCAAAGGGAAACGTTCTTAGCTTGAGTGTGCCAAGGTGGTCATTTTCTTATGATAGTCTACATAGTCTGAAAAAGGAGATAAATGAAGCTACATAGACACCATTTCAAATACTTTAACAAGCATGAAAGGAAGCAAGCTAGCTCGACAATCTTTTCATTCTTTCAAGATTCAAAAAAGATCCTAACATAAACTCTGTAATGGTTAATCAAGAAAGGGGAAAGTGTTCGATATATGGAAAGAGGTTATGTTGTGAACATAGCTGAAAGGAATAAATGCAGAACACTGATGGCCCCCCCTTGCGAGACGATGGATGGCAGTAAAATATGGCTAACTATGCAGTATGGATGGAGCGGATGGCACGTGAACCTGCCAAAACATACAAAGGGAGATTCGTGCGATGGCACACAAATCATGGTGACTTCCGAGAAATGGCCCAGAAAATCATAGTGAGAGCACGAGACAAGGGTCTTGTCAAATGAAAGAGGACGAAAAACTGAACCTGATGGTGTAAACGACATCTGAAACGAACTCCGGATGACTTTGTGGAGCACGAAATAAAATGAGACCCAATGGAGTCCTATAAACAGGGGGACTACATGACATGTGTCATTGTTATTGTTCAGTGCTGAGTTGGAGTGGAGGACCCCAGAGCTCATTTGTTGATCTCTTTCATTTCGACCAACATTTTTCCGATCTGTCACTTGCAAGTAAGAGCTCTCGTCAAACCCAAATTTTTCACTGGTTTATTTTTTCTTTTTTCTCAACCTAGGGCTCATGCCAAGCTAAAAGAGCTCGTGGGGTTGGTTCATGATTTTCAAGGGAAAAGACCCAACCTAGCTCGCTCATATTGAGCTGACAGGCACGACCCGGTTTCACCTGTTCAACAAGTATAAGCGACCTCGTCACTCCTGTTCGAGGTTTTTGAGTGACTTGGGTTGCACAAAAAGGAATAGGGGCGACTCATCCTAGGATGTGTTTTTGTGTGCATGACTGGACTTGATAGGGACTATGTGTATGTACAGGATTCCACTGGTGACATGGCGAGAGAGGTACATTGGTATCCTGTGAGAGCAGGAATTAGGGGACTGGACAGTAGTGGACACGCTCGCTCGGAGTGGGCTACTAAAGTACTTCCAGATTCCACTCATGTGTTCAACCAAGTTGTTGTTGGACAAGCTGGTGAGCTTCTGGGACCCAGATGTTGAATGCTTTATCATCCAGGAGGAGCGAATCAAGATCACGCTCCTCGATATCTACTTATTGATAGGTATCCCTATGTTGGGTATGATCAACGACACTACACCAAAGCTCACCCACAGGGTGTCACTGGACGACCTCTGCTAGGGGCATTTCTATGCATCTACAATGGTGCACTCGTCGTCCATACTGGTGTGTGACATTGAGATTATTTCGACTCGAGCAGTGGCAATGATGGTGCTGCAGATCGTGGGGTCATCAGGACCTCACAAGATCTCAAGCGGACAACTCCAGATTGTGGAGCGTGTGCTGAGGGCCACCTACTATGGGTGGGCCCAGATGTGCTTGACATAGGTTTGGCATTCGCTGAACCATGCCAGGACAGTGGGAGGTGATTTATGTTTCCCCTCGTTTTTGTGCTCATTCTTTTTTAAGCGACTGCCGACCCTACGACCGCACCTAGCGGTGCAGGAGGGAGGACCTCACGAGCCTCTCATGAGAAGGTGGAGTGATATGATGATCCAGGAGGGAGGTGACATAATGGGTCAGTTCTTTACTTAGGATATTTTTGCCCAGTGGAGGAAGCTACTAGTCCTTATATAGGACTACCCATATGCAGCGATGGACTACCGAGGAGATCCTGAGATGCCTCGACCTTTAGGACATGCCTGGGGACCTAATGGTATGTATACATGATGCTTTATGTGGTTGCATTCATATATAGTTTACTAGCATAGTGGTATCCAGTTTATGTATGCGATAGATACTGATGACATACTGTGTGTATGTCTAGACATCGAACCACTCCCTCCAGCAGGATATCAATGACAGAGGGGCGGGGTGGAGGGGTTAGATCCACCTCCTCATGGGCACAGGAGTCGTCGGAGTACATTGGACTCACTTCGTCGCAGTATAGATAATTTACTAGAGGGGGTCACTGATGACGGTTGCAATACCTGGACGATGATTGATCATCACCTGCTACCATGCACCTCCATAGTGGATCCCCTTAATGAGGATCGCAGTCGATGTCGAGTATGTCCGGGAAGCGGCACAAGGCGATGTGCCAATGGAGGAGGAGGAGGACTCTAGTGAGGAGGACACAGACCCAGAGTATGAGGAGGAGGTCTTTGACTCTGACTAGAAGCAAGTGATGTTTCCCCTAGTGCAGTGGTGCACTAATATTTTTGTACTATATTTATGCTCAGCTGAGAAAGCTTATGGGGCTTCTTGTTTTGTACTGAACATTATGACATGATGATATATATATGCACGTGGATGCACTTTTTATGGTTTTTATATGAGTATTTTTATGATGATGATGCCTATATGACATATGTATGCATGACTATATGATGATGCATGATAAATTTTTATTTCCTACAAGCGATGATTGATGTGCCACTCTACAACGTCATTAGTGATTTGGTCTGCTACACTATGGATACTTCTGGGAACATGAATGAATGTAATGGATTCGAAATGTCTAACCAAATGTCTAGTGCATAGGAACTTTCTAAAGAGACAAGGATTGCGTACCTGATAGTAGTTATTCAACTGAGAGACAAGCAACTGGGAGTTTAAGAAGACATTAAGGCGACGAATACCCAAATGGTGGGCAGCGGCCAGGAGGTAAATGACACCATCGTACTCATCCTAGTTTTTGGTAGAAATGCCAACACACATTCCGTCAATATGGATCAACTCATGTGACGGGGAATAAATAACCCATGTAGCCGAGGCAAGATTTGTAGACCACATACTTGCTCCGTCAGCGAATCTAACATAGCGATGTGAGGTAGGATCCATCTGGAACAACCAAGGAAACAAACTATGAGACTCGTGATAAGAATGGTGTAAAACAAAAAAGAGAAACTATAACACAAGTGTACTCATGGTGGGTGACTTTAGGCATAGAACCTCTAGCAAAGGAAATTGCCCTTGCCTTGGAGACTCTACAGGGCGCAAAGTACGTGGGGGGTGAAGATTCAAAATGGATTGAAACTTCAGAGGATCAACCACAATCCCTTTGTGAGAGACAATAAACCCGAGTAAACTCCCAGCTAGGATACAAAAACACACTTGAGAGGGTTCAAGTGGACGTTTTATTGGCGACATCGTAAGAAGACCTTTCATAAGTCATCTAGATGTTGTGAATGCTTCCAAGAGTGAGCGGTGAGGTCGTCTAATTAAACCAAGATGATATGGACGAGGTCATGTAAGCAGAACGTCATGGCCCACTGAGCAGAATGTCATGGTCTGTTGAAATTTCATGGCCCACTGATTATTACCTCAGTCTCTTCCTCACTTGTTCTTGCCCTACCCTTGTTGATTATTGGGGGTGGGTTGGTTATGAAGGTTTTGTTGAGCATAAACATGTCTTGTAGAAACTGGAGGAGTCGGGGTCGGAACCGGAGTGGGATAAATAGGTAGTGCGTAATAAGTCGGAGGAGCTGGAGGGATTGCAAATATGGTCACTTGGCCAGAACATGATTGTTTCGAACAAGTCAGTCCATCGACCTTATGAGTTGGTGTGAGAGGTATGTAGGAAGGGGTGGCTTTAGACTGAGCCATCATACGTGAGTAATCGAGGGGCATAACTGGGTTGGGAAACATGATGGGTGTTACCCGGGTGGGGTGGCATCATGGGAGAGGCCACGTAGAATTAAGGGTGTTGGGTGACAAAGCCGATGACTCCATCAGTAGCAAGGAATGCCCTCGGCGTATCTCGACGAGAGGTGTCGGCTTGGGGAGTAACCAGAATGGGCATAGATCAAATCGAACTATTGATCCTTCGGGATGGATTCCTCCTCGGTTTGGGGTCACTCAAATGCGACGCCCTTGGTTATGGGTGGGAGTAATTTTTTGAGAAACCAGTCAAAGAAGATCCTATCATCCAACTGGATATTCTGCAAGCTACGTTGACGTCCCCACTCATGGATGTGATCCATGATGTGGGTAGTTGTGGTTTGACAGCAGGATAAAAGAATATCCACTCCCTCGTCATATCAGATTGGTAGTTGAAAGTATTGGAGGAACATTGAGGCGAGTGAGGAGAAATCAAGGTACGTGGCATGAGGCAGCTCGATGTACCACTTGGCCACAACACATGTAAATGTGTGTTGGAACAACCTAAATCTAACAAAGTCATCCACAATGTTGTTCGATGAACACCACAAGTGGAAAGAAATGATGTGGTGCTGGGGTTCCTCTCCCACCTTTCCCTCAAACTTAGGGATGTCTGAGGAAAGTTTTGTAGGCATGGGAGGCCAGTCATTAGAGGAAATTTGGGGTCTAAAATGTGCCAACAATAAATTTTGTGAGTTGGAATTCAGGAACCAATAGAATTTCAATAAACCGAGTCAACCATAATGGTTGAATTGACATATTTGTCATAAAAGAAAACTATTTTTTTATTCGTATTTTTGAGATATCTCCCTGTATTTTTACTCAAATTCCGAGAAGGAGAGCTTGTTGGATGTGGAATTTAATTTCGCATCCAACAAGTACCCGCACTACATACTTTTGACGAACCCCGCTACCCAAAAAATAAGAAATACCTGAAAAAACGTGATGATGACATATCATCACATTTTTTCATGTATTTCTTATTTTTTCGGTAGCGGGGTCCATCAAAAGTATGCAATGTGGGTACTCGTTGGATGTGGAATTAAATTCCGCATCCAACGAGCTCTCCCTCTCAGAATTTGAGTAAAAACACATGGAGATATGTCGAAAATACGAACAAAAAAAATAGTTTTTTTCATTCTTCCTCCAAAATTAATAACTATTATTTTATTATTTTCCTTAGGAGGCCCATTTTAGACCTAAAATTTCCTCTAATGATGCTTCATAACTAATAGGGTCATTTTTTTACCTCTCCAAATCTGGCAGGTCGAGGCTAGCCATAAAAGGTAGGCTAGAACCGAGGTTGGCTCGGGAAGGACCATCAACGGTGTCGATGGCTACAGGAACGTAGTTCCCATGCATGACTGAGGGCTGGTGAGGTTGAATTCCCATAGGAGGAATAGTTAGAATGGATTTGGAAGGGCCACTGCCCCCAGGTATAAAGGGTGAGATGGTAGGAACCGCGGTGGCTAGTGTGGGGCCACCACTAGTGGGTAGCATACTAGCAACAGTATGTGTAGTGGAAATGGGCCCACTAGAAGGGATACCCATGATGATGGCTGGAAATAACATAGGTCCATTTCCAACTATCCCTCCATGGAAGGGATCTGGTGCGCACCAACCATGGGGCTAAACAGGGCAGTGAACAAGATGGGTTCAAATTGGTAGGAATCTGAATTGGACTCTGAAGCTATGTGTGGAATTGAAGGTGGTGAGTGACGTAGAAGATGCCTTCAATGGTGACAATTCAAAGAATTGAACTGGGGGGTGTTCTCCCTAAGCTGATAGGAGTATCGTGGTGGAGAAATGATGTCCTATGGTAGTGATGGGAAATGAATATGGACCCTAGTTTTAATCAGCGTCCTAATGGTTCAAAGGAGTCACTCGAACACCAATGATGTCTAACGGCTTGCGTATTGGGACAATACCCTTCACTCCACGGCTCAGGTAAAATTGATAACCACTTTTCCACAAATGACAGCTCTTGGTTTTCGTCACAGGTGGGAACTAGTCAATTAGGTAGGGGTCGTTTCCCTTTTCACTTGGCAGGTCCTCTCAATGGCCAACTACTTCGGAGTTACTATGGTACTCCTCACAATGAGTTTTAGGGCTATGCCCAAGTACTTCCCACAGTTGAGTGGATGGGATTTATAACCCAATCTGAATGTTATTAAGTTAATTAATTCCTTTTAAGGCTCGGCTCGAGGTCATGAACCGAGCATGTTCACTTAATGGTGTGAATTTGTGTGCATCTATATGTAAAAAAATTCCTTTCAATCTTGAAACAAAGGAGTAACAAGGAACTTTTATGTAGGAAACAAGCAAGGGGTTGTAACAGAGCAGGCCTGGAAAGAAAAATAGGTCTAGACAGAGGTTTGGGACAGACAGGGGCCTAAAACAGGCA
The DNA here is from genome assembly GCA_001517045.1 of Pseudotsuga menziesii. Taxonomy (NCBI): domain Eukaryota; kingdom Viridiplantae; phylum Streptophyta; class Pinopsida; order Pinales; family Pinaceae; genus Pseudotsuga; species Pseudotsuga menziesii. The sequence continues at coordinate 939,602 of LPNX010160368.1, read as the reverse complement.
TGGAAAATAGACTATAAACTAATAGTCACACCTATTGGTGGAAGAGGTGCGATTTGGGTCGCATAGAATAGAAAGGTAGAGGCGATCTGGACATGAAACAAACAATTCATTTTAAACCAGGAGGAAAGACATGACTAATTCGCTCGAAACAGGGTCACAGGGGCGACTGGGGTCGCTCTAGAAGCTGGGATATGCACGATATAGCTTTGTGAGCCAGGTCGCATGTATCAAGGCTAAAGTCATGACTTAGGTTGTGCTTATCAGGTGGAAAGGAGATATTGGCTCACAACTTGCATCCTGATAGGTGCAACTCGCACCGAAGAAGAAAAAATTAAAAAAGATAGAGCCGACAGGGGTCAGGCGAGCAGGCAGTGACGCAGTGAAGGTTCGGATCGACCGTGTGGGGTCCCGATCAATGATGCCTGAAGGTAGAAATTGAATACAAACTTGTAGCGATCCTACAAAAATAGGGATCTGAGGGGATCGACCAGTGGAGTCTCAAAAACTGTAATGAGGATTTATCCCCTGTTACGTGCAAAAGCACCATCCTTAGATCAATGTGATTGTAAGGAAGAGTTCATGAAAAAAAATAACAACAAACTAGATTAGTAAAACAAAGGAAATATTTTTAACATTTTTTGAATATACGATGGCTAAACTATATAAATACAAACAAAAAAAGTATACCTCCTTTGTTGTAAAGTGGTTCACTGTGGTCGTCTTCGGAAGTGGTCTGCCTCTCCACAAGCTGGTTCTCCAATGGTCTTCAGGTGGGTACAGAGAATGTCTCGAAGTACAATGTGGGAATGGTATGGCGATGGGATGATGGAAAAAGGGTGTTAGCTGGAATATTTCACCTTTTGCGAACAACAAAGTGTTCCACTGGTCTGAATGGTTCAGATCCAGAACAAATGAAGGACAGAGGTTGAAGACTCTCCCTAGACGCCGTAGATACCTGGAATGTGATGCTTCGATAGTAACCCTGTGTACCTGCAATATGCTTAAACACACAAACACATCGAAACTGCCAGAATATAATCTACTGATCCATGTTAGTGACTAAGGAATCTAACAACATACATATGAAATCAAACAACAACAACATATGTGGGACATAAATCAACTTGCATTAATATAGAAATATGGAGAATTTTACAACCAAGCCTTAGTGTTGACATGCATCTCCATGAAACCAAGCACTCTCATCCCCATAAGCTTTGACTCTAGCTCTCTATGCTCTCCAATGGTATGGGCCAAGTAATCAATCCAACAGCATAACAATATCTTAAGAGTTCTCTTCTCAACCATGGATATGAGCTCACATTTATAAGGCTCAATGGATAGGGATGGTTGAGAGATTAGTGGATGAGGTGGCCTCTAAGATCCTAGGACGAGGGATCTTGATCCCAACTGACCCACAATGATAGGGATAAGGGAGGACATGAGGCTTATCATCTATAAGCCTCGAGAAACTTCTCTTTTTCCCTTTTTACCCAGGGTACCGCGTTTCTCCTTCAATGACAAAGTAGTTCTCGTAAGAAACGCTTATGGGCTAAGGCCCATAAGCGGTGGCACCACTTGTTGATAACAAGGGATAGGTGGTGTGAACAAGGTACTACTCCTGGAAAATAGGGGAAGCGCGGTTCTGGGAATTTCTATGAAAGATTTACAATTAGCAAAGGTTTCCACTCCAAGAGTTGGGATTCAGGGCAAGTAGGTATGTCAAGAGTCTTATCACATGATGGTGACAGGATTTTGGTATAACAGGATGCCCCCCAAAGCATGAGTCTTAAAGGGATATGATAAATGAGAGATTTGAGAGAACAAGTCGTCGCCATGAGATGAAAATGTTGGCTCGATCGGAGCATGTCGTCAAGTAGGCATCTGTAGTATATCAGTATGTTTACTCATAGACACAAGTAACCAAACTCATGGCTGCAGACCAATACAAGGAAAATCCATAAGAGGAATAAACAAGCATGGCTACTAGAATACAGTGTAGATCCATGTGATAGAGGACTCAAACTTGGACATATCTACCAAACATACAACGTAGATCTATGTCATACTGACGCAAATTTGAGCATAGACATGACCATACAAATGTGTATCCATGCTAGATATACAAAAATCCATCACAACTTGGCGAAAAAGCAATGAGCGCTTTTAAACAAATGCTCAGGGTCTTCGTCTCATCTTCCACAAAGTACAATTCTATCCATGTGATTACAATGATCTAAAGTCAAACATGGTAGAAACCACTTGATTATCGGTCAATGATGTGAACCATTAACAAGTGCGAGGGAGATCACCATTAATGTCAATGATTCCCAAGGTACTCTAGTACAATCTACTGAGTGTGAATAGATGTCCTGATGTCGAACACCCAATCGATTCTATCGATCAAAGGTTAATGATGTGAACCTATGTCGAGAGTGAGAGAATCTTTCATTAAGGGATACAGATCTCAAGGTACCAAATATTGTTTCTAAGACTATTTCTCGGATGATGAGCTGATGTCGACTGAAAAAGTCTCATCGAAGGAGGGCCATGATGAGTCCCACATCGACGACACGAAACTCGGAATATAGTTCTAGAATGATGTGAATGTAGCAACCATAAGATTGACTCAAATATACTGACACAAGGACTATGTAGACTGAAGAGGTAAAACTTCTTCAAATCCCCTTTGAACATTGGGCGGCATAACAAAAAGACTTGGCAGCATGACTAAACGAGACAAACACACAATGTGATAGTGGACAATGCATTCTTTTGAAAGACTTAAAGGATTGGCATGACTCATAAAAGTGGATCATCACGGAGATTAGCTGAATACCCAATTGACTGACATGATGTGCAGACAAGTGCCATGTTCAAAGGTAACGACAAACAACTGCCATTACTTACAAAATGATTCCCTTCCCATTTCCCCCATCATGATCAATGAGTGCCTCTTTTCGGTTTTACGAGTTCAAAGAGGGTAACAAACACTCGATATAGTTTGTCAAAAGACAAGTCCATACTCATATGTTTTACAAACCTGAGAGAGGAGGGGTTCGTTCCCAAAACGGGTCTTTCAATGTTTAATTTAATGAGTCCACTGAAAGAAAACTCGGTATCGTTCATGTTTAGAGAGCCTGAATGAATATGGAAGAAGACAAGTCCATACTCATATGTTTTACGAACCTGAGAGAGGAGGGGTTCATTCCCAAAATGGGTCTTTCAATGTTTAATTTAACGAGTCCACTGAAGGAAAACTCGGTATCGTTCATGTTTAGAGAGTCTGAACGAATATGGAAGAAGACTCCAAAGGGGTCCTTTTTCATATGATTTAGTCTCTAAGGCCCGAAAAAGTGTAAAATAATACCTTAGAGAACTCTTCTAGTCATGATTGGCTGGAGTGTTCATTTTTCATAAATAGTTCTATCCGAACCGAAAAAGAGATAACCTACTGTCGGACGGACGATTTTTCAAATAATTTAACGAGCGTGAAGAAAACAAGATCACTCGATGATCTTTTCATATTTAGGTAGCCTAAAAAGAGTTCAAAGAGAACTCCATGAGTTTTCTTTACACAATGTCATCTTTTACAAGGCTGGAAAGAATCAGAAACGCGATCTTTTCGTGTTTAAGGAGCCTGAAAAAGAGGTGAAAAGAAGACTCCATAATGTTTCTTTACATAATGTCAATTTTTTACAAGCCTGGAAAGATTTGAAAATAGACTCGAACCTTTGATACTAGGTTTAAAGAGCGTGAAAAAAAGTGTCATAATGAATGCTCATCGACCTTTTTCATTTTATGAAAGTGTGAAAAAGCCATAAACAAACTTTCAAAGCTTCTTACCATAGTTCTCTTATCCTGCAATCGACTTAGAAACAAGTGTTAAATGCATTTATAACTAGCATTAAGGGATTACAACAGATAAACTTTGACTAAAATATGATTTTATATCAAGACTATAGTATGTTAGACCCAAAAATGCCTATATAAGTCATGTAAATAGTAAAAAATCAAATCATTTCACTATTTACCTCTAGCAGAGAGCACTTGGAGCATTTTCTTAGCCAGATCTTCCGCAGCTGATACTAGGAGTTTCCATCATCCGTTTTTAGCATCGTTAGTTGCAGGTATCAGCTAACACCCTATTCTTTCATTTCATAGTGTTTATTTTGAGATTTGGTTAGGTTTTGGACTCATATGGCAAGCCCTAAAACCTTAAAAGCGAGCACCATGGCCACCCTTTGTGGGATATGCGGTACCACCTGAGAACCGCGCCAATAACACAGTGAAAAAGTGACACCACCGCCTGTATCCAACAGTGCACAGGTGGTGCCGGCCGTGGAGACTTTAAACTAATAGCATGAGGCATAATAAGCCATTCTTTTGATTTTTAATGATTAGGAATGATTCTAATGCATGCCATTATTGTTTTTGACAAGTCTTGGTCACTCAAAACATGGTGATATGGAAAGAAAGAACATATGACAATGATGATTCCTTTGCATAGAGAAATGTGGGTTGTATTACCACATTACGGGACTGTGGGCTCCTGAAGTTCTTCCAGACCCCAAGCATGGTGTCACACAAGCGGTTACTGGAACACATACTGTGGATGTGGAATCCAGAGCAGCAGTATTTCGAGGTGGGGGCCCATATACTTACAGTGGAGGTAGAGGATATCTACTTCCTGACTGGTCTCTTGAGACAGGGTGCCCCCATCTCACTGACAGGTTCCCGTGGAGGGGATGTGACCACTCGAGAGCTTATAGATCATCACTGTGCGCCAGGGATGAGCACATCGGGGAAGAATATCCCCATCAGAGCAGTGACGGATGGGCCTCTACGGATTGTCCTATTTACTATGAAGAGGGTGGTCGGGAGTCAGGGTGTGCACTAGGCTTCTAGGGCACACATGTTGTATGCCATAGAGGCCATGGCACCCATGGTGTTCAACTGGGCGGAAGCCATGCTTCCAATCTTCAAAGATCAGCTGACTAAGTGTCGATGAGGAGAGCTAAAGCAGTTTGGATTTGGTTCCATTTTAGCCTGCTTCTTCTTCGAGCGGGTTCCACAAATGAGACCTCAGGTGGTCTTCCAGAGTCTGAGAGCACGGGACCCCCATATGCTAAGGTGGGTCCAGGTCATGGCTCGTACAAGAGCAGGTAGGGGAAGGGTGAAGTTCAGTGATCCATTCTTCATATGGCTCCAGGATCAGATCCTAATGGTTGAGGATTATGCTTACACATGTACAAACTTCACCGGAGATCCTGACCTACCACTCCCGCACCTGGCAGCCAGTGGGGCGATATTGGTAAGAAGCAAGAAACCCTAAAATGGATGAAATGTTTTTTATGTTTTTTAATGTTTTATATTTTTTATGTTAAGTGAGGAGACCTATATATTCTCATGTAGATTTTGGAGCAGTGCGACCTGGAGGAGCATCTCCATTGGATAGGCGAGCTGGAGCTCACTTTGTACCACGGGGTGATGATATCACTGGGGAGCTAGAGGAGAACCTGGAGAGTTTGACCTTGGATATCCCAGATGCTGACATTGATGACCTCCCGATGAGATATCAGAGATCCACAGCGGGAGTACCAGGTCAATTCAGTAGGCTGCTACGTAGGGTAGCTCAAGCAGTGATGTGATATCACCAGCACCACTAGTGTATGAGATATGTACTGAAAGCTGACAGCTTCAGTATTTTGTATGATGTTTTTCCTAAAAGCCTACGTGCTTCAGATGAGGTCTCGGGACCTATTTTTGTAAACTTTTTCGTATATATATATACAGACTTTTACACGGTGTTTATATGTTTCAAATGGGAAATGCATTTTCTATGAGTTTTATGTGTCTTTGAATGTTTATTTACAATGCACCATGTTTGATTTGACGTCATGAACGGGAAATATGCCAATCTAGGATGTAATTATCTAATGAGTCAACGACTACATTATGTTCCCTAGGGATATGCCTATAAGTAATGGTTTCAAATTATCTTTCTAGCAAACATACTCTTTGGAAGAGGCAGAGGAGCACCGGGTTTCTAATGGTGTAAACATGGTTTAAATGACAAACCATGAGTTGTGATTCCATCAAGACTACTAGATCACGAACATCATGGGAGGCAGATTCAATCAAAAGACCGATGACTACTTCATACTCGACGATGTTATTAGTAGCGGGACCTATACAAACCGCTCCTAAACTGACCAAATCTTCAACTGGGGAATAGAGGACCCAAGCAGCTGAGGCGAGATTCAAGGTGTGGTGGCACGCACCATAAACAAAGTCGTATAAATCCATCTGCATGACCAAAACATGGTATAAACAGATGCAGACACTAAACTCAAAACCATCTTGAAAATACTAAAAGCACACTGAAAGTCAATCAATATACATATATACAATATACTATCCAAGAAATACCTAGGCATAGTACCTTTTCAGTTACAACCCATTACGAGGTTGCCCTAAAGGGATTCCATCATAATCAACAAGCTCATAAGCTCCTTTCTCTAACACCTTAGAAATAATGAAAGGTCCGTACCACATGGACTCGAACTTACCCTTCCCTAGTTTGTCATATCTCTGATCATAAGTCAAGACTAGGTCACCCTCGTTAAAGACACGAGGTTGGATGAATTTATCATCCTGCGCCTTGATGTGTTTCTTATGTGCCTCATTAGCCAAGGCAACATCTCTCTGAGTCTTGTCAAGGTTACTCAAGTACAAAAATATTTCTTCCTCTGTGGAAGTGTCTAGGAGAAGTTCAACGGCAAGTTGTAAAGATGGAATCTGACATTGGATCGGTAAGACAGCTTCAAGTCCATAGACAAGTTGGAATGGTGTGAAACCAGTAGCTGTTTTCACCGAAGTCCAATAAGCCTAAAGAGCAGAGAAAAGAACGTGGTGCCAGTTGGATTTATGATCTCCAACCATCCGATGAAGCATAGTTTTCAAAACTTTGTTAATGGCCTCTACCTGACCATTAGCTTGTGGATAATATGGCGTAGAGTTTTCATGGAGAAAACCTAGCTTGGAACTTAGTTCCTCCATCATTTGATTACAGAAATGGGATCTGTGATCAGTAACGATGGACTACGAAACTTCAAATCTAGCTATGATATGATTGAACAAGAAGAGAGCGGCAGTCTTACCATCTTCTGCATATGTAGGCATGGCCTCAACCTATTTTGTGAAAATAATCCACGTCTACGATGATGTAGCCATGCCCCCCGGCTGAGGTAGGCTTATAATGCATGAATTCAATCCCTCATTTGGTGAATGGGCCAATGGAAATGACAGGGTGTAGCGGAGCAGGATGGGTGTGCTTTTTTGGATAAAAGTGTTGACAAGGTGGGCATTTCTTAACAACCTCATGGCAGTCTTTAAAGACAGAAGGCCAGAAATAGCCAACGCGAAGGATTTTCTGGGTTGTATCCATCCTAGATAAATGACCACCACATGTTCCAGAGTGGCGATCATTCAACACATGTTCAGCCTCCTCATGGGTGAGGCATCTCCAGAGAATAGAGTCAATCCCACATCTATACAAGGTATCATTCAGGATGAGATAGTATTCTGCGTGGTAACGGATGCAGCGACGATCATCACGGGATAAATGCGACTGAAATCGTTTTGTTTGGAGATAAATGAGAAAATCTCCATACCAAGGATCAGTAGTGCTAATCAGGAACATGAATTCATCCGAAAATGAATCACTGGGCTCAGATTCCGTCAAAGCACAGGGAAGATCACACATAAGCTCAGCAAAGACCAAGGATTTCTTTGATGTAGCCTTGGCAAACTCTAGATCAAACTCCTGAAGGATGACTATCCAACGAGAGTACTTGCCCCCGAGCACCTGACGAGTAAGGATGTAATACATCGGGTTTTGGTCTGCCAATACGGTGGTAGTGCAAAGCAGGATGTAGTGACAAAACTTTTGTACAACAATGACCGTGGCCAATGCTAACTTTTCCACATGTGAATAACAAGTTTCGGAATCCATGAGATTCTTACTGGCATAATAAATCATGTGCTCCTGACCATGGAGATTGTCCTACACTAAAATCATGGCGATGGTAGTAGCGGAGGCAGCAATATACAAGAGAAAGTCCTTTGAATAATTTGGGGGGTGAATCACAGGTGAATGAGTCAGAGCGTGCTTAATATTATCAAAGGTGTGTTGGGCTTGGTCATCCCAGAAGAATGGAGTGTTCTTCTTGAGGAGACGCATATAACCGTGTGTTTTCTCTACGAAATTGCACACAAAATGGTGGAGGAATTTTTCGTTCCCTTGAAAACTTTGGAGTTAAAGGAGGTTAGTTTGGGTTGGTAGATATAAAATGGCGGCAATTTTCAAAGGATCAATCCGGATGCCATCTTTGGATACCACAAAACCTAGCAGACGTCCCGTCTCAACACAAAAAACACATTTATGCAGATTGAGCCGTATATAATAATGACGGCATCTCGGGAATATGTCTCTAAGATGACCAGGGTGGTCCTCCCGTCGCTGTGAATGAGCAGGGAGGTCGTCAAGGTACGGTTCAACAATATGTTTAATATCATGAAACGCATAGGACATCGCACGCTGGAACGTGGCTCTAGCATTTTTCAAGACAAAAGGTAACTTCTTATATGCAAAGGTTCCCCATGGGAAAATGAATGTCGTCTTATGCTGATCGGAGGGTAATATCTCAATTTTATTGTAGCCAGAGAAGCCATCCATGAATGAAAAGATGACACTTCCAGCACAGTTGTCGATAATCTGATCGATATGCGGGGTCGAAAAGTTGTCCTTGGGACAAGATTTATTCAAATCCCTCAATTCGATGTAGACTCTAATGGTGCCCTACTTTTTATTGACAAGGACAATGTTCGATACCCATTCCGTCAGGGGTACAGGATAAATAAACCCAGCTTTGAGAAGTTTCTCAATTTCAACTTTAATAGTTGCGGCCTTCTGAGGATGGACTTGCCTTAGTTTTTGCCTGACAGGTTTGGCCATGGGATAGGTTTTAATCTCACGGACCATGATGGATGGGTCAATCCCCGGCATCTCTTCATAGGACTAGGAAAAAATATCACGGAATTCTTTAAAAAGTGCCTTGTAGGCTTCATATTCATCTGCCGAGCAGTTCTGCCCAACATGAACATGCTCGATAGTATCAGGCTTGGCTAATATGTCAATCGAGTTCGTCTAATTAATGTTGCAAAGGTTTCCTTCAAAATCTGTATCTTACAACAATATAGGACTTTGGGGTGCATTGACAATATCAATAGGAAACAAGGATGCAAAATCATGGCTACCCGAACTGGTGTTGGGGAGGAACATGGATCTATGATGGTGATCCTCCCAAATGGACTCATTTGTATTCATGATCTCCATAATGGAGTCATCCAAAGGAAAAGTCTCAGAGAGATAATCTAGAACAGGAAAGAAGGTTCTAACCATTATGGTAAATGGTAAGGATCCGAAGCCACTAGATGAAGGTCATCAGTGTGATCATCGAAAAAGGTTTGAATGGTGTCATACATAGCTTTGTGTGGACTCAACGAGGTGGAATCAACAACTTTTTTACCCTTAGGCTCATAATCAAATGAGGCAATGATATGGACTGTCGCGGTATCTGTGCTAGGAGGAGTGGATGGAAAAATCCCCATAAGGGATGAATCCTTCAACATGCCTACCCCAATCGACTGGTAAGGAGGGGACTGGCCTAACATGGGGATGTTATTAGCCGTGGAGGTAGTAAAATCCAACGTACAAAAATCAAGCTGATCAATAGTAACAATTATCCCTAGATTCAGAAATTGGACTGTTCGAAAAACTATTGAGGCAACATCAGTCATGGCATAGAAACAATTTCTTCCTAGAAGGAGGTTGTAATCTAAAGGGGCATCTACCACTTCTACTTGGATGGAAACGGTTTTTCCCCCCAGCTCGACCGTTAGGGATAATATGAGACCATGGGGTTGGAAACCCCATCCATCAAAGGCCTTGAGGGTCGTAGGTTATGTTACAAGATCGGGAGAGCCAAGAGACTTCCAACAAGAAAGAGACAAAATCGAGGTCGAAGCTCCTTCCTCTAGGATCGTTTGAAAAACTTTCTTTCCAACTACTTTCGTAATGACCTAAAAAGAAAGTTTATGTGGTAATCTAGACTTATAGTTCTCAACATTGAAATGAATCATGTTAGTGTTATCCGGGTCTAAAGCTCCTAATGCTGTCAACAAGTTTTTGCGCTGTGTAGGGAAACTTTGGAGCACTTCTAAGGTAGACATTGCACAAGGTGTCTGAGCAAGATCTTCAACCACATTATAAAATTGAGCAGCTCGGGCATTGGGATTAAATACTGCCTTCTGAAGAGTACTCTTGGGTGGACGCAAAATCATGTCTAGAGTAGGCTTATCGATAGATAAGGGGACAGTAGACGAGGATTCTAGAGAACTAGTAGGGGGATCTTTCTCTGAAGAAGAATGATCTTCTTTCTTATCTGTGGGTTTGTCATAATTCTAGCTTCGAGTTTGCAGATTGATGGTATCTGAGGACATCATATGAATTTCCTCTGACGAACTAGAGTTACCCTGATTAGACATGTGGTCTATCAGTTGTTGTTGAGAGGGAAAAGGATCCATAAGTACTGCGGGTGCGGGATTGGACTTCAGAAACTGGGAGATTTTGTCCCGATGAGGACACTCCTTTGAAAAATGGTCACCTCCGCATAGCAGACAGGGATATTTTTCCTTCTGGAAACGGTTTTGCCCCCCAGCTCGACCGCTAGGGCTGATATGAGACCATGGGGTTGGAAACCCCGTCCATCAAAGGCCTTGAGGGTCGTAGGTTATGTTACAAGATCAGGAGAGCCAAGAGCCTTCCAACAAGAAAGAGACAAAATCGAGGTCGAAGCTCCTTCCTCTAGGATCGTTTGAAAAAATTTATTTCCAACTACTTTCGTAATGACCTAAAAAGCAAGTTTATGCGGTAATCTAGACTTATAGTTCTCAACATTGAAATGAATCACGTTAGTGTTATCCGGGTCTAAAGCTCCTAATGCTGTCAACAATTTTTTTCGCTGTGTAGGGAAACTTTGGAGCACTTCTAAGGTAGACATTGCACAAGGTGTCTGAGCAAGATCTTCAACCACATTATAAAATTGAGCAGCTCGGGCATTGGGATTAAATACTGCCTTCTGAAGAGTACTCTTGGGTGGACGCAAAATCATGTCGAGAGTAGGCTTCTTGATAGATAAGGGGACAGTAGACGAGGATTCCAGAGAACTAGTAGGGGGAGCTTTCTCTGAAGAAGAATGATCTTCTTTCTTATCTGTGGGTTTTTCATAATTCTAGCTTCGAGTTTGCAGATTGATGGTATCTGAGGACATCATACGAATTTTCTATGACGAACTAGAGTTACCCTGATTAGACATGTGGTCTATCAGTTGTTGTTGAGAGGGAAAAGGATCCATAAGTACTGCGGGTGTGGGATTGGACTTCAGAAACTGGGAGATTTTATCCCGATGAGGACACTCCTTTGAAAAATGGTCACCTCTGCATAGCAGACGGATATTTTTCCTTCTGGAAATGGTTTTTCCCCCCAGCTCGACCGCTAGGGCTGATATGAGACCATGGGGTTGGAAACCCCGTCCATCAAAGGCCTTGAGGGTCGTAGGTTATGTTACAAGATCGGGAGAGCCAAGAGCCTTCCAACAAGAAAGAGACAAAATCGAGGTCGAAGCTCCTTCCTCTAGGATCGTTTGAAAAACTTTCTTTCCAACTACTTTCGTAATGACCTAAAAAGCAATTTTATGCGGTAATCTAGACTTATAGTTCTCAACATTGAAATGAATCACGTTAGTGTTATCCAGGTCTAAAGCTCCTAATGCTGTCAACAAGTTTTTTCGCTGTGTAGGGAAACTTTGGAGCACTTTTAAGGTAGACATTGCACAAGGTGTCTGAGAAAGATCTTCAACCACATTATAAAATTGAGCAGCTTGGGCATTGGGATTAAATACTGCCTTCTGAAGAGTACTCTTGGGTGGACGCAAAATCATGTCTAGAGTAGGGTTCTCGATAGATAAGGGGACAGTAGACAAGGATTCCAGAGAACTAGTAGGGGGAGCTTTCTCTGAAGAAGAATGATCTTCTTTCTTATCTGTGGGTTTGTCATAATTCTAGCTTCGAGTTTGCATATTGATGGTATCTGAGGACATCATACGAATTTCCTCTGACGAACTAGAGTTACCCTGATTAGACATGTGGTCTATCAGTTGTTGTTGAGAGGGAAAAGGATCCATAAGTACTGTGGGTGCGGGATTGGACTTCAAAAACTGGGAGATTTTGTCTCGATGAGGACACTCCTTTGAAAAATGGTCACCTACGCATAGCAGACAGGGATATTTTTCCTTCTATTTCCCTTTATCGTTATCATTGTTGGTTGGTCTAAGAGTCTCCTGTTGGTTTCCAGGTTTTTTATTTCTATTTTTACCTTTCTTTTTATTATTACCCAAGGTTTGAGTACTTTGAATAGATTTGACCTCGGTGGAAACCTTAGGAGTCGAAGGAGTAGGGGTGGCAGTTTGAGGTTGCTTGGCAGGTTTCATAGTGGACGAAGACTGGATTGAACCAACAATCCCATCAACAGGTACTTCTGTTGATGGCTTAGTGGGATCGGTGCTGGGGCGAGGAGCTTGAGGAATCAGGTCATAAAGAGTTCCAGACTGGGAATAAACCAATTCTAGGTACTAAGCCTGACTAATAGCCTACTCTTCAGTAACGGCACCGCCCATAGCCACATCTCGGGCAATAGGAGGCAACAAGGATTTGGTAAACCAATCAGCTAATAATTGATCCGGAATAGGGGCCTTAATAAGCCTTCTCTGCCTTCTCCACTCATGAATATGATCGGATATGTGGGTGGAGGTTTTATGTCACAGAGAAGTTAAAATATCAGTGCCCATTTCATAATGAATAGGGAGCTGAAAGTGCGTAAGAAGCATGGTTGCCAACAAGCCAAAATCCACAAACGAATGTTGTGGGAGTTCAATGTACGACTTCACGGCCGTACCGGTCAAAGTTCGTTGAAAGAGTCGTAACCGAACGGAGTCATCCATGAGGGAGTTCGAAGAACACCACAAATGGAATGTCATAACATGGTTCTTCGGATCATCTCCCTACTTCCCATCGAATTTTGGGATATCCGATGGTAACTTTACCGGAATGGGAGGCCACGAGGGATTGTGTCGAATGGGGTCATTAATCAACTTGGACAAGTCAGGTAAGTCCAAAGTTGCTAGGAAAGGTAACTATCGGTTGGGTTGCACATACTAGTAATATTGATATGGCATATAATTACTAGTAGGACCATAATTTGACTGAAAAACAGGTTGTTATGATGAAGAACTACCGAAAGATCGGCCCACGGGGGGTTGATTTTCAGGATCAGGACCACTATGACTGCTAGGGACTTCAGGAGGAGGACCACTAGGGCCACCGGGACCACTAGGACCACTAAGAGGTGGACCACCAGACCCTCCAGAGCCACCAAGAGGTAAACCTACAGAGCCTTTGGAACCACTAGGCAGAGGGCCACCAGACCCTCCAGAGCCATAAGGAGGAAAGCCACCAGGCCCCCCAGGACCACTAGGACCACTAGGACCAAAAGGAGGAAATTTTCCAGATCCTCCAGGACCATTAGGCCCCCGAGGGGGAGGACCTCCATAAGGCAGTCCTCTGGCACCTCCCACAGTATGTATAGGTATCCCTCCCATAGCTGGCATGTAAGACCAGTTGGGTTGCCCCCATGGCATAAAATTGTTACTAGACTATGGAATTCTAGCATAAGGCATTCCTGTAGGATTGGGTGGATGATTACCTATAGGTATTTGATAACGATAACCTCTAGAAGTTTGAACGGTTACAGGTTGTGCCCCCAAGGGCTAACCTGAACTGGACGGGGGATTAACCACATTAGTATGGGTGGGAGGGACATAAACTGTAGATGGTTCTATGTTAGAGGTCTTCCCTTGACTAGGTACGATTCCGGTGTCAGATAACGTAGGTCGTGCCGGGGGTTTCCCCCCGGCACTAGAAGGTACTGACGAGATGGGAACTGAAAGTTGGGCCCCAGGTGCGGAAGACTTGGAAGGATTAGGAACAGACATGACATGAGAGGTGATAGGGGTGGTAATTTGACCTCGGTTGTGGGGTGTTATTGGACGATCTATAATTGGTTCAATGGGTCTCATAGAATCGGCCAGTGAATGATATCCCACAGGAACAAATGTGGAACATGATGGTGTTAAGCCTAATAGTTCATCTATTTTCTTTTCAATCGCTTGTGCATGGAGAATGGTAGCACGGTATTGCCTACGTTCTTCTTTATCTTTAGAAGAGTTTACATGGGTGCCAAATGAGGCAATGGCCTATCCTACAGGTGTATGCCAAAATGGAGCATTGGGACCAAAATATGGATGGGTAGTATCATCAACATGACCCTCCATGGGAGAATGGAACGAGGTATTTCCCCGAGAAGGTTGTTGGACCAAGGGAGGTGAGTGTGAAGAATATGGTACTCCACTTTCTGCAACCACATTATCTCCCACCTAGGAGGTAGTAGCAACTCCTTGGTTGATAGCTTCCATTGGATTTTCTCCTGGACCAGGAATAAAATCAGGTGGCAAGCCCCGTACTCTTCTGGACTGTCTTAACTCAGCCAGTTTGTACAGTTCCTATCTAACCTAGTGTTTGAAAATCTAGAAAACACACCAAAAAATTTCCCTACACAAGCTATAGGTCAAAACAAGCAAACTTAAAATGATAGGAGGAGTTCAAAAATTCAGGTCTCTCACTAGGATTGTCAAGAAGGTGCCACTTGTGATATACCTCAAGGGTACGTGTGTAGTAATCTCCCCGAATGCTATTTTCGGTGTATGTCTCCAAGCAAGACGGCCAAAGGGCTTTTCTCAGATGGATAGGGTATCCTAGTGGGGTCTCCCGATATACTCAAGGTACGTGGGAGCTCAAATCGGTAGTAGTGTTGTCTAATGCATAACCATACACAAGGGGCCTTCCGATATACAATCGAGTACGTGAAGTACCTTTATATATACCTCATGGGTACGTGAAAGGTCATTCGATATAACGACGATACGTGGAAGAACCGCGCGAGTCCTAGGATGTAATGCTGACAAATAACGACAGCTCCTACGCTTAATGACGCCCGAACACGTCTCTAACCTATCACTCCAATTTCTACGTAAATTTTAACCTATAACTACCGTTAATTTTAAAGTGGACGGTTGGGTGAATGCATGATGTTTTGACAAAAAAGTAAAACCATGCAGTATGCTTGTGCAAATATTTCACTTTACCGTTCAGTATGCCTAATTACAGGAGGGAAAGAGAGTATTTTCTTTTGTTTCAAAACCAAAAAAGACTTCCAAACAACAGTCTTGAACACCAAACTAAGACAAGCAGTACTTTTCCAAACTGATCTCTCTTTTCTGAAAGCAATGAGAAGGGGAAGAATCTATTTTCCTAAAAGAAAAACAAGAAGCACACTATATGCAAATGCACTCTATTCTTTTCAATTTTCTCAATACATAAGCAAATCTAACTTAAAACTACCATTGTTTTTATTTTGATTGAGATAGTTCTAAATGCATAAGAGATGAAATAACCTGAAGATCCTGAAAGCTTGTGAAGCCAATCAGAAAATCAATGCCCAACGCTCAATGATGATAACCTAGTCTCAGTCAAAAAATTTATTTTTTAAAGGAAGGAAAAATAAGTTTACTATGCAAACAAGAAATGAAACCTAGAAGCTAATCTAGTGTTCTTCTTTTAGTCTATATAACAGAAACGAAAAGAGATCTTACTAATACCGTAAGCTTTTCAGAAAACAAGAAGTCCTTTCGCAAACACAACCAACAAGCATAGAAGCGGATGAACAATCAAAAGACCTAATCAAACTTTTGAATTTCCCACTCAAATCAATCTCAAACCATAAAATCATCAAGCCACAAACATCAGATTCTGTCACACAAGCCTGACAGTGCAGAACTGAAAGCAGCACAACTCAAATTTTTACAAAAAAAATGAGGAAAACGGGCCTTGGAATGATGCCTACCTGGCACCGCGCTTCTCTGGTGTTGACAAGGAGGTTCTATCCCAGCACCGCTTCTCGCCAACAGGATACAGGCGGTGGGACCACGTACTGACCACTTTGTTCAGTCAGTGGCACCGCTCCTCGTACACTACATAAGCATGGTTCCCTGCAGAAGACCAAAATACAAAGAGAACGATAGATCAAGTCAGAAAAGGACTAGATCAAGGAAAAAACTGCTAGATTGAGTATGGAAACAAAGCATAAAAGGTCAAAATGACTCAGATATGAATAGATCTGGAAGTTTCAAACCCAAATGGAACAAGTCAGAAAGTAAATTAGACTGAAGAGAGTTGAAGAAAGAGCCTGGATTCGAATAAGAGTTGAAAACTGAGGAAGATCAGAAAAACTGATACATATAACTATTCCCCAGTGGAGTCGCTAGATTGGTTAGCTGGAATATTTCACCTTCTGCAGACAGTAAAGTGTTCCACTGGTCTGAATGGTTCAGATCCAGAACAAATGAAGGACAAAGGTTAAAGACTCTCCCTGGATGTCGTAGATACCTAGAATGTTATGCTTTGATAGTAACCCTGTGTACCTACAATAAGCTTAAACATGCAAACACATCGAAACTGCTAGAATATAATCTACTGATCCATGTTAGTGACTAAGGAATCTAACAACATACATGTGAAATCAAACAACAACAACATATGTGGGACAGAAATCAACTTGCATTAAAATAGAAATATGGAGAAGTTTACAACCAAGCCTTAGTGTTGACATGCATCTCCATGAAACCAAGCACTCTCATCCCCATAAGCTCCGACTCTAGCTCTCTATGCTCTCCAATGGTATGGGCCAAGTAATCAATCCAACAACATAAAAATACCTTAAGAGTTCTCTTCTCAACCATGGATATGAGCTCACATTTATAAGGCTCAATGGATAGGGATGGTTGAGAGATTAGTGGATGAGGTGGCCTCTAATATCCTAGGATGAGGGATATCGAGCCCAACTTACCCACAATGATAGGGATAAGGGAGGACATGAGGCTTATCATCTAGAAGCCTCGAGAAACTTCTCTTTTTCTCTTTTTACCCAGGGTACTATGTTTCTCCTTCAATGACAGAGCGGTTCTGGTAAGAAACACTTATGGACTAAGGGCCATAAGTGGTGGCACCGCTTGTTGATAACAAGGGATAGGCGGTGCGAACAAGGTACCGCTCCTCGATAATAGGAAAAGCGTGATTCTGGGAATTTCTATGAAAGATTGACAATTAGTAGAGGTTTCCACTCCAAGAGCTGGGATTCAGGGAAAGAAGGTATGTCAAGAGACTTATCACAGGATTTTGGTATAACAAAGGGTGTGTGAATACCTGAGAGCAAAGGTGTCCCAATGTATTCACAAAATGAAAAATGAGAAAAAAGGTATTTTGGGAGAGCCCTTCACAATGTATTTATAAAATGGTTCTAGGGTTTTTGGACCCAATGTGGTTACACATGGTATTTTCCTATGGTTTTCTAGTCCTTTCTCTATTTTAGGGTTTTTACACCCTTTTTAGGATTTTTGAACCCTTTTTAGGGTTTTTTACCCTTTTTTGGAGAGATTGAGGGTAAACCATAGTAAATAATAATGTTTTGGACCATTTTTTGTGGAAATATAATTGTGAATGTCAAAAGTAAGGGAAATATGGTAGGACTATGATGTGTGTATATGGTTTAGACCATGTAGAGCTAGCTGAACATTTTTTTTTGTTAACAGGATCTTTTGAACAAAATTTTACAAAATATTTCAGAGCTGAAACTTGCTATGTTCATGATATAATTCACTGAGTAGAACTTGTCATTCCTAAATAACTTCGCAAATACTAGAATGTATCCCTTGCCAATGGTTTTGTAAAAATGTATGCAAGTTGATCTTTAGACCTGCAAAATTCTAAACAAATTTCTTTATTTATCACCAATTCTCTTATGAAATGATACCTTATGTCAATGTGTTTGGATCTCTTGTGGAACACGTAGTTCTTTGACAATGCAAAGGTTGGACTGTTGTCGTAGAAAATGGTTGCAAGTTCTTGTCGATTATGTGACAAGTATTTTAAAATATTTGACATCCAAACGACTTGACATGCAGCACTTGTAGCTACGACATACTCTTATTTTGTTGAAGACCGAGTTACTATGGGTTGTGTCTTCAAATCCCATGACACAATACCTGTACCAAAATTAAATGTGTACCCACGTGCTCTTTTCATGTCATCTGTGCTACCTCCATTGTCATTGTCATTGTATCCAATGATTTAAAAAATTTCTGAGGTTGAATACATTATGCCAAGATGATTTGTGCCACTTACATACATAAGAATTATTTTACCTTCTTTCCAATGAGAGTCTTTTGGTGACTCCATGAATCTTGAGATCAGACTTACTCCAAACATGACGTCTAGTCTTTTCATAGTCAAACATAAGGTTGTCAACCATCCTTTTAAACAACGTAGGATCTACAGTTGATCCATCATCATCCTTGCTCAATTTTAAACCTGTTATTACTGGTGTTGGGGTTGTCTTGCAATTAGACATATCGAATCTTTTTAAAACTGCACTCACATACTTCGATTGTGATATAAAATACCACTTTCAGATTGTTGGACTCAATTCCTAGAAAAAACTTCATGAGGCCCAAATCACTCATTTCAAATTCGCTTTCCATGACTGTTCTAAAATCCTTAATGCCAAAATCACCCATAAATATTAAATAATATACATACAGGTAGAAAATTAACATGTTACCTTTCTCATTGACTTTGGTGTACAACATCGGTTCATTTTCACTACTGTGAAATCCATTTTGGGTAAGATAGGAATCAATGTGATTGTATCAAGCTATCAAAGATTACTTCAAACCATAGAGTGCCTTTTTCACCCTATATACTCTGTGCTCTTGTCTTGGAACTTTGTAGCCTTGTGGTTGTTCCACATACACTTGCTCCTCCAAATATCCATTCAAGGATGCTGATTTAACATCCATTTGATAAACAGGCCATCCATGTGTGCGACAAGTATGAAAGTTTCATTGAAGTCTATGTCGGGATGCTGTGTGAACCCTCTTGTGATCATTCTTTCCTTGTGCTTCTGCACATTCCCATCAACATCTTTCTTGGTCTTGCAACATTTGACGATGATTACATCCTTATATTTTGGTACATCTACCAACTCCCATGTTTGATTCTTCTCAATGCATTCTATTTATTCATCCATGGCTTGTGCCCATACTGCTTCTTCGACAGCTTCCTCAAATGTTAGTGGATCATCTATTTTAGAAAATAATGCAAAAGGAGAGAATGAATTGGTGTACCAGCTTCATATATTTCACGCAGAATTCTTTTCTTTATTGGATTTGTCGGTGTCGACCTCGACAAACTGCTTGATGAATTTTGTTGTCCTCTTGGTGTGCTTGTTGGCATAGCTTTAGTTGCGACTTGTGTCGATGTTCCTTGTGCTAAACCATGTCACGGTTTCATGGGAGTCGACAGTTCTGTGACCGGTTGACTTACATGTGGTGTTGGGCCACTTCCTTCGTTATGTCATCATGGTTGACAATTGAAACAATATTGAAATTCTTCTCTACCGTTCCATCCCATGATTCATTCTAAAAAAATTGAACATCACGACTGATGATCACTTTTGTTGTGACGGGATCATACAACTTATATGCTTTTGTGTCTTCAGAGTAACCAACAAAAATAAATTCATGTCCCTTCTTTTCTAGTTTCTTTCTCAGCTCATATGGAACATGAAGATATGTGACACAACCAAAAACTTTTAAATGAGAACATTGTTATTCATACATGTCCATGCCTCTTGAGGGATTTTGTTATTCATGCTCTTTGTATTTCATCAGTTCATAATATATACAATAGTTGCGGCTATTTCAGCCCAATATTCATTTGGAAAATGCTTTGTTTCCATCATGATGCATGCCATTTCCATAATGGTTATGTTCTTTCTTTCTACGACACCATTTTGCTGAGGTGTATACCGCGTAGTGAATTGCTTGTGTATGCCATGGGTTTTGCAGAAATTTAGAAAGGCATTTGAGACATATTCACCTCCTTTTTCCATCCTTAATATTTTGATGTGGAATCCACTACGGTTCTCCATGAGTGACTTGAATTGTTGAAAACAAATAAATACATCAAATTTATGTTTTAGAAAGTATACCCATGTATTTCTTGTGAAGTCATCAATAAAAGTAATAAAATAATTGCAGCCACCCATGGATGATGCCTGCATTGGGCCACAAATATCAAAGTGCACAATCTCAATATCAGAGTTCACAAATATCACTTCCTCCTCCAAATATCCATTCAAGAATGTCGATTTAACATCCATTTGATAAGCATGCCATCCACATGTGCGACAGGTGCGAAAGTTTAATTAAAGTCTATGTTGAGATGTTGTGTGAACCCTCTTGCAACCACTCTTGCCTTGTGCTTCTGCACATTCCCATCAACATCTTTCTTGGTCTTGTAAATCCATTTGACACTGATTATATCCATATCTTTTGGTACATCTACCAACTCCCATGTTTGATTCTTCTCAATGCACTCTATTTCTTCATCCACGGCTTGTACCCATACTGCTTCTTCGACGACTTCCTCAAATGCTAGCGAATCATCTATTTGAGAAAATAATGCAAAAAGAGAGAATGAATTTAGTATACCAGCTTCATATATGTCATGCATACTTCTTTTCTTTATTGGATCTGTCGGTGTCGACCTCGACGAACTGTTTGATGGAGTTTTTTGTCTTCTTGGTGTGCTTGTCGGCAAAGCTTGAGCTGCGACTTGTGTCGACGTTACTTGTACTGAACCATGTTGCGGTGTCATGGTATTCGATGGTGTTGCAACTAGTTGACTTAGATGTGGTGTCTATACCACTTCCTCTGTCATGTCATCATGCTTGACAGTCGACACAATCTTGACATTCTTCTCGATGATTCCATCCCATGATTCATTATCGATAAATTGAACATCACGACTGATGATCACTTTTCTTGCGACATGATCATACAACTTATATGCTTTTGTGTCTTCATATTAGCCAACAAAAATACATTTATGTCCCTTCTTGTCTAATTTATTTCTCAACTCATCTAGAACATGAGCATATGCGACACAACCAAAAACATTTAAATGAGAAACATTATTGTTCATACATTTCCATGCTTCTTGATGGATTTTGTTCTACACGCTCTTTGTTAAACATTGGTTCATAATATATACAATATTTTCAGCTGCTTCAACCCAATATTCATTTGGAAAATGATTGGTTCCATCATGATGGACGCCATTTCCATAATGGTTATGTTCTTTCTTTCTGCGAGACCATTCTGCTGAGGTGTATACCGCATAGTGAATTGCTTGTGAATGCCATGGGTTTTTGAAGAAATTTAGAAGTCCATTTGAGACAGATTCACCACCTCTTTCTATCCTTAATATTTTGATGCGGTGTCCACTATGGTTCTCCACGAGTGCCTTGAACTATTGAAAACAACTAAATACATAAAATTTATGTCTTAGAAAATATACCCATGTTTTTCTTGTGAAGTCATCAATAAAAGTAAGAAAATAATTGCAACCACCCATGGATGATGTCTACATTGGGACACAAATATCTGAGTGCACAATCTCAAGTGGTTTGTGTGCTTTGCATGCCTTTCCAACTAGAAAAGTATCTCAATGTTGCTTGCCAAAAATTCATCCTTCACAAACGTTCTCTGGTTTGTCGAACAATGGAAATAATTTCAACATATTCTTTGTGTGTAGTAGCTTTAGCCCACCAAAATTCATATGTCCAAATATGAAATGCGATAGCCAGGATTCATCATCGACTTCTGTTTGAAACATTGCTTGAATTTTAGCGTTGAACTTTTCTTTCTTGTCACAGTGTCTGTCTACTTCTTTGCTTTCTGCCTTGAATGCAACTCATGTATTTGTCTTTCCTTTCATGTCTGGAATTATCCTTAAAGGAAACAAGTGATTTCTTTCCATTGACACTTTTTCTATCAGTTGGTTGCTTGGAGGTATGTCTTTAATCACATAATGGTTGTCCTCCATGTAGACTTTGTAACCTTTTGTATCAGTTGTCTAATTCTCAACAAATTTTGTTTCAGACCTTCGACATGATAAACATCAGGAATAATATTTCACTCCCCCTGTTTGGTTAGAATACCAATAGTAACTTTTTCCAAAACAGTGACTTGGACATTATTTCCAAGTGTGACATCACTTTGAACTGATTTATCTAGACTAGAAAATATATTTAAATTACCAGTCATATGATTATTTCAGCCTAAATATAAATACCATGTCACATGGACTTTCTTGGAAAGCATTGCATTCAATTGGTGATGCACATGCCATTAACATTGTGCTCAAATAAGTGTTGGTGTTCGTTCACTGGTTTTGGCTTTTCCTTCCTTGGTCATATTGCTTCTTCCTGCATTCAAAAGCATAATGACCAAATTTCTTGCAATAATGACATTGAATTTTTTACTTATCAAACCTGTGACCACTTGGCTGACTGGAGTTGTGATCCTGTCCTCCACCGATGACATTCGTGGGACTGTTGTTGCGTCCTCCTCTGCAGAAACTTCTACCTCTTCCTCTAGATTTATATCTCCCCCTGTCTCTTCCATGGCTTATGGATGAATGTCCTACGAATGCACCTTCTAATGATGTATTTGATCTATTTATTATATGTTCACGATTAATGAGTGAGGCTTGTAGCTCATCAATGGTAAACTACGACATGTATTTGTTTTCTTCCAAGGTCACGACCAAGGATTCAAATTTATGAGGAAGGATTCTAAGAACTTTTTCAACAACCATTCTATCTTATTATTATCTCCATGAGATTTCATTTGATTTATCAAACCAACTACTCGAGTGTAGAATGAGTCCAATGACTCTGTGTCTTTCATTGACAAAGATTCAAAATATCTTCTAAAAATATGCAACTTAGAAGTCTTTACCTTGTCCAATCCTTGATAGGCGGTTTCCAATGTGTCCCATGCCCGCTTAGCAGTATTTTTTCTTGTTACTCTTTGGAGTATGCTTTCATGCATGGCTTGGTGTATATAGAACAAAGCCTTTCTGTCTTTCTTCCTATGTTCAATCAAGGCATCCTTCTCATCTTGTGTGAGATTATTATATGTCGCTTGATATGCTAGTTATGTATAGACATTTTGGACTATCTTCCAAACATCTTGACCTCTGAACAAATACTTCATTGTTAAAAACCAATATTCATAATTATTTCCTGTGAAGATTGGAGATTTCAAACTCGACATGTGTGCACCAAAAGTGGAAGACATATTTTTAATTTTTAGTGAAAATTAATTTTTCCCTTTTTAACACAAAGTTTCTTTCCTAAACCCGCTTTGATACCAGATCTTGATGGTGGATGACAGCTGTGACGGTTAACTTGAGTTACTGTGCATTAAGAAGTTTCTTTTCTTTTTACTTTTGGGGTTATGACACACTACCTTGGAAACCCAAAATTGTATTTCAACAAAACTAAATGCGACCAAAATACCTGCAACCGGGGTTTACTATGACTAGGTTTTACTATGACCGGGTTTACTGCGACTAGGTTTCACTGCGATGGGGATTTACTGCAACAAGAAAGTATGCGATAGACTACGATAGGACCGGAATCAACTTTCCACTTTTTGTCGAGACACTTTTTACGGACTTTTCTCCTGACACACATTTACCTCTACAAACACCTACTTAACTTCGATCGACTTTTACCACGACACACTTTTGGTTGCGACCAAATCCTACTTCGACTGAACAACTTTTAATCGAACTTTATAAAAATTATTTCTTATCCTAAAGACTTATAATATGAAAAAAAATTTCACAGACCGGTAACTTGGGATAAACTGCGACACAATTATATTAGGACAGACTCACAATATCATATAACCAAATATTAAGGAAGACTTGTATCAAGCATTCTGTCGAAAAAAACTTAAACTTTTACATGGTAAAATATTTGTGGATTATTTGTGTATTTCACTAAACTGTAAATAAAACATGCATTCAACCATATATTATGGATTTATATATATTGTCACCACATAACAAATAACTATAGCCGCAAATAGAAACTTTGAAAATTAGAAGGATGTTTCACCTTTTACAGAGCTTCAGCTCTCAACACTTTCCAAAAACATGGAGCTTGAGCTCTTGAACTCTCTAGAGAGTTTTTGCTTCTTCTTCTCCTTTTTATTTTCTGCATTTCCTCTCCTCTTTTTTAATTTGCAAACTTCTTCTTCTTTATATATACAGACTAAAAATGCTTCTCTGTGAAGCTACCAACTTAACATTAAAAACTGTAATAACTATCTACCTAGAAACTTATCTGCAAACATTTAAATTGACTGCTTTATATATGAGAGACGGGAGCTCTTCATTATGTCAGACTATCTGATAGAAGATGAACTGTTAGAGACTATGACAGAGTCAGCTGAGATTAAATGTGGATCAACAAGTAATTAACTAGTTGGTGATTACAGTCCTTAAGTCCTTAAATTTCCATAATCATCATCCGAAAAAACAAAACATTTGGATCAGTCACAGTGCAAATTGAAAGTATGAGAACGCTCAGAGATGATTGATTAAAACTCTTTTTGAAAACTCATCAAATGTTATATTATTGTGAGCATGGAATACGACAACGTGTAATATCAAGCATGTTCAACTTCTAGAACAATATACATTCCTCACATTTGTAGCATTTATGTGATGAGTGACGATGGGGAAATGTTAGCACTACAACATTATCTAACAAAATAATAATGTAGGGTTATTTAGTTATTGTACTTTTCGAAAGGTAGTGTACAATTGTAATCGATATGTCGTTGACCAGATATTAGTCACTTTGACTACCTATTAGTTTGCTATTCATTTTTTCGTTTTAGCCAAACTTTTTGGATGCATAATTTTATGTAATTTTGTTATCCTAAGTTTATAAATTCTTATATTGCATGCTATTGGATGAAAATTTTAGGGTGTTATTGCCCATCTGGTGACGGAATGTTGGATACTAGAACCTAAACTTCAATGTACATTTAATGTTGCACATTGATTGAAACATTCAATGCTACACATGGATCCTGATGAGCTACACCGCCTTAGTGAATCTTCCTCTGTCACTTCCTCTGTCACTCTCACATCCTCTTCATAGTCGCCTCCATTTCCTCTTCATAGCTAGGCTGAAGGAAAAATTCACACTTCGTAGATATGGGAGGGCGATGCACTCAGATTATGTTCCTCTTCTCTATAATTTCTTTCTTCTTCTCTGTAATTGCTTCCCAGACTTTAAACGAGAATTCTACTCGAGTATTTTTGCATCCACACTGGTGGAAGGATACTGCAGAGTTCATAATTCACATGGTATACCTACACAACCACCATCTTC
This sequence comes from Pseudotsuga menziesii, assembly GCA_001517045.1. Lineage (NCBI taxonomy): Eukaryota > Viridiplantae > Streptophyta > Pinopsida > Pinales > Pinaceae > Pseudotsuga > Pseudotsuga menziesii. The sequence goes on along the minus strand of LPNX010160368.1, from coordinate 913,987 downwards.
ATTATTAATATGCAATATTTATAGGTTTCTAACCTATATTATAGTTCCTTCAACTCCCTTTTCTATTACTTAGTTGTAAATCGATGGTGTTTGTTTCAAGCAAGAAATCATGGGGGCAGATACCATATGCGTTCCAAGGAGACCGAAACCGTGTGCGCATGCATTATTGACCTGCATGCGGCTATGCACAACTCTATTTTGCCTTCTCATCTCTAATTTCAAGCTTGTATATCTACTTGTATGCATAGAATAGAAATATCAACAATCCTGTTAAATCATAATTAAAACTCGATGATGATGACATTATTTAAGTTAAATTTGAGTTACTTTGTAGTTGTATCCTTTGCTAATGATAATCCTATAAGTCCAAAATCCTATAGCAACCAATCCCACATGCCACTATTCCTTACTCAAAATCTCTAACTAGTGGAAGGTCTAGACGCCATTATGTTGCTACCTAGAAGAGGTAGTCCGCCATTGACAGAACACTAGAATTCTAGGTAGGGAAGGAGGGTAACCCAAAGTGGTAGTAGAAAACCCAGATAGAAAATAAGTTATCACAGTGTGGCCAGCAGTATCTTCTGACCCTACGTTGTCTAGTGATGATGTTGAACAAATGAAACTCCCTAGCTCTCTTATGCACACCAAAGATAGGCATCCTGAAAGAAGACGAACAAACAACCCATAAACCTCCTAACGTTTGCATACATCATATTCATGTTCTTTTTAATTAAACTATTGAGCGATAAATTTTTCATTCAGATCTTCTTAAATTTGAGCGAACAACACTATGAGTTCAAATTCAAACCATGATAACTCACCCATAGAAAACCTTTGAAATCTATTTGTTCTTCTGCATTTGGATGGTATTCACCGACAACAAATCCTACCTCCTCCTTGCTAAAGGAATCTTCAAAATATTTGTTTAATCATTTCAGAACTCAAATATGAGTGCTTCGATAATCCACAAAGACATCTGTTCCTACACCATTCAACATACAAATGAGAAAACCACACCATTTCACTACAAACAATTTTTTGGGGCAGAAGTTATAGCGTTCATCTCATATATACGCTAAGACCAAAGTCACAGCCTCTACACAACACATTACACCACAAACTCATTCACACAATGACAAACAAAACCTATGCAGACAACAATTAAGACTAGCACATTCAATAAGATGTGCAAGTAACTAAAGATGAATTCCAAACCTGGAACAAATCAATAGTGGTTGAGCTCTAGATACCCAGTATGCTTAGATTTCCTAGTTGAAGGATGTCTGCTACAATAGATAAATAGAATAAGGAAACAAGAGGTTTAATTTTGTTCCTAGAATCAGTTCATAGAGATTGCATAAGAGCAATGTCAATTATTTGCATTTGACTATTAAATAGTGTTTATGGCTTTCTAGTCTTAGAGAAGAAGACGAACTATTGTGGTCTCTTTTTGCTCATAGATCTCCTTTCCTATTACTTTTGAATCAATGGATGGACTACCAAGACCTTGGGAAAACATGGTGAGAAAATTCAATCATTTACAATAGGTGCACATTGACAAAACTAAAACTGCACATCCTTAACACAAAAAATCCACAAAATGAAAGAAACTGACTCATATTAGAACAAAAACAAACTAGAAATTGGTCTAAGAAACAAATACTTTTTAAATAGAAAGTAGAAAAGGGAAACACACAATTCCAATGCCCATAACAACCCAAAAAATTATGCAACGCACATCATCAGAATGGTTACTTACCTTTGATTTTCATATTGCAATGCAACATGGACTTGATTCATTGTAGCTGATCGAAGAATTTGGATTAAAATCGAATGGGAAACAACATAAACATAATTCCATTGTGGCAATAAGATTAATATCATGGTTAAACTCATATTAATCTTAAGACTAGCAAGCATAAACCATGAGTCAACATTTATGCAAAAGAAGGCATAGCCAGCTAGAAACGAGAGGCTATATTTTGAAACAGGGCCTTAGTTGGAGCAAAGGAACACTTATGTGGGTTATTAGTGGACTTGAATAAATATACCGGTATAGAAGTAGTGATAATGGATTGTTAAAAATGTTAGTTACAGGAAAATGAAGTCACACATGCAGACTCTCAAATTCATGCTTGATCCAACAATCAAAAGGGGGCACATTGGTTTGGGTCAATTGGAGCCTATAAAGTGAGGTTCAAGGCTCATTCTAAAGGTTGGATTTTGGCAACAAAAGCATACCTATATTTTGTCTCTATGGGAAAAAATAGTCATTTTATTGGTTTTTGACTGATCTATTCCGACACAATCAACCTATTGGAAAGACTTTAATAAAGATATGTTGGGTTATTTTTTGAACTTTCTTTCTTGTCAATATTATTTTATTATTGTGTCCATTAGTCAATAGCTCATAGCTTACTATTGTGATTAATTTCAATCTTTCAATAGCTATTCTTTTTATTCTTTTCATCTCTCTCATACTAACCCTGAAAGATCCCTCCAAGAAAATTTACTCCTTTGTACTATATGCTTTGGTAGAGTGTTTGTACATTGTCCAAAGCATTTTTATGTTGTTTTTCTGATATTTTTGTGGAATATCAGGTACAAATCAACAGTCCAATACATAAGGAATCCCCCTAAGGTTGGCAAGCACCAGCCTAAACAAAGAGGAGGTTTTCTTATGACAATTTGGGGCATTGAGTGCTTGAATTAGCCATTCTTCATTGTTGATTGACATCTATATCAAATTTGACCGAGAGGTGAAAAAATGTGCTAACAAATCTATTATCACACAATTTATAGCTGCCCCACAAAGGTATCTTATTCTGGATGGTAGAGGAGATGGGAAATTAAAGAGGTGAACTACGGGTATCCTAACCTACAAATAAGGATTGATTGTCACATCGGTAAGGATTATCTTCACTTTATGCCATTGAATAATCCAAGTGACAAAGGGGAGACCCCGATTTAAGCTAAAAAAGCATATCACGCTATGGAAATAGAGTACGTAAGGTGGTTTGCTAAAGAAACCCTAGATCTGAGGTAAATAGCCATTGATGAGGATTTTTTGGGCTATTATGGTTTAAATAATTGAAATGTATCCCAAAGTGATTAAATTCAATGACTATATAATTATTATATGGATCTAGGTTTTAAGTCCTAGCACAAATTATCAATGTCGCTACACTAGGGGGATTGGAGGTGGAAAATGATAGTGTGTATATAGTAATGAATTGAGATTCATTTAAGGGTCACTAACACTTTATTTGCACTGCTTGAAGATATATTTAACAATATCTAAAAATACAAGCCTAGATGGAACTTAAAACTCAGAAAACTTACTTTTCTAGCAAGGAGGACAAACTACCTAAGGATCAGTGCCTAGTTTCGAGTGGGAATATGGAATGTAAATATGGAATACTAGGGGATATGTGGGTTTTGAGGTATATTCGCAAATACCCAAATGCCAAAAAATCCAAGTTCTAAGTAAATAAGCCCTGGTGAACTTTAAAGGTTACTAAACTAGGGGTTTAAAACATGTGACAAATGGAATGGAAATTAAAACTAGAGAAATACAAGCATACATGCTTGTAAATATTGTAGATACCAAGTATAATGATGTTCTACCCCAGTTGTGACAATTCCAATCCAACTTCATGAAATTTCAATGATCAATTTGCCCAAGTTTAGCCAGTGTGCCCCTCTTCCTACAAATGCAACCTTCAAAATGTTAGAATTGATTCACAAGAAATAAAGACTATGAATATAATATGAATAAAAAAGAATAACCAATGATTAAATACACATTAGAAAAACCCCATGATTGCCAACATATTCAAGTGTAGAGAGTTGGATCTTTCACCAAAATGCCCCAAGAGAAAACACCCTCCCTATAAACAAACACGACCTCCACAAAAATGTATATGGAACTATCATAAATCAACTAGAACATCTCCGTAAATAGCCTTGCAATCAAGCACAAGAACAATCTATGGCAAAGAAGAAACAAGGTTCCTCAAATATATTTCTCTATTCCAATAGCCAAGAGACAGAAGTCTTGATCAGATACATTGAGAGGATCAACACTCTTAAATAGATCAAGAGTGTGTCCACATTATGACCAACTCAATCCAATGGTTGATATTATACCATCATCAACAGTGGAGATATTTTTAATTTTACATTACATGGATCAACTCATAAAGAGGGGGCACACTTTTACCCAGTGAAGCCTTAGGAAAGGAAAATAGATCGTAGTGAATTAATATAACAATGTGGTATATGATGGGGTTCACCTTATGGGAATAAATCACTCTAGGCTCCCTCTCAAATACAAAATCTCAAGATATAACATGCCAATACATCAAGAGCCAAGGTGAGGGGCACCCCTATGGGGAACGTCCTCCTTAGATAAGTCAATAAAATGAATGTGGGACCCATGCTGAGATATGTCGATGAAGAATGATCCATAGAGCCAATATGTATCATAAGAAACAATTCCAAGCCATTTCCTATCCTTAGAGTGACCAAATTGATTTCATGGAGGTAACCTTAGTTCATTTTTTATGAACAAAAACATTGATAACCACGGTTGGAACATAAATATTCCAAGATCATCATTTCCTTTTTCCCAAAATCCTGATATGAGTATGCCAAATCCACTAATCCAATAATACATGCCAAATCCACTAATGATGACTACAATTACACATTGAATCCATCTACATATGTCTTTGAAAGCTCCAACCATGTCTAGTAATAAAATAATGGCCATAATAAACAATAATAAACCATAATAGTGTTGATAATGACCAATAACCATCAAACTGAGTGTGGACATGGTATACTGGATGCATATAGGTGGAAAATAATTAATATTGAACCACTGTATCCAAATTTTCTTCGGGACATGTGTTGACCTAGTCAAACTAAGTTTGATCAAGTCAAAATAACCAAAATAAATAATGAATTGTAATTTGATCAATCCAATGTGCATAAGGAATGAAAGACAAGTCTCTTATTCATAGTATTAACTAACATAAACAATAGCAACATGATACCGACGATAAATCCAAAATAAGACTTGCAATCATAGTAGACAAATGACATCTCATGAAGTCCTTTATGCATGCTCACTTATAAACTTAGTCAAATTGATATGATGGGTGAGGTGGAAAAACAAAGGCTGGGATAAAGTGAAATGACTTGAGGACTTCAACATAATGATCTTTCAAACTAAGGGAAAACAAGGATCCACTTATACATATGAAGGATAGAGGACAATAGGGAATGGGGGTGTCTCATATACGGGTAGAGTGCTTAGAAGGCTTCCAATAGACTCTAACAAAGTTTCATTTGGATCGCATCCAAGCTTGACTTAAGCTCCATGAGAATATTTTTCTAGGAACCTTATGTTGAGTATACAAGAAATGTATTATAAGAGATCCTAGGGGACACTTAGAATTATTTTTTCCTTACTCCATCTCACATCAAAACCCGTGGGATCCATGAGGAATTTATCATTAAAAAACATGGATAGCAGTATTTAGATTTAGCATTTATTTAACCATTGCTTTTGCTTGGCCTTTAATTTCATTTGTATCCCTCTTCTGACTTTACATGTGCTTAAAAGCACAACTATTTGCATCTTTCACCAGGGGCATTTACATTTCATTTCAATAGAATTTTGTCTTGCATTTTATATAGATAGGACATTTCATATTTATGTTTGTAATGATTGAATAGATAACTTGCTTCGAGGACTAAGAGAAACAATATGGTGACACAAGTTGAACATCAATTCTAAAAGACATCATACAAGCAGAAAGGAAAGACCCAGGCCACACACTCTAGAGCCAGAGACACAAAAAATCATGGGGTCTATCCAACAAAAGGGTCCAAGTGGGGGAAAATGTCTTCATTCTCAAAAGTTAAAGTTCAATTCAAGGATAGGAATCAAATACGAAAGAATCAGATGGACGAAGAAAGTGAAATTGGTTCCAAAATAGAAAATAAGACTAAGTTGCATAAGGTACGAAATACTAGGGAGCATATAAAAAATTCTTTATCATTCAAGACCATATATCCACTCATTATGATAAATCCATGACCACAATGCAATACTAAATCACCAATATCAAATACCATGTTAGGTTAGATCTAATAAGATGAGCAAGCCATTTTAATAATACACAGTACACATCTATACCTGTCAAGCCATATACTTGTCTCAAACTCCAAATGAACTAAGGCTACAACAAGTACATCTCAATGGACCATCCAAAACTAAGTCCCGGCATAGGATACTGTTGCATATCAAAATGAATCTTCCTAATTGTATCGTGGATGATCTTTGGAAAGAATATGCTCAGAATATATGGTACCGACACTAACTGGAAATTAAAATATAGTTTATTGCAACATAGTAGCCCAACTACAATGTATGTGATAACATCTAGCTCCGGCTAAGACAAATTTGATTTGTGAATATTTCAAAGTTCATGATGTTGATAATTTTTTTTCACAAGGAATCACTAAAAATAATATCATTGAAATCCATAATATTGCTCCAAATCATTTCTAGAAAATGTGCAGTATTTTAAGCTCTAATAAGCAAGCAAAATCTCCTAGAAATAAGAGAAAGAAATAAGAAGAGGATAATTGTACCACATTACCAAAGGAAGTTGAGAAAATATTTGAGCATATATATCAAGAAATAGGAGATCAATATTTTCATTGACTCTGTCAAAGACAGTTCACAATTTGATTGTCTATGTTGTAATCCAATGTCTTTGATAAGCACGCTAAGATCCATTGCCTCTTTTGGTGATAGTTCCTGGACAGAAGAAGATATGATTGTGTTATTGTACTACTTAGAAGCAAAAGAAGTGAATTGTACTTGTGTTTTATAGGTGATTTGGAAAATTCTTGTACGGTTTCTAAAGAATTCATTCATTTCTAAAAGAAATTTAAAAAAAAAGTAGTAAAGCAATTTCCTACCAAGGGAATTTATATAGAGATTTCTTAGAGGAATTTTTATAGGATTATCTATTATACAATATTGGAGAATTGGATTGGAGGGGGATAATTTCTCTACATGAGAACTTGTCAATCATTGATTTACCTTTGTCGAAGGTTCTAAATGACAGTTCAAGAAGTCGTGTTTTTGCAAAAGAAAGGACACATAAGTTATTGGATCACATGGTTTCCACATTGAGCTCTTCTCAAGGTATAGTTATTTCATTGTATGTAGGAGGTAGAGTTCTTAGATCATTGATCAGGTCACCAGATAGAATAATTATTTCTATCATGAGACAATACAAGAAGAGATTTTTATGAACAATTTATATCATGAATTGGATATAAAGCAAGTTACTTGTATTAATCATGTGGGGTTCATTAGAAGGGCAATATCATATCACGTCCATTCATATTGGGGATTTGAATACTCCTAAAAATCTAAAAAATATATTGCCCCATATTAAGCGGTCAAGGGGGGGGGTTTAATTTGACATAGTAATATAAATATTAGGGGTTATCTTACTTGGTTGGGATGAGGAATAACCCCCAAATCATGGGATAGATTCATACCTCCAAATCATGGGTTCAATTCATACCTTCAAATCATGGGTTGGATTCATGTCAGACCTAGCTTTTTCTAAGGAATAACCTCAAAATCATGATTTAGGTTCATACTTCCAAATCACATGATGAATTCATATAAGTCCTAACTACTACTTAGGAATAACCTCCAAGTTGTGGGTTGGATTTATACCTCCAAATTATGGACTCGATTATCAGTCCTGGTTTCTTGAGTGCTCAAGAATAATCAATTATCCAACTTTTTTTTATTGGAGAAATATCAAAGAGGTCTTCAATTCAAAATGCCGTAGTTCATGCATGTTTCTTTATTGGCACAAACACTAGAATTAGTTTTCCTTCCTTTGCATCTTGAGTTATTGATGTGTGTATTGGCTTCAGCATTGCCCACATTCAAGTCTCAAAGTTGGCAATATCTGTATTATTCCTGCATTTTACAACCCAATTTTTTTCATATATGTGTGTGTGTGTGTGTTGGAGGGAATACAAATATTACTAAACTTCACAAACATTAATCTTCCAAAAAAATAGAATAATAGAGTAATTATTGTTCTTATATCCTTCATAAAGATAAATAAAGTATTGTTAATATTTATAAAAAAAATTATAATTTATTTAAAACGTAAATGAATTATATTCCATGATCATTATTTATCCATTGTAAAAATAAGAAATTAAAACCCATGATTATTATTTATTAAAAAAGTACAACATAGGCATAATCCAAACTAGGCATATTAATGAAATATTTTTCTATTATAAAAATAGACCATAATATGTACCATCCATAATCTAAACTAAGCATATTAATAAATTAATACTATTCATATAATTTATAGAAAACACACTTATTATAAAACTATTTTTTCTTCAAAGATAAAGTGTTTTTCTAACTATTATCTTAGAATTTGTTAAATCTTTATTACTTTTATATTAGAGTTATTAATTTTTTCTAATACTATTGGATTAGATCCCATAAATAATATGGTTAATATTTTGTAAAAGTTAAACCATAATTCAAAATTTAAACTACACACATTATCAATATAAATATTGTTTAAACACTTTAAATATACACAATGTTTTTAAACATCATATATATACCATATATCCCATGGCATAATGTAATACATTTTATTATGGCTATTAATTTTTGGTTTTTCAGTGCAGTTCAACCACTACATTAACGCCCAGGCTTGGTGCTACAACCAAACCAATAGCGAATTTAACACTATAGAAAGTGTTGTCAATCATACGGACTACTTGTATATTTACTCCATAATGAATGGAGAGGATGAAACCAACTCTATTGTGATAGTACTACATGGGTAATAGAGCTTACAGCTTCTAATGAGCTAGATAGAAAATTGTGTGCCATTCGATATCAATTAATTTTCAAAAGCTCTTTGCAACCTCATAAGGAAGCTTCGTCAACCTTCCAAACATAACTCTTCAATTTTTCCCTTTGTTCCAGATTAAATTTCTTACTTTCCTTTCAGTACCTATGGCGCATATTAAGGTCGATTCCTCCCACTGCTACAGGTAAGTTTTTTATTTAGCTGCCACATCAACTCAATGATGAAGATTATTATGCATAGATTGTTAAAGCATTCAATACCAGGTTTTTAAGTTATATATCCATTTCCTTTGCTAACAGTATTTATATACTCTTGTAGCATGAGTTGAACCATGTTTATTCCATGAATTGTTGGCTTGGTAACCACTCCTTGACTTTGCATGGCCTTGAATTTAAACTACCAATCAATATTTCAGTTAAGTTCCATCGAATTGCATTGGGGTAAGTACACTCCTCAACTGGATTACTAAGTTAATCGTTGTTGTACACACAGTGAATATATAAGGTTTGACCATGGATAGTTACTTAAATAGATTTTGAGTATATAATGTTTGACCATGGATAGTCAGTTACTTGAATATATTTTATGGGTTTTTATATTGGGAAAATCAATTGTCACCCATATGGTTGGCCTATTTCATAGGCACGTTTGACCCTTTAGAGTTAATACTCTAATTTACTTTGCAAAGGGATGCGCCATATTATAATTTCGTTGAAATAATCATTGATAATCACTTCAAGTAAATTACTTTAGTAATCACTCAATCGTTGAATATTAGCTTACGCTCAATAATCATCTAGTCATGTTGACGTTCTAGTGTAATGTCCCCATACCCCATAATGCGGATTATTAAAAGTTTTGCTTCAAGAACACTTATTCTCTTTTCAAACATCGGGCATGGACGTTAACTCACTCTTCCACCTTCATTCTCAGGATTAAGAACCCCTGTACGTCATTGTAATAGTCGTTATTCCATTAACAGATTCAATTTGTGCATGGAAAGCCTTCTTCCGCACTAAACCTGTTCTTTCCACACTTCACCTTGTCCCTTACGCACTTCCGCGCTCCGCCCTTCCGACCTCAGAACTCAGGAGCCGAAAACTCAAATGTTCAACAAAGTGAATGGTCATCCTTCCACCTTCCTCCTTCCGCACTTCCGCTTTAGTCATCATCAAGAATCCAACATGAACATAGTGATTCATAGACAATTACATGGCATAAACAAGCATAACAGAGATACTCATGCAATAGTGAATCCTACTTCATCATAGAAAGCATTCTTCTTTATCAATTCAACATATTCATTCGCAATCAACTTCAAGGCGTGAACAAGAATAACAGAGAATACTTATCTTGATGATTAAGCTGTCCCGCAACTAGCTAGGTGACTGCAACGTTCCACCCAACCATAGGACAGTGTGTTCATTAATCTCTCAACACACTACCACCCCCAAGCTAGGCATGATTTCCATAAGGAACTAGGGAACAATAGGATTACACACAACCAACACACACCGAAACATAATCAAACCAACATATAGTTGGGTTTCTCAGACTGCCCAAAGCAACAAGACACAACAAAACCAACTAACAATTGGGCTTATCATGATTCTAAAGAAATGGATAGGTAGAATTACTAGGCTAGTGAGCTCAACCCCAGAGCTAAGGACACCTACACCAGATTTGGCTTGGCCTCCACAACTCCTACACCACCCCACACAAGGAAGTATTACTTTCACTGCTACATGGTCCTTTAGACCATACCTTCCTTTCTAGTGTTATCCCGGGTGTGCAGGTCAGATTTACCAACCCCACTTGATATGTCTGTGAGGTTCCTCTCTTTACTAGGCTTATCAGCCAATTTTGGCCCTCCTCCACTCCTAAGCCTTCAAACCAAAATAGGGATGCACAACACAACAATCCTCAAAGAAAACACAGCTACACATGCTTCACTCTGTAACATAGAGAAAACGGGGTCTCATACCACAATGTCACTCAAACAAAACACTACGGAACTACACTTCCGCACGCAGGATAGTCAAACCACCACACAGCATGTATCCAAAGCAAGATGAATGATCTGGGAATGATTGAATGATAGAATCCTCCACAACCACGATGCTCAGGAATAACAAAACCTTCTCGCTCCTGGGAGAAACGAAGGACTAGCATGCATCACATGCGTTCTTTCTGCAAAAGCAAGAATGTGAATTCCCAAACTACAAACTTGCAGGCTTTCTCAGTCAAGCCATTAGACTGCCATACCTTTCTCTACCCAAGGCATTAACTGCCTCACCAACTTCTGGAAGAAATTGATGATTGAGGAAAGAGGACAAAAAAGGTAGTTGAGGGTTCATGGGTTTCCCCATAGACATAGGGTCACACCCTATTGGCTCATAAGTTTGAATAACTCCCCACCCTATCCCTTGTGGAATCATGCCCCCATCTTTTTAATGTTTGCAGTCCCACAGCTAGCTGTGGTATTATATTAATTTGTACATTTACATGATATATCAAAATATAAAAATATATATTGTGCTTGACTTAGTACCAAAACCATAAGTATCAACCTTGATCACCTATCCACAAACATTAATCAATGGCAGGGCCTTGGCCTTGAGCTCCTTGCCATGATTTTCATACAATATTTACATCATGTACAATTAAATACCATGGGGTCAAAACTGGGGTATTGCAATCCCCTCCCCCTTACAACAACATTGTCCTCAGTGCTTTACAATTTTAAAAATAATTCTACACTGGCACTACCCTCAGTGATCCGCAAAATTAAACAAAAATGGATGCACCAACCGCATGGCATCCTCCAAATCCCATGTAGCCTCTTCAGGGCTATAGCCTTTACCTGTCCAACGGCTCAATTCCAGAGCATTGTGACCTTCCTGTCGAGGATGCACAATGGCTCGGTTTGGAACTCTCCCTCGGGTTCCACCTAAATCACATCCCAATCAATCACATGGTTAGAATCATGTGCATATTTCTTAATCAAAGAAACATGAAAAACATTATGAGCCCTAGTGCTAGCAGGCAATGCAATTCCATATGCAACTGGCCCCATTCTCTCAAGCACTTCAAACGACCCACAATATCTAGGAGAAATCTTGGCACAACTTCCAAGCTTCAAGGAACTATTCATTTCCCTCACTCTAAGGTAAACATATTACCCAACACTAAACTCTTTGTCCACCCTATGCTTATATGAATAGATTTTCTGTTTGTACTAGGATACTTTCAGATTTTGCTTGATCTTTGCAACCTCGTACTTCATCTCCTTCAGCAATTTTGGACCAAGTATAATCTTGTTCACTGGATTATCCCATGTCACAGGTTCCCTACACCTTCTTCCATACAAGGCTCCATAAGGACTCATCCCCAACGATGCTTGTTGTCCATTATTATAAGTAAATTCTACCAAGTGTAAATAATCCTCCCACTTGGATGGTTTGTCCATGACATACATGCGAAGCATGTCCTCAAACACTTGATTCACTCTCTCTGTTTGACCATCATTCTGAGGATGGTAGGCAGTGTTGAAGTTCAACTTGGTACCCAAATCTACAAACAACCCTTCCAAAAATTGGAAGTGAACTTAGGATCTCCATCAGAGACTATTGCCTTAGGAAATCCATGCAATTTGAAAAACTCCTTCATGAAGATTTTTGCAATAGCATCAGTCTTATAAGTGGATTTAACTAGTATAAAATGTGATGCCTTTGTCAACTTGTCAACCACAACCATAATGGAATCATGTTGCCTCCAAGTCATTGGAAATTCTGTAATAAAATCCATGGAAACAACTTCCCATTTCCATTCTGGAACTGGAAAAGGTTGCAACAAACCTACTGGTTGTTGATTCTCAACCTTCACCTGCTGAAATTTCATGCACTTTGAAATATATTTAACAACGTCCTTCTTTATTCTTGGCCAAAAATACTGCTTTTTGGCTGTAGCAATTGTCTTATGATATCCTGGGTGACAAGAATATGGAGTCTGATGGATCTCATTCATAACAACCCTCCTTAATTCTACTACACTTGGAATATAAACTTTGTTTTTATAAGTAAGAAGTCCATCTTATTCCAATTTATATCCCTCATACCTCTTCTCAAGACTTTTCTGCTGCAATTTGTCTTTTATCTGCACATACATTTCATCTTCAGTAGTATGATTAAGAATCTGATGTCTCGAATCTGATTGGAAAATATTAAGAGATGTCAAGTGCATTTCATGCACCTTCCTATTGAGTGCATCCACCACTTTGTTTTATTTTCCTTTTATGTGTTTGATTTCAAAATCAAGCTCACATAAAAACTCCAGCCATCTAGCTTTCCTAGCATTGAGACTTAGTTGTTCAAACAAATATTTCAGACCACAGTGGTATGTCCTTAACTCAAACTTTCTGCCCATTAAGTAATGCCTCCACATCTTGAGAGCATGTACTATGGATGCAAGTTCTAAATCATGAGTGGCATAGTTCTTCTCATGATCCTTAAACGTTCTTGACTCATAGCATATCACATGGTTGTCTTGCATAAGAACTCCTCCCAGTTCTTGACTGCATGTATCAGTACACACCACAAAATCTTTCTTTGGGTCTGCAATTTTCAAAATTGGTGCACTTGTGAAAAGATCCTTCAACTGCTGGAAACTTTCCTCACACCTTGTTGTCCATTTAAATTGTATTCCCTTCCTTTGCAAGGAAGTTATTGGATATGCAACCTTGGAGAATCCTTAAGTGAATCTCGTGTAGTACCATGCAAGGCCCATAAAAGATCTTACATCTATCACATGTCTTGGGGTAGGCCAAATCATAATGGCCTCAATCTTCTTAGGGTCTATAGATATGCCCTCATCCGAGATGATGTGACCCAAATAATGAATTCTATCTATATAGAAGTCACACTTGCTCAACTTTGCATACATCTTATGCTCCCTGAGCAATCGCAATGTCAATCTCATATGTTCTTCATGCTCTTCCTCATTCTTAGAATAAATAAAAATGTCATCAAGGAAAACAAGAACAAAATTTTCCAAATACCTACTGAAAACATTATTCATAAGGCACATAAATGTAGCTAGTGCATCTGTGAGACCAAATGGTACCACTACAAACACATAATGTCCATACCTTGTTCAGATGGTTGTCTTATGAATGTATTCATCCTTGATTCTTACCTTATGGTAACCATACCTTAAGTCAATCTTGGAAAATACATTTGCTCCTCTCATTTGATCAAAGAGGTCATCAATCCTAGGTAAAGGATATTTGTTCTTCACAGTGACCTTGTTCATATGTCTGTAATCAATACACATCCTGAGTGTACTATCTTTCTTCTTCACAAACAGCACAGATGCTCTCCAAGGGGACACACTTGGTCTAATATACTTATTTTCCAACAATTCTTGTAGCTGCATATTCAGCTTGAGAATTTTTTGTGTACTCATCCTGTAGGGTGTTTTAGATACTAGTGCTGCTCCTAGCACAAGTTCAATTCTAAAATCAATGTCCCTCTTTGGAGGAATCACTGGAAATTCATCAGGAAATACATCCCTGAATTCTTGGAACACATGAAAGTACTCCAAACTAGGAGTTTCATTCTCTAATGCCTCCAACACATGGGTTGCATACACTCTGCAACCTTTCCTATAGAACTTCTTCAGCTGCATGGCTGAAATATGCCTAACATAAATCACCTTTGGAATTCCTTTCACAACCTTTAAGTTGCCTTCTTCATCCAAGCACTCAAAAGTCTTGTTGTAACAATCAAGATTTACTTAGTGTGCTTCCAACCAATCCATTCCAATGAGAACATCATAGGAACCAAGTGGTAGAACATTCATATCTACACAAGTAACTAGCCCATTCATGACCAATGGACATTACTTTACCATTTCACTAACCTTTCTCTTGGTTCCAGTGGCTAGTTGGACTAACCATGATTTGCTATGCTTTAACTTCTTTAAAGCACAAATATCAACTACTCTATGAGTAATATAACTATGAGTAGAACCAGGGTTAATCAAAATAGAAACAGATTGCTCAGCAATCTTACCTGCAACCTCAACCACAGTTGACTAGTGATCTTCCTGGAGGTCCTCCAGTGCTACGTAAATCCTAGGGATTTTCCTTGCTACTTGATCCACAGTTTTTGCTTCTTGAATGCTATAAGCTAGCCTTACATACCCCTCCTCATGAGGACAATTCCTGTGCATGTGGGGTCCTCCACATTCCCATCATTTTAGAGGTTCTATGTTCTCTTTTGGGTCTCTTGGATTCCTCCCCATCACTTTAGCTGGCTGGTTCACAGCTTGTGATGGTTGCTTCTGCTTCTTTCCATATCTTATGGTAATCAGGATTTTCCTTTATTCTAATCATAACAATACTTAGCCTTTCTTATAGCTTCTTCTAAGGTTCTGGTTTCATCAAATTCAATTCAGTCTTTGTAAAACTAAGGAAACCCGCTCAGAAAATCCTGGATTTTTACTTTATCATGCCTGACATACCTGACGTACCTCAATAGTTCCAAGAAATTATTGGCATACACTTCCATGGTCTGCTTCCCCAATCTCAACTCATGGAATTCTTTAATCTTACCATCATAGTATCTATCAGAGAAGTACTTATGCCTAAAAAATTCCAGAACTGTTTCCACACAATCTTCCTTTCATTGATATTCTTCACTTGCCTGAAGTGCTCCCACCATATGGATGCTCTTCCAATCAAATTGAATATAGATACCCTATCCTTCACATTTCCAGAGAAGTTTTGGAATTGAAAATATTTTCTCATCCCAAGAAGCCAAGCTTTATCTTCTTGACCATTCGTTATCTCACCATTAAAGGTAGGCGGCCTTGCCTTCCTGAATTCATCACGCGAGTGGCTCTGGTAATGCCTCTTTCTTATGCTCCTGTGAGAAGAATAAATTGAACCCATAGTGGGTCCTCCTAAGTCAGATGATCCACTAGAATACCTCTTTCTTCTTCTAGTGTCACTCCTACTTCCTTCTGGATTTACCGTTCGATGCTCTGAGTTCATCCACCTCTGGATATCTAGTCAAACTCTACAACATGGCTGCATTCAGATGATTTTTCTCTTCTTGAGCCTTAAGCAATATTTCGTTATTTTCTCGGTAACTTTGCATCTCCACCCTTAGGCTTCTCATGGTGGCTGCAAAATCTGGCGGAGTCTCTTGGAATCTTCTCCCATTATACTATGTCTCAGCATTTCCAATACAAACATTTTATCCCATAGCATCTTCCTCATGCTCATAGGGATTATGTGCATCATTCATGTCGTACGTTCTCATGGCTAAGAAAAAAAACCACTTTCCAAGTTTTGCTATGACTCTGCAAGATGTGTCAGTCAAACACATTGTTAGCTGCATGACAAAATCAAAATTAGAAAACCATTTAGTTACTATTACCAACAACTTTGTTACTGTTAAACTTGGCCCATCCAGGACCAATGCTGCAACTAGCAGCTCTGATACCAAACTGTAGTGTACTATAATTTTCGTATCATAGGGTACTCTTATCTCTTTCACTATCCATTTTGTCCCATCCAAGCCCAATGCTACAACCAGCAGCTCTAATACCAATCTGTAACATCTCCATACCCCATAATGCGGATTATTAAAAAAAATTCTTCGTGAACAATTGTTCTCTTTTCAAACACCGGGAATGGAGGTTAACTCACTCTTCCACCTTCATTTTCAGTATTAAGAACCCCTATACATCACTATAACAGTCTTTCCACCATTAACATATTCATTCTGTGCATGAAAATCCTTCTTCCGCACTGAACCTGTTCTTTCCGTACTTCACCTTCCGCCTTCTGCACTTCCGCTCTCCACCATTCCGACCTTGAAACTCAGGAGCCAAAAACTCAAGGGTTCGAAGAAGTGAATGTTCATCCTTTTTCCTTTCATCTTCCACACTTCCGCTTTCCTCCTTTCCAACCTCGGAAATTAGAAACCAGAAACATAATGTGCGACAGGAACATTTAACAACTCTTTCGTCTTCCGCCTCCCGCACTTCCTCTTTTTTCCTTCCGCACTCAGGAACTCAGAAACCAAAATCTCAATGTGTGACGGAACACTTAACAACTCTTCCGTCTTCCTCCTCCAACACTTCCTCTTTCCACCTTCCACAGTTCGTAACTTGGAAA
Source organism: Pseudotsuga menziesii (assembly GCA_001517045.1). Classification (NCBI taxonomy): domain Eukaryota; kingdom Viridiplantae; phylum Streptophyta; class Pinopsida; order Pinales; family Pinaceae; genus Pseudotsuga; species Pseudotsuga menziesii. The sequence goes on along the minus strand of LPNX010160368.1, from coordinate 896,845 downwards.
CTGAAATCTCAATGTGTGACAGAACACTTAACGCTCTTCCAACTTCCGCCTCCCACACTTCTGCTTTCCACCTTCCTCACCTCAGAACTTGGAAGTCAGAAACATAACTCTCGACTAAGTCCTGTAACCACCATTTATCCTTCCTCCTTCCTCCCTTCCTCCTTCCGCCCTCGTAACTCGAAAAAATATCAAATGACGGAACCTCTTTCCTCATTTCTGCCTTCCACATTTCTCCTTTCCTCCCTCAAGTGCGGAACTCACGAATCAGAAGACCAAATCTTAATCTTATCCTTTATCTAGTTTTCCACCTCCCCCCTTCCGCCTTCTGTACGTGTATCCCGGGGTGCGAAAACCCCACCTTCTTCCGTAACTTTTCTCCTCAATCCCACCTTCCGTAGGCGGATCCTAGAAGTCGAAAATCCAACATTCTTCTTTTATTAAACTTCTTTCTCCTGCCTGTCTCATTCTTCCTTCCACTGCGGATCCCAGGGTGCAGAAACACTTGGATCAGCTGCAAATTGACTCTTTAACCAAGCTTTTCTAGCTTCCAAGGACTTAATAAAAATGCATTGAACATACAAGGAAAATGCAGAAGTAAAATGCAGGGAAATATACACAAATAAACCTCTACTTAGTCATCATCAAGAATCCAACATGAACATAGTGATTCATAGACAATTACATGGCATAAACAAGCATAACATAGATACGCATGCAATAGTGAATCCTACTTCATTCATTGCAAGAATTCTTCTTTATCAATTCAACATATTCATTCACAAGAAACTTCAAGGCGTAAACAAGAATAACAAAGAATACATATGTTGATGATTAAGTTGTCCCACAACTAGCTAGGTCACTACAAGGTTCCACCCAACCATAGGCCAGTGTGTTCATTAATCTCTCAACACACTACCACCACTGAACTAGGAATGATTTCCACAAGGAACTAGGGAACAAGAGGCTTACACACAACCAACACACATCAAAACACAGTCGAACCAACCTATAGTTGGGTTTCTCAGACTGTCCATGTCAACAAGCCAAAACACAATAAGACACAACCAAACCAACTAATTGTTGGGCTTATCAAGCTGCTAAAGCAATGAAAAGGTAGAATTGCTAAGCTAGTGAGCTCAACCCTAGAGCTAAGGACATCTACACTAGATTTTGCTTGGCCTCCACCACTCCTACACCACCCAACACAAGGAATTATTCCTTTCACTGCTACACGGTCCTTTAGGCTATACCTTCCCTTCTAGTGTTCTCCCAGGTGTGCAGGCCGGATTTACCAACCCCTCTTGATATTTCTGTGAGGTTCCTCTCTTTACTAGGATTATCAGCCAATTCTGGCCCTCCTCCACTCCTAAGCCTTTAAACCAAAATAGGGATGCACAACACAAAAATCCTCAAAGAAAACACAGCCACACAAGCTTCACTCTGTAACACAGAGAAAATAGGTTCTCATACCACAATGTCACTCAGAAAAAACACTACGGAACTACACTTCCATATGTAGGATAGTTGAACCACCACACCGCACATCTCCAAAGAAAAACGAATGATCCAGGAATGATCGAATGATAGAATCCTCCACAACCACGATGCTTAGGAACAACAAAACCTTCTCACACCTGGGAGAAAGGAAAGAATGGCACGCATCATGTGATTTCTTGTTACAGAAGCAAGAATGCGGCTTCCCAGACTGCAGACTTGCAGGCTTGTTCAATCAAGCCATCATATTGGCATGCCTTGCTCTGCCCAAGGCATTAACTGCCTCACCAACTTTTGGAAGAAATTGATGATTAAGGACAGAGGACAAAAAATGTAGTTGAGGGTTCATGGGTTTCCTCGTTGACATCTGGTCACACCTTATTGGCTCAGGAGTTTGTCTAACTCCCCACCCTATTCCTTGTGGAATCATGTCATCATCTCTTTAACGTTTGTAGTCCCATAGCTAGCTGTGGTATTATATTAATTTGTACATTTACATGATATATCAAAATATATATACTATGCTTGACCTGGCACCAAAACCATAGGTATCAACCTTGATCACCTGTCCACAAACATCAATCAATGGCAGGGCCTTGGCCTTGAGCTCCTCGCCATGATTTTCATACAATATTTGATTCATGTACAATTAAATACCATGGGGTCAATATTGAAGTATTACATCTGATGGGAATCTAACACAATTAGATTAGGTTATTCTCAAAGCATTTCTACTTCTCTTTTAAGAATCCCAAAACCACATGTCCCAAGGTCTGTATCAGTAGCCCTACAACATGTCGCCAAGAGTTTCCATCACCTTGGGCCTTATCTTAGGTAGTTTCTGTTCAAAAAAATACATGCATCCAAAACTTTAACTATTCCTATAGAGTCCTCTCTACTTGCCCTTATAAATGGTGGTCAGTGGCCACAATATGCTTATCATTTTCCAATGAATCCACTACTAACTTGGGAGGAATTGCTGCTGTTGAATTTGAATTTGGCAATAGAGTTGATGACTACTATCAAATCTTTCATCCCCATCAGTCACATTTCTCTTTGCACAATCTTCCATATGGATTCTTCAATCCTAACCAAGCAAAGGAAGCGAGGACTCGAGTGGCCATTGGTGATTATTTGTTATACCTCAACCAGTGTAATTTTTACGGGCGAAATTTCGCCAATTAGATATTTTTTGGTATTTTTTCAAAAAATAAATTCGCTTTTTAGTCTCTAATATCACCTATATTTACATAAAAAAAATTTATCATAATATTTGCCAAAATTTACACATTTCAGTGGTAATTGTATGTTTGATATTTAATATTCTCCTACCTATCTATAAACATGTTTGTTTCAATCCAAAACAATTACATAGAATATTATACTTAAGTATAATATTAGAATCCTTAAAAAATACCATGACCTCAACATCCACTCGAGAGCTGGCCTTTTCAAAGGATCTCTGCTCAGTGAATCTGATTGCTTCATGTTCTTACTTTCCTTAAGTTGGGTAGCCTTTCTTTATGACTAGTTTGATGAAAAGAAAAGTTAGTCTAGTTGGAAGGATATGATATTATATTTTCCATTTGTATTTATGTTGAAATCACATGCCATCAAACCCCTTTAATAGAAATTTCTTATGCTTTCATGGCGATGAGAATACCTACGGGGAGACATGGGAAACAATTCGGAAAATTTTTTCAAGCTTTGATGCCAACACTTTATGTTCATTATCACACATGCATATTGTATTAAGGCATGTATGACTGTCCACAATGAACGCTATGTCTGTCCTTATTAATGTAAAGTTTTACATATCAATTTTAATAGTTGTCCTAAATTCACAATATGATACGAAAGACCAATAAGTATAAGGGATGCGGTGGGTTCTAAAATCTTTCTCAAGGAAAATCAATGTTCGAATCCTTGCAAAATCAACCACGAAGTCAGTCTAGTCCCATACATTGTTCCTCTCACTTATAAAATATGAAGAAGTTATAACCCATTGCCATATGTTCTTCCTCTCACTTATAAAATATGAAGAAGTTATAACCCATTGTCGTATGTTCTTCCTCTCGCTTATAAAATATGAAGAAGTTATAACCCATTGCCATGCGTTCTTCCTCTCGCTTACAAAATATGAAGAAGTTAATAACCCATATTAACCCATATATTTGGCTCTGATGGGCATTTGTGATAAATTGATATTCTTAGTTGACCTAGTTTGATTATGTTTTATATTGTATTTTATGTTTTTACTTTCTTTTATGTTTATTCTATCTCAGTGTAAGTGATTGTTGGATGACTGCATTTTATTAAAATTGAAAATTGGAGATTAGATGGTATAGTCATTTGAATCTGTTTGGAAGCTTGTAAGAATAAATTTGACAATTGCTCTGAGAGAAGTATTTTCTATTTCATTTATTTTATGTTGGCTATAGATTTTCTCAAGAAATTTTCTCATTTCTTTAATTCTTTTACAACTAAATTCTTTTATATCGCCTTTTCTAGATATATGAGAAGGGAGGAATCAATCCATTTAATTTGTTCTTTTCATCAATGCTGCACCTAAATATGCATTTTTTATTGTAACTATCTCCACCAAAAAAAGTCTGATTGGCTTCCATAATATAGTTCTCCAAGCAGATCTAAGCATAGAAACCTCACCACAAATAGACACAAAGGATTGTTGATATTGAAAACTGGAATAGGATAACCAAACTTAAGTGCCTGAAAATGTTACAAACAACATGCCAATGTTGACATATACACTTCATTATAAGATGTTGTTGTTATGTCCTGAAGAAATCATTTTTTGGCTGGAATAATTTTGCTAGAAAAAAACAGCAGTAGAGGAGTAAAATGATTTAGAAGAAATGAAATAGTCTCCTAAGTTAATCCATCCAAAATCCCTAAAATTTGTAGAAATTGTTTCTCTTGAAGCTCAATGTAGTTCCCGGTTGGAATCACCAATAATTACTTATGAATTATTTCCCAAGCAAGTGTAGACCCTAGGTTTTCATCCAAAACCTGTAAAAGTATAACTACCGTTTCAAGATTCTCCAACCTCGTATTTCACGAATGCAAAAATGATAGCTCGTGCAATGCTCTCCTTTTAGGTTTGATATAAAAACAAAAAAAAAACTAGTGGCCATCCCTGGGTTTGATAAATCACTTGAGAATAAGATTATGGAATACATAAGTGGGCCAACACAATTTTATTTCTCTAACACCTCTCTTCTAACACTTACACATAAACACTAGCCATAAGGGTATGCAAAGACATGTTGTATTAAAGTAGTACGCATGAGAGTCGAAGGAAATGTATATTTTTGAGATCTAGAGACAAGCTAAAGGAAGAGCATACTGAGAGCTTTTAGATTTAAGAATTTAGAGGTATATAAATTATAGCTAAAGATGGAAAGAGGATATTTTGAAAATTTGACATAAATATGGAAATGAATCCCAGAGATGAGAATGGAAGAGGAATTAAAAATTCTTGTGGAATCATTTATATACTTATTACATTTTTCTAATTGAGAGGAACCACTGAGAATGGATTCGTGGTTGTTGTTAATGACCCATCAATATTGAAAATGTTATTCATGTTGATTTAGCAAAATGTTTAAAAATTTAAATAAAAAAATATTTAGGCATATATATCTTAGAATTTTAGGGTGGATTACCATTTATGTTTTTTCATCTACTAACGATAATGAGACAATTGTAATGTCCAAATTGATTCTATGGGTGTTGTCCAAAATTTATAATTAATAATTTCAAAAAAATAAAAATAGTGTAACATTTGATAAATGCAATTCCTGATAGTTGGAAAAATTAAACTTCAACTTCAACTATTACATTATTAGCTACAACTATTCGATTAATAGATACAACTATGCGTTTAACTCCATTGATGATACAACTATTAGTTTAACTTCAACTCCAATCGTGACTTTTAATTGAACTGCAATTGAAGATATATTAACTTTTAAATTAATCATTATATACAACTATTAGCTTATGATTCTACGACTTGAACTCTAATCCCTTAATGCTTAGTTGAAATACATTTGGCATCTATGAGTCTAGCTAATGTGCATTTGTGTATCAGTCGAACTCCTAATAAAATTGTTCGAACTCCTAATAAGCATCTAGCTAATTACACCCATAAGCGTTTATATCTTAGAATTTTGGGGGACTACCATCTATGTTTTTTCATCTATGGACAAGAATGAGACAATTGTACTCTCCATACTGATTTTATTGGCATAGTTCAACATTCATAATTAACAATTAAAAAAAAACTTAGTTAACATTTGATAAGTAGAATTCGTGATAGTTGTAAAAATTAAACTTCAACGTCAACTTGCTAATTAAAACTCCAGTCACTATGATACAACTATTCGATTATTAGATACAAATATACAAGTTTAACTTAACTTCAACTCCAATCACCACTTTAACTTGATTTTAAATTGGCTATTACATACAACTACTACCTTCACTTCAATGATTTTACAACTATTAGCTTAACTTCAACTCTAATCGTAGCTATCTTAGATTAACTATTAGATAACTATTAATAATTCAAATATAGTACGTTTCCACTTATTCCAAACAATATGTTAATCTTAATCATTCAAATATATACATGCCCACTTCTTCCGAACAATATACTAATCTTATTAATTATATTGTTGCTAGTATAATATGCATGGAGTCTTTTGAATTCAATAGCTTAGAATTAATGATTGGTTATCACTCCTTAGAATTTAAATTCAATGCTTCCTCCATGAAAAGTTGTGATATAATTCTTGGATCTTCCTAGGTAAAATCGGTTAGAACTTTTACCATAAAATTAAACAATCATTTGGCAATATGGTTAAAAAATAAAAAATAACATTCATCGACGTTACATGAAGTGCAGTGAAGCCACATCAACAAAAGATATAGATAGCATGCCATACCTCGTTGTTCAAAGTAAATTACAACAAAATGAGCAAAATTCGAATAAAAAGTTTTGACAAGGTTTTGCTAGTTATTCAAACAATTTAGTAGTAATTTAGTTTCAACGATAGTGACATGATCTCTTTAGAAACAATCTATCTCTTTGAACTCTTCAATGACCCATCTCTTTGAAGTTTTATTTGGTTCAAGTATTAGATATGCAATTGGATTCTTTAATGATCGTTGGTTGATCCAATGCTAAAAAAATTGGAGAGATCTGACACTTACCTGGAAATTAAGCAAGAGATAATGTTATATCTACACATTGATTATAATATCCACTTATGACAGATTAACCAAAGGTGACTTTTCCAAGAAAGAAATATATATTAACATTGGAATTTTAATCATTATTTATTAAATCATTAGATCATAAAACAATTCTAAAAATAATAAATAATCAATTTTCATAAAAACTTTTCTTTTATAAATGCTTTATAAGTATAATCAATTTCAAAATTTGATGATGTGTATTCATTAAGGTTTAAAATATTAACATCAACTCATACAAGTTATTATTTTCCAATTTCCTTGCAAAAGGCATGGTATTCCTTTGATAATTATTATAATATACACCAACACTTTAATTAAGTATAAGCAAACCTTTTAAAATATTTGTTTACATTGATTTTAGTGTATAATATTCAAAGGTAAACTATTCAGATTTTAATTATGTGTTTCCTTTTTGTTTATAAATTTGAGGTAAATATGTAAATATATTTTGTGAATTTTAATTTTGTCAAAAAGTTTATATATCATTTTTTTAAATAATATTTAAAAGTTATATTTTGTGAATTTTAATTTTGTCAAAAAGTTTATATATCATTTTTTTAAATAATATTTAAAAGTTAGTTACAAATAAAATTTATTTATTTTTTTATAATATTTTTTTATTTGCTTATATTGAAAAAGAAAATAAAAATGAAAATAATGTAAATAGGTTAAAAATCATTCAATAAATAATTTGATTTGATTGTGAAAAATTGATCCTAAAATATATGAAGAAAATGTTAATAAAAAGAAATAACATGTTGCAATCAATGTAAGACATGTTAGATCCTTTTATCATATGAATCATACACATGTTGAATAACTAAGAATCCAAAAGTCCTAATTAGCACAAATAATCAAATAAAAAAATCTATTGATTAGGTATAACAAGGTACCAATAATCTCACTTCTGCTTAACTCCTTGAGGATGGGACCAGATGTTTCCAAACATTTTATCCCAAGGGGTTAGCTCCATGGGTTGTCACCAATGTAGTTGGGAATTTATCTAGTTCTATGTCGATAGGTTCCCTTGGGTTAGGCGCATCATTCTACCCGTAGGAGTTTAATAGCTATTAGCTCCTAAATATGCAGTTAAAGATATTCAAGTCCCTTAATGGAATGAAACCTTAAGGGAACTTAGGAAATTTGTTCATTGTCACACCAACAACATTTCCTATCATGTAATGCTAGCTCTCCTCTAACACAATTGGGGAAACCATAAGATACAACTACTAATCTATCCTTGTAAATATATATGTAAATCTATTAGTAGAGGAGAATGTTTTTTTATGATTGTTAGAAGTCTTTTGCAAAACTTAAGTAATATTAGTGCCTTTACTCATTGGGTATGGAGTAAAGGTGAAAAATAGAACTTAAAATCATGTGAAGAATGTTATAAACCACCTAACATAAACTATTATCATCCATAAACAGATCTTATATATATTTAACAATGATGTGAAATGTTTAAGAGAGACACAACACCATATCCATAACTTCTTCCAATCATGTAAGATATCAAAGATGAGATTAAAGTAATAGAAATAACCTTCTATTCGATGTACAACCCCTTAATACATCATAATTAAAATATGACATTAGAGGAGGAAAGAGGGTTTAGAAATCACACTTCAGCCTCCTATTCTAGAAAATAACTAACCACTGTGATAAGCAAAAGCAACACTTTACCAAAGATATGGAAACTATACATAAAATGGTATCCTTACACGTACTAGATCCCTACAGATTAAGATGATGGAAGATTTAATTGATCATAACCCTTCTTACATAGACTTCAAATGAAATAAAGAACTTATTCTTGTTGGGAGTAGTCTCCCCCTAATGAATCCCTCTTTGCAAATGGGATTTCTCCTCATATAAATTTGTTTTCTTTTATATATCGACGAATAGGAAACCCCCAAAAATGTCATCGCCATTGATCGGTGGTAAACAGGGTAAACCATTAGTGAGTAATATTTAAGCACCTAACTGTATGGTGATCAAGAGTTAAACCAGTGACCTCCTCAACTTAGGGGAGAGATCTCACTTTTGGCTCATGACCACTTGAGCTAACCATTGAGATTTAAAATTTGGAGAACATAGGAGTGGGTTTGATCCACTTATGTGTGCATAGGTCATGAGATATTTTAGTATAATCTCTCTAGGTGAAACCACACATTCCAGCACAACCTCAAGGTGATCCCATGGCTCCAGGAAAATGATATATAGCAATTGAACCTTGTCTAATGGTTAAAAAACCATTTCTTCTTGCCCTTGGATTGAACCCCTTCAAACAAAATTATGGTGAAAATTGTAACATTTTATCTCTAGTCATAAGGATGACAAGAGGGTGGGATTTGTTTCACTTATGTAAGTTGTGAGTGCAATGTGTTACCCCCATATTTGCATGGATGTACACGTGTGATTTTGATCACACTCTTATAAGGGGGTGGCATTATTGACGCCTTGGTGAACATGAAGCTTAGATGGGGATTTTCATGATTATGGAAGGTTCTACATGTTGATCAGACAAGGGTTTTCAAAAATAAACCTCGAGCTCTTTTCAAGTGTTGGACAACTTTCAGACTCCATGATTAACAGGTCTACACATGAGACAACTATCAAAAGGGATAAACAGTGATAAAGGAATGAAGTATGAGAATTCTTTAGGCTTCAAGCAGCAACAAACATTCTCAATTTTGAAGTTGAGGACATCCCAGAGTGTTTTAATATGACAACATTCACTTTACAACCATATATTTGTAGTCATCACAACTTCATGGTTAAATGGAGACTGCAACAATTTGTTTGATAAAGTTGGAGAAAATGATTGTTCATTTTGGAGGTGCTAGTGTACCCTATTCCTTGAACTTCCCTAATCAACATTTTGGGAATTGTTATAAGTAGATTGTGGAGAATACAAACATTATCAAGGGTCAATGTATAGAGCCAAACACATAGACAAATCTATGGATGGCCTAGAATTGATGGCCCTAGTCGTTGTTGGATTCATTAGAGAAAATTTCAACTCAAAATGGGCTTTTTAACTTTAACTTAAATTCCATGTCATAATGTGTTAGCCAATGAAATTGCTTTAAATTTGAAATACCATATAGGTCTTAAACACTTTTTTAATATAAATTTGGGGATAGGTATCATAAAAAAAACTACCTTTTTTGTTTGTATTTTCGACATATCTCCCCGTGTTTTTACTCAAATTTCGACCGGGAGAGCTCGTTGGATGCGGAATTAAATTCCACATCTAACGAGTACCCACTCAGCATACTTTTGACAGACCTCGCTACCCCAAAAACAAGAAATACTTGAAAAATGTGATGATGATGTCATCATCACATTTTTCAGGTATTTCTTGTTTTTGGGGTAGCGGGGTCCGTCAAAAGTATGCCGAGTGCATACTCGTTGGATTCAGAATTTAATTCCACATCCAACGAGCTCTCCTGATCGAAATTTGAGTAAAAACACTGGGAGATATGTCGAAAATAGAAACAAAAAAGTAGTTTTTTTCTTTTCTTCCTCCAAAATTAATAAATATTATTTTATTATTTTAACTATTATTTTATTAAATTTGTTTAGGAGGCCCATTTTGAGTTGAAATTTCCTCTAATGATTGGCCCAGAAACTTAGGTCCCTTGGAGTTAGGTGTATAAATAATTTAGATATGAGGTATGTTCTTGGAGTAGCAGGAACTACAATATTATAATTTTGTGTCATTGTGATATCCGGGGTGATAGTATTTTGTTCTTTTATGCATAATGTTATTGATGTGATGTCCAAAAGGTTAGTGTTGCCACTTGTTATGAATATGTAGGAAAGATTTCACACTTTCTCCATAGTTGAGTTAGAGTTTTCTAGTGTTAAAACTAAGGTATTATTGTAACAGTATACCTTTTGTTGTTCTATACAAGGAAAATTTTAGGGGCAAAATTTATCCCATAGGATAATTTTTTAGGGTTTTTTTCCAAAAATAGATTTGTCAATTTCCATTATTTTCTAAAATGATTATGCCTCCATTCCACAAGAGAGTTTTTTTGTTTTAACTCTAAACAACACCAAATTTGTCAACGGGCTATATAAGATCCTTTAAAAATTAAGTATTTTTGCAGAAGTATCTCCAAAACTTTTATGGTTGGCAATTTAACAATTAGAATGGTTTGCCAGGGTTTCTACACTTTAAAAAAGTTATGGATCCGTAAAATTTTGCCTGGTTCTATAGGAGGCCAGTTTCCAAAGTGTGTTTATTTTCTAGATAGAAGTCACATTGCAGCCTATGACACTATTCAGTATACTCGAATATGCATTTAGTTCCTCGTCAACTCCAAAGTTGAGAGATGTACTTAATTAGGACTTCTGGAGTTGAACAATTGTATTGTATTTTTCGTAGGCATTCTAGTAAAAGATCTAACTCTTCTTTTGTCCGGTTGGGGTTTAGGTGGGTATTGATATTTAATCAAACCTTGCTCCATGAAAACCAAGAAAAGTGAGATCAATATTTCTTGGCACACTAGAACCAAGAAATGTTAGATCAATCTTTCTTAACTAATTATTTATTTCTACTTTTTCTATTCTTCTTTAACTTTTTCACATTACCAATTAGGAATAGTTGTTAGAATGGGTTAATATTTGGCACATTCATAATTGTAAGTTCATTTCTTATATGCAAGACACTCGTCTTAATATTGCATTGGAACTAACATGAACATATGTGAAAATTTAAATCCGTATTTACATACCGTATGTGTTATCATTACCATGACATGGTATTGTATAAGTTTCACCATCTTTGTATCTCTATAGCTATTGCATGATTGAAACTTAACAATGGATATTTTTCCCTCCCATGTAAAGATAAAATAAACTAGATATGACACAAGAAAATGGACAAAAATGGTAACTAAATGTTGTTAATTCCCTTGATTGCAAGAATAAATGTAGAGGAACTGGAGGCAATTCATTGCATATTGTGAATGACCCAAATCCAAGTTATGTGCATGATCATATGGTGTTATTGGAAAGTAAGAGGATTTTTTCTATGTTTATTTGGGTTCAAAGATCAATGATGTTTGTTTTGATAGGAAGGAAGGGAATTCCATCCATGGAAGGGTTTCAATTTTGCATTTTATGGATTTTAATTTATTAAGCTTATAGAAAACATGATCTCTCTACGAATATACTTGTATTTACATGATATAACATTGGTAGATTGACAGGTTTTGGTGTGAAATATATGCAATTCTCATATTCTCTGAGCATTGCACTGATTATTGGACTATCAGCCTTTTACATTCTTTATTAAATTAATCTCTTGACTGGATTTCCTTTTATGCATTTTCCTTCCCCACTACTATTTTGTTGGGTCTTCCACTATCCATTTCTACAAATTGGTCATTCGCCCCTACAATCCCGGTGGGATCATTATTATCATTACAATATTATTTTATTTAGCATCATGTTTACTTATAATAATATGTTTTAGGGATCTTTTTTGTTACAACTTGATAATATGATATATAGGGGGAATTAAAAATGGGTTGATAAAAATGGATACCTACAATATCTTATGAAACTAGGGGTTTTCTTAATTGGAAACGTATATTGGGAGGGGGGTTCAACAATACAATTTTAGAAGACATTTTCCAATATTTAGTGAAATTAAAAATATTTTTTAATATCATGTGAAAGGTTGTGCTATGTAACAAGTTCACTAGGTGAACCCCCCATGGTATTAATGTTTTCATATGTCTTATTTCATTATACTTTATTTTTTTGGTCAGTTGTGTTCAATAAAATTTTCAAATTCATTTTCTACTAAATATTTAAATATAGAGGTCACTCAAATATTAGCTATTAAATTTAATATCCAATGAAGGCATTAAGGGTGATGGAGAATCCACAAAGAACTACCAAATTAGTGGACAAGATGGACAAGAAGGCTCTAAAACACAAGAAGGTCATAATTTAATTTTTAATCAAGGTTAAATTATCTAAATTATGATCATGATAGTAAACTTGAATACTTGCAAAAAATTATAAAAATGCATCCACAACAAAGGAAATGATCAACAATGTCCCTGGATATTAGCCAACCAAGCACATTGGATATGGGATCCTTGGAGAATAATGAATCAGGAAGGGTTTTTGTGGCAAAACGCGGTAGTTCTAGCACTGTTACTCTCCACTCAAATGTTGGTAGGTCATTAACAGATAAGAGATAAAGATTTTTTTCTACTTAATTTGGTAAAACAAATTTATTTCGGAATATATGATATGCACTATTTATGTGCATCTCCCCATACAAAAATGTTATTGATATTAGAAATGGAAGGTTTCTATTTTGCAAGAAAGTCACCAAAAAATGCCTCCAAAAGAAGGAAAAAGGGTGAATGAAAGTACTGATGAAGAATTTGAATTTAAGTACGAGGGAACATTGTATAAATCAAGACCAAATGCCATACAATTTTTGGATCTATTTCTTTCCAAATTCGATGTTGGAATTTGGTCATCTGAATGTGATGTCAATGAAGGGAAAACATTGTTTATAAAATTTATAGGGAAAAAGAAAAAAGAAAAATCAATTGTCGACCAAATTTTATTTTCATGGTTTCGAGATAGATGTACCATAGATAAAGAAGGAAAGAGACAAAAAAAATATGGACAATGTGTAGGAGGATTTCCCAATGAACTCTTCAAAAAGTAATACAATAATGAGTGTTTTGGACAATGATGATGTGCAAGCACATCCATATGAAAACAATATTTTGCATAAGCCCTTTAATACATTGTCTGGTAAGGAATATAGTGATATGGCCCATGAATATGAAAGGATTTAAGTAAACTACTTGAATCAATTGATATCAAAACCTGCTTGTGTCCTTTAAGAGTGACAACCATTAAATTTAACATATCATTTCCTCGTTCAAGAGAGAGAAATATTAAATGTAACCTATGGAAATTTTAAATTATTAAATGAGTCGTTTGCTTTGTTGGGTGATGTTGGTATCTTCTTCTGAATATAACATATTATTAGTTCAGTGTGATGCTTGTATTAAATCTTTTGAATCTAAGAAATTCTGGGTGATGTTTGTATTAATATTTTGAATTTAAGATATGTATTTACAGTTGCATGTTTATGATCATTAACTTAATGAACAAAGTGTTGTTGTTCTAGTTATATATAGTCACGGTTTTGTATGAAGTTTGAAGATCACTGCAAAAGAAACTATTAGTCTTACGAGTAGATGGGTTTCTCTTTGGAGCTCATATTTTATCCAAAAGAGAAGCATTTTCCAAAATACCTATCCATAATTGCTATCATTATTATACACAAATGTTCAGGTTCGATATTATCAATGTTGGGAGAGAAAAGTTTGACATTGCTTTGTGGTTTTCTTCACTCAACAACATGGAAATTAAAAAATTCCTTGATAGATTTGAATGCTTGAAGAATAAGGACTTGTATTTAGTTGGGGTCAAGAGAAATGTAAACATAGTACGATTTATAATTACTTGATGTATGCGTATTATAATGTTGGTGAAGTACTACACATATACAAAAAATCATGCAAGGATGTACTTATCGAATATGGAGATATATATAGAAAATTAGATGTGTTGTTTATAGATGAAGGACGATATCAATCAAAAGATAATAGCACAGGAAAATGCTTGAAAATGCCAAATAATTGGGCATTTGACGGTTCAAAAGAGAGAAATAACTATAAAAACAATGTTGTGTTCTCCGTTATATCACCTTATGGCTCGTTCAAAAATGGGGTGTTAGTTAAAAACATTCAACTTCAAATGACATTTATATTATAGAGACAACAATTCATTCAGTGATTTGTATAATTTGACAACTTCCACAAATTGATATAAATAAAATTGTATATTAATTTTGGACTATTCTCATATTATGTATGCACATAATATCATGTATATGATGAAGTCTTTCAAAAATTTCATATCATGGAAGTAATATACTTAGAAACATTGAAATAAAATATTTTATTGATTGGGTTGTGTGTGTTGTTTTTTGTTTGCGAATACAAGAAGATTAATTACTAGTAAACCATTGATGATTTTTTATTTCAATGGAGTTTTGTTACACGCAATACAGAAAAAAAAAAATCAAATTGCCACGAATATCAAATCAAATCAAGCACAAGAATTATTTTATACATCCATGATTTAGGGTATTTTTTGAAAAATGCTTTAGTATATTAGAAGTGGGTGTATGGACATCCGCACAATAAAAAAACATGGATGATTTTTTGTCATCGTTATTAGAAAGAACATGATTGGAAAGTGTTACACCTAAAAACTATCACCTTGCCTAATTTCCTGAAGTTAATATGCCAAAACGTCTTTTGGAGGAATTTTTCCTTTCTAGATGCCCAATCCTAGGAGCTCTGACACACCTTGTCTCTTGACATAGAGCATCAGCCAAGGCTGACGTATTTTTCCTATTTGACCAGAAGCGTCAGTGACACTAGTTGCATTTCGACAAAGAGCGTCGATAATTCCTGATGGCTTCTGCTAGTGTGCAAAAAGCCTCAACACTCACAAAATGGAAAAAGGATAACTCTCAAGAACCGTCTAGAAGAAACTCCTTGTGGAGGATTATCCCAACTTATCATATTAGGTGGAACTCACACTCCTAACCTCTAGGGATGATCCCTCACCTTACTCCCAAATAATCTCAACCCATTTGATCTCCCTTTGGCCTATATAAGCAAGCTCTCCCTCATGGATGAGGGAGGATCGGAAAAGTACCTTTATGTTGTTGGAATTACTCTAGGTGTGAGAGGCAAAGAGTGTGGATTTTGAGTGAGAGGTGTGTATATTTTGTGGATCAAAAGCTTGTGGGGAGAAGAACAACACCAAAGCTTGGTTCTAATATTTCCATCTATTTTCGTTAATGCAATATGTTTTCCCTTTCTTGTAAACTTCATGTAATAATCATTGTTTATTATCTTCTTCATCGGTCATTGATATAGATTAGCTTGGATATATTGTATGTTTATATTACTTTGTTGGCTCTGATCTATGCAGGTTATTCGAACATCAACTGAGCTAAGGATCTCTGAGTGGAAAGGGCCATTTTCATAGGGAAGGTAAAGGTTTCATTTTAACCAAGTAATCTTTCCAAATCTAGGGAGAGGATTTCATAGTTGTCTCTACTTTGTTCTAGATGTATCCCATTTAGACTAGGGAAACGGTTCCTGTCTCCACCTACTGAAGATTTCTGTTAACAAAATTGGAGACAATACTGGGGAACGATTCAAATCTATGCATTTTATCATTAGTTTGCTTTGATTTTTATTAAAAACTCTCAATCTTTATTTTTCTCATCAAAAGGTGCAAAAATCACTCTTTTGCAATTCCAATTTGCCTCATCAGGTTAGTACCTTCCCTTAGAAAACTATAGTTACTCAGTGGCTATTTATTTTAAAGGTGTTTATTATTTTTTGAATCCTTGGATGCACCGATGCACCTGGGTCATTTTGACAGAGCATCAACCCCTCTCTGACGCATTCTGTTTGTTTTGACAAAGCATCATCGATGCCTCTTGACCAGAAACAAAAAGCATCGTTCAAAACTGCAGCGTGCTCTAAGGTAGGTACTCCATAAGTCTTAAAGGCTCTTTTTTTTTTTTAATTGTTTGGTTTGGGTTTTTCAGTCTGTTGCACTGGTTATTGTTAGATCAATTAGTGTGGTTTGAGTCTGAGTCTATATTAAAGCTAGATATTGCAATATAACCTTAGTAAATGCTTCAGAATTTAGTGATTGTGTGTTTCTTGAGGTTTTGTCTTGGGTATCATCATTTGTATTCAAATCTCTAATAGTTTCCTCAGAACCATAAAAAAAGAAAAATTGTAGTTTTCTTATGATTTTGTTGAATAATTTTTAGTTGTTCTTTGCATTTCCATTTCAAAAATATATTAAAAAAAACAAAAAAGAAACTTAAGGTCTGTTACTTTCGGTTTTGACTAGTTGTTTGAATCTGATTGATAGAATAGACTAGTAGTTGTTTTTTTATTTTTTCAAGTTTTAATTTGGAGATGATAGAAATTAAAGCATTAGTGAAGTTCTTTTTTTTTATGTTGTTAGAGAGTCTTGTTTGGTTAAACATTAGGAGGTTTTGTGTGTTTGGAAATTTTTGAAACTTGAAGCATGAATTGTCAAAGTTGCATGGTGTTTTCATTAATTCTTTGAGACTTATTTACTCTAGACAGAGTTCATCGCAAAGCGAATTGAATTTCATTTAGACATTATATCAGTCTTGCGGTCATAAAACACTCCATAAATTCCTTTAACCATCAAAGATAAAATAAAACGGTAGCTTAGGTTAAAATCTTTAGAAATTTGAGTCATAAGTTAGAAGACGTGTTTCGGCATCTATAGACATAGGAGTTGTTGTTTCTTGTCTACATTGTATCCTGGGGATTTTTTGGTTCTTCCACGTACTAATCAGTATATCGAACGACTTTTCACGTACCCTTGAGGTATATCCAAAGGCTCTCAATGTACTTGATGGTATATCAGAAGGACCCTCTCAAATGGTTATGCATTATACATCACTAACATGGATTTGAGATCCCACGTACCTTGAGTATATCGGGTGACCCTTCCAGGAACCTATAACCAACTGAGAAAATCCATTTGGTCATCTTGTTGGAGAAATACACCGAGAACATCACTTGGGGAGATACTATGCACGTACCATCCAGGTGGTTGGGTATTCAGACAAGGGTGCAATCCCAATCCTCTTTGTCGCATTTTACCATTGGACCATGTGGTATATCATGAGTTGTGAGAACTTGACACTCCTGGTGAGAAGTCGGCTTTTCAACCCCTCTTATCACTTAAGTTTTATATTAGCCTTAGCTTATGTAGGACTTTTGTGTGTGATATTTTCGATTAGAAGACCCTAAGGGTAATTTTTTATCCAAATTTTTGGTTGAGCCACCTATGAGAAGATCTCGCATATTGCAAGGTTTACCACCTAAATATCCTCCCACTAGAGAAGGAAGAGAAAGTGAAACCATGGACCAACCTATTACGATTGATCCACACATATAAGTCATAATGGTTATTGAATCTGAGGAATACTATTCTTCTTTCGAAAATCTATCTACCCCTACTCTGGTAGTGGTTCAACATCCTTCTTTGTGTGACTCAACTTTTCACTTTCTTATAGAAGGGTATTCTGGTGCACAATATTGGGTATTTTCCCAGCCTTCATATGACCCCGTAGCATCAAAATCCAGTCCAATTGCTCCATTTTGGGATACTTCCTTAGTACAAACCATTTCTGAATATGGTGCTACTACTTTGTCATATGTCAAACCCCCATGAGATATAAGATTTACCCCAAATGATGATTTTTTTGTGTCGTTTCATGAATCTATAGCTCACTTGCATAGAATGGGGGGGAACATAAGAAGACGAAGTTTATCTCGCTTACCTACCCTCTCAGAAATGACAAGTACTGGATACCATGCTCCTACTTGGTCTCATGCCACTACCATTTCAAGAATACCAGTTCAAAATTGGGTTTCTTATGATATAGGTAAACATTCTATCCCAGTCCTATCACTTCAAAATATCCCACCTGTTTCGAATTATCCTGTAAATTCCATGACTGGGGGAAAATATCTATCCCAAGTTGTTTCAACAACTGGGAGAACTGCTTCAAATGTGGGAAGAATGTCGCTTTAGGGAAACCAGTAGTCAATGGACATTCCACGACTAGAAATGTGGTTATCCCTTCCCCCGTCACAAGACAACCATCGTGGGTAAAACCTATGTCTGGTCAACCCACATGGGGTTATACTTATTTGGGAAATCAACTTGCAATGGTTAATCAAACTTATCAACCGATTTCCTCGGAAAATGTTTCCCCTGGTATCCCTTACCTTGGAAATATGAAAACCCCATGGGGGGAATCTAATTGGATGAGTATCCCCACACCTGGGAGACCACTTGCAAGTTCATTTGGAGGATTACACAAAGGGCATGTTGGACCACCTAGTGGACCACCGGGAGGGATACCTTGGGGACCACTTGGAGGACCACCTAGAGGATCATCAAGGGGTCCACCAAGAGGACCATCAAGGGGTCCGCAAGGAGGAACACCTGGAGGACCATCAGGGGGTTCTCCAAGATTACCACCTGTATTCCCACCACCTAGAGATCCACCACCTATAGGTCCACCACCTAGAGGACCACCGGGAATATCATCTGGAAACCAACCACCACAAAACCAACCTATTACAGGAGGATCATCACCACATGTTTATCAATCAACTGATGGTCCTACTGGTATATAGATTTGTTCTCAATACTAGTAGTATCCACATCCAAATCAATAATTACCATTTCTAAATACAATTGATCTGCCACATTTGTCACGATTGATTAACGGTCCTATTCACCATGATCCTTCATGGAAAGATATTCATGTAAGTTGCATTTGGATATACTAAAATTTGGTGGTAAACCAAGTGAATATCTAAAAAACCATGTGATGAATTATCACTTGTGGTGTTCATCAAATTCTCTCATGGATAGTTTTATTCGTTTGAGACTTTTTCATAGAATTCTCACCGGAACTGTCAGTAAATGGTATATAGAATTACCTCGGCATTCCTTTTTGGATTTTAACACTCTAAAATTTTATTTTCTAAAACATTTTCAGTTACTGATTAGATACAAAACAAGAACATATCTTATGACATCAATTTTTCATACAACTTCTACCCATATATAAGATCATATACATGAGTAGAGAAAGCGAGTTAGGTTGATTAAGGCCCCCATTCCCGATCAATTATTTGATGATTGGTTTACTAAGCCATTACTTCCACCCATTTCCTGAGATGTTTCCATGGGAGGTGATGTTACCAAAGATCAAGCCATTAGTTGTGTTCAATACCTGGAATTGGTTTAGTTCTAGTCAAGCATTTTTTATGATTTGAGTCTCAATGCTCCTCATCTTACTTCGGACCCTTCAAGACCTTTGACAAAACCACCTACCGATGGCATACTCGGTTCTGTCCAAGAGTGGACTGCGGCTAAATCCACAAAAAAACAAAACCAAACTACTTCACCTGCTAGTCACACTGTTGCTAATCCCAATACTGCTTCTTCTCCTATTGTTTCTACCGAAATGAATGAGGTTCAATCCTCAGAATCTTCAAGAATAAAGAAAAAAGGAAGAAACAAATCCAAGAAACCTATGAATCAACAAGAAGATGGTAAAACACAAACTACGGATGTCAAATCTAAGAATAAGAAAAAGGTTAAATTCCCTTTCCTAATATGTGGAGGTGATCATTTCACTAAAGATGTACTCATAGTGAGGAATTTAAAGAATTCCATTTCTGCAGTTTTGACTGATCATTTCCCTACCTAACAACAATTAATTGACCATCAATCCTTGCATGGGCCTTCCGCATCTTCCATTTATGAATTTAAAATGATGTCCAATGAATTGGTTCATATTACGACTAGATATTAGAGCTACGACCCTCCTCCAGAGAAAAAATATGACAACATCCTGATTGATAAAACTACAACTTTCATTCCTCCTCCTACCTACGGTCTTCAACCCTAGTGCATGTGTTTCCCAATACTACAATGTAGCAAAAGATTTGACTCAAGCACCGTGTGTTATGTCTACCCTTGAAGTACTCTAAATGTGTCCTACATAGAGGAAGAATTTGTTGTCAGTTCTTGGACCTATGGATCTTGAAAAATAGTAATGTTATCACTTTTAAATTAGAGGATTTTAACTCAAAAATTTCCCATCAACTAACCTTTCAATTATCCACAAAATTTATTGGGAAAAAGGTCCATCGTACCATTTTGGACGAAGTCACCTTGAATTTGGTCATGTCTTTATCCAGTTGGAAAGCCATAGGCTCCCCTGAAATTAACCGATCACCTACGACATTAAATGCATTTGATGTTCATGGTTTTCAACCCTATGGGATATTAGCATCCTTATTAATAGAATTAGGGGGGGAATCAGTGTCCATCCATGTCAAAGTTGTTGATGCTCCCTTATATTACAATCTTATCCTAGGTAGAAATTGGTTCTACGCGATGCAGGTCGTGGTGCCATCCATCTTTTGTGTGGTCCAATTTCCATTCCAAGGGAATATTGTCACCGTCGACAAGTTAGATTTTTGTTCTCCAGATATAAATTCTAATTCTACAAACAATGTTCCACTCTTGGCCTCTTTGGCTTTGTAGTATTGGAACATTGGAGTAGGACTTCTTAAAGATTATTCACTTATGGGAGTCTTTCCATTGAAAGAACCTATTACTCCTTCATAGGTCACAGCTATGAACATGATATCAACAAGTCGTGACAACTCAATTAAAGGGAATGAATTGTTGATTCGATACCTTTGAGTCCTTCTAAAGAGATTTACCAGACTATCCAATCCATCTATGATGACCCTGATATTAACGATCACCTTGTGGTGGCATCATACCCCTACCATCTTCCATATTAGTTAGATTCTCCCCATCCATATCTAGATTATATTTTGCAACCTCTTCCAATGGATGAATCCATTCTGGAAGTTATGTCTTTAGATGAGATTCCTTGGAAATATCATCACCATCGATCTTATTTTCTTCCCCATTACCAATTGGTAGATATTATTTTGAGTCGTTGGTTTCATCTGGTATCATAACTACCCCTCAATCACCTGTACTCATCCAAAATGTTGATTCCAAAGGTAATTTGAGTAATATTACTAAGACCAATCCAGTCGATATTTCAGTGAAACCTGGAGTTGTTGAACAACTCAATTTGGGCCAGAATTGTTCTTCTCCAAAAGTTGAAACTTATACGGCCCTTTTTGGATAATTTCGAGATGTTTTCACTTATAAATACGAAGATATGTCAGGGATTGATCCTTTGATCATCATTCATGAGATAAATACATACCCCAACGCCAAGTCGATCCGTCAAAAACTATGTCAAGTGCATCCACAGAAAGGAACGGTCATTAAGGAGGAAGTTGAAAAACTTATTAGGGATGTGTTTATTTACCATTTGTCATTGACATAATGGGTTTCTACCATTGTTGCTATTACCAAAAAGTAGGATACGATTAAGGTTTGAATCGATTTCATAGACCTCAATAGGGCTTGTCCGAAAGACAACTACCCTACTTTGTATATCGATCAAATCATCAATAATTGTACTGGAAGTGGCATCTTTTCATTTATGGATGGTTTTTCGAGCTACAATCAGATACAGATACTCCCTTCTGAGCAACATGAAACAAATTTTATTTTCCCATGGGGGACCTTCACCTACCATAAGTTTCATTTTGGTCTTAAAAAATTTGGCGCTACATTCCAACGCACCATGTCTTATGCTTTCCATGGCATTAAACATATTGTGGAATTGTATATCGATGATCTACTTGCTAATTCGCAGCATCCAAAACATCATGTTGACCATCTAAGAGACATTTTTCTTAGATGTCTGTTAACAAGCAACACCCTACGGAGCATTTTAAACACGAATAATTTGAAAATTGGTAATCTTTCGATCAATATTTGATATTTTTACCTGGATCAACACTCATCATGGATATTCTAGGAGTTCCATAAGAATATTTGATTCTTAAGGCACTCCCAATAGAAGCTTATTTGACTGATCAATTCACTGAGGTTAGCAACAGTTTATGGCAAAATTCGACTCTCATGATCTTAATTCCTCATTTGTGTCGATCATCTGGAGAACTATAATTACAGAAGATTAGTATCTCCTATTTTCGTTCCACTTATCACTCATGTATGATTAAAATCAAATGAATTTATAATTATTAATTCAAACTAGTTACTACATGGTGTGATAACTGTTACTGTTTAGCTCATATATGAAACCTAATAGAGCTTCATCACTTCCGAATTATTCATCTCATCTTGTTTGTCATAAAGTTTTAAAGTGGATTTAATATTATTTTCATGAGCCATACATTACTATACGCTTATCCTTATTTCAAGTTTGTATTTCTGAAATGAGTTAGTGTTAAAGTCTGTCATGAGGGTCTAAAGTCATTTTTCAGGTTTTGACATAGGTCTAGTTACATTATAAATTATTTCCCGATCATTTTTACAATAACCTTGATCCTAAGTTATCAATTATATCCTTAGATGGTCATATTATTATGGTTTAGTCGATGAATGAAGGATTGGGGTTTTGAGAATCATTCAATCATGTGTTGAAGCGATGAGTTGTCCTACATTATCACGACATTATGAAATAACGATCAACGCTGAAGTCATGGTGAAGCTAGGGTTTTGGTATTCGTGTCCCTTGAAGGTTGCCATCTGTCAATCTTTTATCATACAAACATCACTCTTAATAACTCGCTCGCTTGACTTCCCTGCAGCTCATCATGATCTGGTAAGTTGTTTTCAAAATATCCTTTATCTCTCAATTCGCATTATGATGAACTTACAGGGAGATTTGTAGGGTTTTGATAAAATAGGGCATTTAAGAATATTGATGGTAATGCTTAGACTGTCGATAAATTGACTCTATCTTTCAATCTGGTTTTCAAAAACCCTAGAGGTTTGTTTATCTGCTGCCATGGCTCCGGTGTCCAGGTTCGAGCTTATAGGTGATGAGTATCTGCATGCTGCTCCTGAGTGTCGAGAGGTAATGTTAAGGTTTGGATGGCTGGGGTTCTTACAAAAAAAATTTGGTTTCAATATGGCAATATCCAAGGAGTTTGCGGAGTCATTCGATGGGGTTAATGCACATGTTGGAGATGTTGAACTTAGGCTGACTGAGGAATTTATTTCTCGAGCCATTGGGTTGCCACAAACCGACGAGAAGTGGTACAAAGGAAAGCATATTAAAAATGACGATTGGAAGGGGTTTCTTACCCCAACTCATCGACAAACCAAGTTCAAATCCGGCTTCCCCTCCAGACTATTAATGAAGAAATGGCGGGCTTTGTTGGAGCTAATCATCAGGTATGTTACTTGCGAAGGTAGGTTGTCTCAAACGCAATTCTATCACCTTCAGCTGTTGATGATATTCAACGGATACCCTGTGAATATGCCCTATTTCTTCTTGAATAGCTTGCAAAAAATGGCATGCACATATCAAACTAATATTGGGGATAAAGACAGGAATTTATTCCATCATGGGTTAATTAAAATCCTTGTGTCCTGTTGACTAGAAGAACTAGGTGAAACCTGGGATTCCTTCCTCATGCGAAATGGGTTCGGTGTTAATGAAGAATGGCCCAAACAGAGACCTAGGGTTAGACGTAGGCGTATAACAATGAAGAAGCGGAACCTGAACTTGAGGACTCTGGTTCTCAGGATAATTTGGATGATGGAATGTCCCAACCTAGACAAACCCTAAGTTCAGGTGATGTAAAGGTCAAGGTTGAAACAAATTCTGAAGTCCCTGCTGACAACTCTCAAGTTCGAATGAGGAAACTGCCAAACCTCATGCCTTGTCAAAACAAGAACCCTCCTCACTCACAGGCTGACATAGGGCAGACAAAGACTGGAGATCAGACTAGCCGAGCGATGAGCAATCGGGCTATACGTAGGATCACACGCAGCATGACAGTCGCTTTGCTTGCAAGGAGAAATTTGAGCATTGGGGATATCTCGGTTGTTGATGTAAGTGACTCCTCAGAAATTTGCCCAAATCCAGTTCTCGTAGGTCCATCTGTTCTATATCTTAAGTACATGTCTTCCTCTGCAAATGAGGTCGTTGACAGTCAGCAAGTGAACCATGAATTTGATCAAGAAATCGATCAAAAGCCTTACCTAGATAAGGAAGCCCGAAAAACCACGAACAGAGAGTCGAATGAACAAATTGATCAAAATCCTCATGCCCGAGTCATTTCCTCCTTACAAACCAACCTAAAAGAAGCTCAAGTTATTCAAATAATTGCCATGGAGAAAATCACAGGTTTAAAAACTGAATTGATCTCTTGGATTGAGAAGTGGGATGTGTTGAGAGGAAAGAAGTTGAAATACAAAGAAAAAATTAAATGAATTCTGTTGAAGAATCAAAAGTTGAAGAAGCAGAATAGGATTAACAGGATCAGAGCTGTTAGGTTCAGAGCCAAATTGAATGAAGCAAGGAGAAGTGTACCCATTCGGCTGTCTGTCGAATCTGCTTTAAAAACTTGACATTTTGTTTTCCAGAGAATTCTAAATTTTGTCTTTTGAATCTTCAATTATGCATACAGGGGATTTTGAAAGGCCTTCACAGGTTAGTGATATTCTGGCTATGTCAGTCCTTGGCCCTTAGTGCATGGTTTGATTATTTAAATAGAGATATCTGCAGAATTAAAATTCTGCAAAGATCTCGTTCATTTTTATATGATCATCATTATATTATGCTAAACAGATTTATGTTTGACATTTACAGGTGTTAATGAAGCTGTTGATATAAAGCTGGATGCTATCCTACATTTGTGCTCTTTTGACTATGCGTGGTTACTCAATGGAGGATGTTTCAGTATTGCAACTGATTGTTGTTCTATGATTTCTACACTTCTATTTCTAAGCATTCATTAGCAGGGATTATCCAATATGGTGTTAACACGTCCTGGAGAATATAACGCTGGATTTCTCCAGTAAGTCAATCTCCCTAGCGTATTTTTCTCTCCAGATGGTTATATAACAGTATGCCTATGATTCTGGTTGTTCTTGGACCATATTTGGATAAGATCCATATATCTCCTTAGAAATAGGAATTTTAGTTAATTAGTTGTGGTTTGTAGTTCCCTTAATAAACAATTTCTAAACAGAAGTAAAAGGTTCGATTCCAAATACTTGTGGTGAACTAATATTCTACAGTGTTATAATATATTCGGTTATGCTTGTGTTTCTTTTAGAACTGTTTCTGAGGATTGTTGGTTGTTACAGAATACTAAGGACCGTAGCTAAGTCTTTCAGTCAATTTATACCGTCCTATATGAAGTTTCTCTTTTGTTGAATATCGTTTTCATATATATATATATATATTGTTATAGTATATGAGAAACCATTTTTTTGCTGGATTTCAAATGAGTACATGGTGTTGAAATATGAATGATTCTTTGTTTTCTTGAAAGTAAGTGAACGCATTCATGACTTTTCAATTGATTATGAAATAGTGCTACATGAAATATTGACTGTTTAAGCTGACCTTGTCTCCTCTTCAGGTTAATATTTGATTGTATATGTCATATTTCAAGACTATGTTAGATTTACTTGATTACAGGCTTCATTTTCTGTTTAAATTATGTTGTAATGAGATATTACCTTGTTATGAGTTAATTTAGATTTGTTTCTGTTGATGATAGATTTCTCTGACAAATGCAGAATTGCAAATCATTTTATAAACTGATACCTGTTGCCAAGTTAAACAAAACTTGCTCTCAGCTGAGATAGATAGATTGCATCTAGGTCATTATAAGAATTAGGAGCTACTATTCTTCATACTTAGCTTAAGATAGTTTTTTCAGCATCAGTTAGTCATTAGGTTGAATCTCTTTGATTTATCAGAGGATTCTGTTAAGTCCAACTTATCACCTACACCTAAAGAGACTCTCGATTTTGAGAGCACATTTTACAGGCAGCAGGGCCATGATCCTGTGAGAGACAGTTATCCCAAACATACACAAGACTGCAGTAAGTCAAGTGTGTGGGTTGTTTTTCAGTTGTTGGCCTAGGTCAGTATATTTGGCCAACAATGTCTTCATTACAACATCAGGTTAAATCCACAAAAATGTTTTTTTTGTGTTGAGACAAG
Organism: Pseudotsuga menziesii; assembly: GCA_001517045.1. Taxonomy (NCBI): domain Eukaryota; kingdom Viridiplantae; phylum Streptophyta; class Pinopsida; order Pinales; family Pinaceae; genus Pseudotsuga; species Pseudotsuga menziesii. The sequence continues at coordinate 870,249 of LPNX010160368.1, read as the reverse complement.
ACTATTGCTTGGATTCATTGTTTCCAAGGATGGAAGTTGTATAGATACTTTGAATATTGAATCTATTTTGGCCCTACCACTTCCTACCAATATCATAGAACTTCAAAGTTTGCAAGGGAAGAAAATTGTGTCGTTTTGTATGCAACTACACCAAAAAAACACATGGTTTCATGTGTTTGCTTAAAAATGATACACCCTTTGTTTGGGACGATCTTGCGCAACATGCATTCAATACTCTCAAATATGCTATTACACATGCGCCTATGTTGAAACCACCCGACTATACTAAGGATTATTCCTTATATGCAGCTGCATATTTAACTACCCAATCAGCATGGTGATAGTTCAAACTAATGATAACGACCAAGAACAGGTGATTTATTACCTGATTAAGAGTATTCTTGACTATGAAACATGTTACTCGCATGTTGAAAAATTAGCTCTAGCTACAGTCATCACAATACAGAAGTTTCGTCACTACATTCTGCTCCACACAACCATCGTGTATGCATATTCTAACTATTACATCTTGACTCGTCAAGTACTTGGGGCAAATATTCTCGCTAGATTGTCATTCTCTAGGAGTTCAAATTAGAATTTGCCAAATCGAATTCAAAGAAGTCTTTAGTCTTCATGGAACTAATGTGTGATCTTCCTCGTATTACTGAGGAAACACAACCCTTTGATTCAATGCTCGATGAATCATTGTTCCTCATTAGTTCGTCTGACCCTTGGTATGGAGATTTGATTTTATATCTCCAAACTCAATGCTTTCATCCAAATGCAACCTGTGGTGAACGTCATCACATTCTTCATCATTCCAAGTACTATCTTATCGTCAATGATACATTCTACTGTTATGGCATTGATTCAATTTTTGGTGTTGCTTAACTCATGATGAGGTTGAAACGGTGTTGAATGATTGCCACTTTGGATCTTGTGGCAGTCATATTTCTGGGATGGAAACTGTCCAGAAAATCCTATGCATTGGGTACTTTTGGCCCTCAATATTCAAATATTGTATGGAATCCATCAAAAAAATCCCACCCTATCAACTGTTCCAATAAAAAAAGAACACCCACCCAGATCCACTTCATCCCATCATTGTTGTAGGTACCTTTGTGAAATGGGGCATCGATTTCATGCATTGTAAGTCTACCTCAACTAGGGGGCATGGTTAAATTATTGTAGTCATCGATTATTTCACAAAATGGGATGAGGCTATGCCTACATACGTTGAAGACAGTAAAAATGTTGTCATTTTTATCTTTAATCACATTATTGCTAGGTTTGAAGTCCCACAAGCTATCGTGACTTATTACGATTCTCACTTTTGAAACCAGATGATGTCAGAATTAAGTGTCAAACTACGTTTTCTTCATGACAACTCAACTCCCTACTACCCGCAGTCCAATGGCCAGGTTGAAGCCATCAACAAGGTATTACAAACTATGCTTCAACGAATGGTAGGACGAGCTAAGTCCAGTTGGAATTTGCAATTATTTTCTACATTATGGGATTATAAGACCACAGTCAAAACATACAACGGTTTTATACCATTTTAACTGGTGTACTGGTTGGAATCTATTCTTCCTATCGAATGTGAGGTCCCTTCTCTAAATCTTGTTGTTGAACTGATACCCAATACCACTATGGAGGAAGAATGTTTCTTGTATTTGAACAAACTCGATGAAACTCGTTGAGATGTAACCTTAGATAATAAGGTGCACAAGCGACGGATTAATGCTCAATACATTCGATCCATTCAACCTCACCTCTTCAATGAAAATGATTTGGTCCTGACATATGATCAAAAACACAATAAGTTGGGAGGCATAACATTAGAATCCATGTGGCATGGGCCTTACATTGTGAACTATTTTTTAGAGAAAGGAGGCTATGAACTTATAGATTATGATGAGATACCCTTTGGTGAGCTCCGAAATGGGCTTTACATTAAAAATTATTATGCCATCTAGGTAATCTCGCATAGATACCTTGTAAATATTGTTAAGAGAGTGTGTTGTGTATAGTTTGGACTTTTATAATGTTATGAATGTAGGATTTGTCTTAGGTAAGTTTTCTTATGTAGTGTTATGCTTGAATGAATGGATGACCACACATTCAGGATTCACAGATGGTGCTAGTCGATACACCTTGAACCTCGCATCAGTGACTTGGGTACTTTATTCCCCCTACTGGTGATTTGGTAAGCTCAGGAAGAACTTGTTTAGGTCCTGCCACAAACAATCTTGTAGAATATCATGCAGTGATTGGATTATTAATTGAACCTTTGTTAAATGATGTGAGTCAAATTAGGATCTATCTAGATTCAGAATTAGTTGTTTCTCAATTAAACCGAGTCTATACCATCTGTAAACCCTTACTTCTTCGATTGTTCCAAAGAGTTTGAATTCTTGAGAGGAAATTTTATTTTGTTTCATACCAACATATTCCAAGACACTTAAATGTAGTTGTTGATTCGTTAGCTAATTACATTTTGTAATGGTACTTAACTCATGTCTAAATATTCATTTAATATAGATCACATGTATAAAGATCATACAAACTCATAATAAGTAGCCATTCATGTATAAACACACTACAATAGACACATATTTCTATAAGAAATTCTTTTGAATAAATATTTTGCAACCGATACTGAGGCAAAAATATGAATCCATGAACTTTTAGTGCACCAAAATATGAAACTATGAGTTTTTAGTACATCAAAATGGCCAAAATATTAAGCTTAGAAGCTTTCAATGATCTTTCAGTGCACCAAAATATGAAACTATGAGTTTCCAGTACATCAAAATGGGAAAAATATTAAGTCGGAATGACTCTGAGCTAATCATCATGCTCCTGGAAACACTAATCATCATGCTGCCGGAAACACATCACAACATGAGCTACCCTACGGAGTATTCTCTTGAAACGGCTTGAAACCCCTACAGTATGGCGTTGATAACGTCGGGGTNCATCATGCTGCCGGAAACACATCACAACATGAGCTACCCTACGGAGTATTCTCTTGAAACGGCTTGAAACCCCTACAGTATGGCGTTGATAACGTCGGGGGAAATCATCAATGAAGATATCTAGAACCCCAACTGTCAGTCTCTATAGGTTCTCCTCGATCTCCTAAATTTCTTCTTCAACCTCTATGTTCCAGACGGTGATCGCCCTCACCGCCCCACACCTCTCAGTAGGGGATTCTCTAGCCGGTCATGATGGGCCAATATCTGCAATGTATATCTGCAATGTAGAATACAATGTCTTAGTATCACAAAAATTACAAAAAAAATAAAATATACCATAAAATGAAAAACACAATGAAGAATGACATATTTCTTACCTTTGTCATCCTACTAATCATCCTCAAGTAATGGTAAATCAGGGTCACCTCTAGACTATGTTCACGCATAAGTGTATTCCTCCACCATCAGGAGTTAACCATGCAACCATCGGAATAATACAGAACTGTAGGTCACTTTATGCCCGTTGCCTCCTCCATGGCGAGCCATGGCCTCCACCCATCTCAATATTTGCGAGTCTTGTGTCTCGAGCTTGTTCAATGGTACTTGAGGATGTAGTAAAGGGAATCTCTCCAAGAAGAAGGATACCACTATAGCACCATGTCTGAACTTCTTAAGTTCCCTTTGATGCCACTTTATTAGTTAGTCCTTGAGGCTTACTAAAAGCCCCTCAGTCTAGTTGAAAATGGTCAGAGCCACGCACTCCAATGCATACAACATATGCACTCGAGTAGTTTGGTGGAAGCCCTGCTACCCGCCACCTTCTCAATGGTAAACACAACACTCCTCAATGTCCTATCCATTATGTGTTTAATTGGAATCTTTTCTCCTAGAGATCTTGTTCCAATCACACAATGCTCATCAATCAAGTCCTCAATGGGCATCTCTCCCCTGCGTGGTCCACAGAGTGACATCAGATTCCCTCTTCTAGAGAGCTAAGTAGGAAATATATATCCTCCATGTCTATTGTGAGGATATGGGTACCTGCTTGGAAACATTGTTGGTCGGGGTCCCACATTCTAGTCAAATGGTCAAGTAGGAAAACGTGGGCCCTCATGCCCGAAACCCTAAAGTATTTTAGAAGCTCACATTCCCTCAATGCCATTATCGTGTTTGGGTCATTAGAAGCGTGGGAATCATCCAATTTGTGTTCTGGTTCCTTCCAAATAACCATGATGTGTTTTGAAACTTATGGTACATCCATAAAACATTCATTAGAAACATATCACGAAGGAAAAAAAATTAAATTGTACTTTAAATCATTTTTTTGGAAATTTGGGGGTCGTCAATGCTCATCCCATTTAAGCATAGATTAGGGATGACGATCTTTTCCCTTTCAGGAGTGCGTCGACACACTTTTTGAAAGGGAGAAGAGCGCCACCCAAGGCTTGCTCTTCCCCCAAAAAAATCCAACTCAAAACTATAAAAAAACTTGATGAAACTTAAAAAATTTACCACCAAAATGAAGGCAAGAGGATGATATTTTACGTAGACAAGAAGGCTCGACAAATGGTTGGATGTATCTCCTGGAATATTCAATGCAACATCAACTCTCGAAGCACTATTTTCACTAAAACCTCAAATGGTAAAAACAAATGTTAATTTATTATTTACTATTGACCTTTTTATACTATTTTTGGTTTAGAAAATGAAAAGTAATATTTGATTAGTTAAATATTGTTTAATTTTTACCATATTTTGGATGATATATTTGAAGGACTTGATTGGGCGTTTTTTTTTGGCTAAGAGGGACTTTCTTTTTAACTTTTTCATGCTTAGTGTCAAACTGAAAAGAAAAAAAAATTGAGCTCCTTTTATACCCTAGTCGTGCTAGTTAAAAAGTTAGAGAAAGGTGTTGGCCGGATTTTATGACTAAGGCCAACTAAAGAGAACTAACCCATACAAGGTGCTTACTGCAACCCTGGTATGTTTGGTATGGCTAATTCTCACGGGAACAAATGCCCCACTGCCTTTGTGGGTTTGCTCTCAAAAATTGAGAGTCTCACAAAAAATGAAACTAAATTTAATTTAAAATGCAAATTTGAAAAAAAACACAAAAATACACAGATCTGCTCAATGACATAAATTTAACAGCTACTAAACTATAAATTTAAAACAAAACAAAAAATAAATTAAAACTAAATATTAACTAATCTATTTCTATCCTATGCACAGAAGCACGATTAATAAATTGTTGATGTATAAAAAAATAATGATATTACTAGTTTGCTGAAACAAAGACAAAAACATAATAATATGTGAAAGTATTTTCAGAATCAAATAAGAGTATGACTTCGATCCTAAATATATGTGTATACATCATTATGCAACCATTTCAAATGATTAAATATGAAAACTTTGAACACTAAAATGGATATACAAATTAACTTTAATCAACACCCAACATATAAAGAAACATCTTACATAACGCGAGTGAATGTTTGAAATAATTCCACTAATCCTCTCTGGTTCTCAATTTCAATCAACAACAAAGCTACAGAATTTTCATTGATTCTCAAGAGACGATTATTGGTAGAAGCATCTCCATATATCAACTTTCAGAATGAAGAAATTACAAAGAGATAACTCGGTATCTAAGATACATTTTCTAACATCCTGGCAGCCTTCTTTCTGTCATAATCGAATTACAAGCAGAATTCAGGATTTGAAGAACAAAAGTTCTCTAATTCCCTAGAGCCTTCCCCCATGATGTAGAATGTTGCTATTGTTTAAATAGGCAATAAAACAAACAGAAATTAAACTGGATTTTCTTGTTGGCCGCAACTGGAAAAAAAACGTCTCCAGAGAACCTAGCATATCTCTCGAATGATTCACTTTTTTTCAGGAACTTCCTCAGGAATCAACTAAATGAGTCTGTTATGCAAAAAAACCATGTATCCGAATTTTGATTTTCGCTTTAGTTTTCCCGTAGTTTGCTGTTGAAAACTGTCACCTGAAAAATGACAAGAATCCAATGTTCTTGTTCATGTTTCTAACTCTGGATTCTAAGTGCTCTCTTCCATGCATTCGTCCACATGCTAATTTGATCTCCGCTTTGTTCACCATCTGAAGTAATCTTTCCCTGAATATCTGGAGTAGTTACATTGGATCCTTCTCTGTGAGTTCATGGCGATTTCTTGTTTTATAAAGTGGTATTCGATGCATTTTATCCTATTACGAATCGCTCCTTTCATTTTAATCCTGCACCAAAATACGAACACGCATTTAGTCAGATGATAAAACAGGAATTTTACTAAGCTTATTGTTGATTTGTAATTTGTTGGTCGATGAAATGTAGTTCCAAATTTCAACAGTGGTTAAAGGATGTATTAACGGATTTCACTAATGGGTAAATTATGGCAGAAAAATAATATAAATATCAAGATATTTATGCCAAAAGAAGATAAAAATAATAAATTTCTTTACAAAATCGATTGTGCATATTGGAATTCTCTACAACCAGCTATTCAAAAATCATATGAGCAAAAATAAAAACAAAAAAAAGTGATGTAGAACTATATATTTTTACTTTTTCAATCATCATTAAAACTGGGTAATAAAACTTCCTCGAACCTCTTTCAAAATGCAAAGATGAAGAGTGGTATGCCATGCCCTTAGCTTGCGAGTCATTTTTAACAATAAATTATCATTTTCACCAATTTACTGTATTATCAAAGCTTCAACAAGATCCCGCAAATAAGTAGATCAATTTCAATTATTGTCAAGCAAAAAAACTGGTAGCGTGGCATGCCAAGCAATGCGTTAATGAACACGTATAGATTGATTTGTCGATTTGGCTCAAATTAATGAGGTGAAATTATGCTTCCGATAGTTTTGCCGAAATTCAACAATCTTGTTGAATTTGGCCTAGAATTATTGTAATAATATGGGTGATATGCTGGCAAATTTCTTTTAATTGATGATATTATCTCTTCGGTTTTCTGGTAACTCATACTTCTGTTGGAAACTAATTCCAATACCACGTCATATCCTTTTTAAAAACCACCTGTATCACTCTATATCTGTCATGATGATACGCATTTATATCAGAATGGGTCGCCATGTCTATTGGTAGTAGGTAATATAACTATTGATGCAACATGTAGCTTCTTCAAGAAGCCAACTCTACGAAGTTTTAGACTATTGAGACTTTAAAATTATGTTCTTTGTTAATAAAATGATATGGTTTTGGGCGTGTGCACACTACTGTCTGTTGTGTCATTTCTTAACATGGTATCAGAGGCAGGGGTTAGTCCAGGAAACCCCTCGAGCTGCATAGTATATCATCCTTCATCCACCTGAAACATGTAAGGAGTGAAAGGATTCATCCACCTGAAACGTGTAAGGAGTGAAAGGGTTGAATCAATATTCATCAGAGTTGCGCAGTAGAAGCTCGAATCATTTTGCAGGTTCAGCATCACTCAAAGAGTTAAATCTCGAGTCGTTTTGCAGGCTCAGTGTGAGTGTGGCTCCAGAGGAGCACTCAAGAAGTTAAAGCTCGAGTCGTTTTGCAGGCTCAGCATCAATTTAGTTTGAATTTTGAAGGTTGTAGGTTGAAGAGGATGTGAAGGCAGATTGTGGTGTTGCTGCTTCTGTGAAGCTGTGACAAATTCTTTGGAGATGTGGCATTGTTGAAGCAGTAGCTTAAATAGAGGTTGATTGCTTGCTTGGTTGAAAAGAAGCCAACCCTGAAATTGAATAGGCAAGCTCTGTTTGTCTGCCAATATGTTGGCTTGAGAGCATTGAGAGCTATATTGCAGGCATGAAAGGAAGGGAAGGAGCTATTGTTGGAGTTAGTTTCCCCTATAGCGTGTGCTCCTGCGCTCCCTTCGTTAGCTGCCCTTGTTGAAGGTTCTTGTGTGGAAGGAACTGACCGTGAATTTGACGATGCAAAAAGGAAGTCGTGTAGTGAAGAGAACACACGGTTGATTTTTCCTTAAAGAATATGTTTAGTTGTGTGCAGCCGCCAAAATGAAGAACTTGGCAGAACAGGTTGTAGCCTATGGTAGAACTTGAGGTCGTCTCTGCAGAGAAAGAAAGGTATAAAGAGAAGTCTCGTGGTCATTTTATTTTTTTGGCAAAAGAGCGTGATTGGAGTGCCATCGATAATGAAGTCTTCTGTGGTCGATTATGAGTAGTCTCTCCCGCTTATTGGAGAGAAAACACCACTACAAACATTTCAACATCCTCCGTGCACTTGTCTAAACCTCGTGCCTTTTGTAAATTGTTTAAGATGAGCTTTGTTCTGGAGGTTATGAGAGCGGGTTATCATCCCCATTAATCCTTGTGGTGAGGCTTGAGAGTTGTGGAGAGCTGCTAGTAGAAGAGATTGAACTTGTTGAAGCCTTGCAGTTGAGCTTAAGCTCTCTGTGTGTGTGAAGAGGACTCAGGTCTCTAAAGATGAGCCCCATATACAAGAGTAAGGGGAAGCCGTCATTATCTGCTGAAGCTGGTGTTGGGGTGTAGCTAAGCCCAGTTGGAAAACTGCAGCCATGGAAGAAAAAGAAGAAAAATCTGTTGAGATTGTTGATTATGAAGTTGAGCTGAGTTTTATTGAGGAGTGGCTAGAAAATACCATGCCCATTAAATCCCATGATGTAGCGATTAAACATGAGAAGAATGTAACCTTGGAGGTTTCAAGTGAAGCAGTTCAAGTTGCCAGAGAGCAGAAAATGAAGAAAGTTATGTTTTATTTAATGTTTTAACCGTGTGTGTTTGTGCAGGTTTTAGCACTGCAAGAGCTGGAGTTTTGAAGCTTCCATGCAGCATAAACAAGAAGAAGAATGTTAAGATGAAATTCACCAAGAGCCCAACACATAAATGGTTCAAAGTCTCTCAACCTTGGAAAATGAAAGAAAATGACAAAGTGCTGAAAAGATTCAAAGAATCTGTTTCTTTTGTTTTGCAAATGTTGTATGCCATATAAACCATATAAACTTCAAGTTTTTTTAGGAAGATGATGCTTCCTGAAGCCACAGTTGTATCTTGTATGAATTTAATGTTGATGTTAGCTGTTGATTTATGAAGAATGAATGTTGTTGAAGGCTGTAGCCTTGTAAAGCTTTGTGAGATTTGGTTGATCCTCCACCATTGATGATGAGTGGTTTTCTGAAATCTGCCACTTGCGGGGAAGGAAGAGCATAAAGTGAGCTTCAGCCTTCAGTATGGAGTTGAGAAAGCATCTGCAGTAGCAGAGAAGCCATAAGACTCTCTAAGTCATGAAAAGATGAAAGAAGTATGATGATGAAGACTGGTGAACCAGCAGCTACAACAAATAAATTGAAGAAAAAAAATCCAGTTGTAATGTGGTTATTGAAATTAAGGGGGCTGTTGGAAACTAATTCCAATACCACATCATAGCCTTTTTGGAAACCACCAGTATCACTCGGTATATGTCAAGATGATACTCATTTATATTAGGATGGGTCGCCATGTCTACTGGTAGTTGTTAATATAACTATTGTTGTACCCTTTAGCTTCTTCAAGAATCCAACTCCTACGAAGTTTCTAGACTATCGAGAATGTATAAAATTATGTTCTTGGTTAATAGAATGAATGGTTTTGGGCATGTGCCCACTACTGTGTGATGTGCCATTTCTTAACAAATTCAGTGACTTGTCAAGATTAATTGCGCTTAGCATAAAACCGTCAACATGTAGCTCAACACGTAGCAAGCTAAATATGTTCATAATGATCTTGAGAAATTATCTCAACGATCTAGTAATTTATTTAATGGTTGATTTGATATTGATATATAATATTTAATATAATAATTGCATCACAACTCCACCATCTCAACCAATTTATGAGTAAATGCACAATCTTCTCGACTATCTCATGCGTTCATTCTGGTGCATGAAAAACTTGACGATTTTTTTGTCAATCTCGTGGATTCATTCTTCTATCATTTTTACAAGTCAATAATTTAGAATTTGATGGATTTATTCATATGTATTTGTGAAGCTTTCTTTGATATAATTTCTTATATGTAACCACCTTCACAGAAGAACGTTTTAACAAAAACACTTTTTTATTTTTATTTTACATGGAGCGTCATTTCCCTTCATGAAATTGACCGATCAAAACAAAGTCAGTGTTCATAATAGATGCCATGGTATTCCATTTAAAGGAATTTGAAATTTCAATATATAAATGAAGTTATTGTCTCCCTAGCTATTTTATTTTCCCATGCGCTAGCATCTAAGATAGGTAATGTGCCTGTAATTCTTGTTCAAACATTGGTTTATACATTAAATAAAATGGGGTATTAAATGGAAAATTTTAATAACCTTATGCTTAAATGAATACTTACAAAAGTCAAGCAAAATCTTATTAATATATTAATGAATCGGCACATTTTAATTTTTGTTTATTCCTACGCATATTATCCAAGAGACCAAAATTTTGGGTATGTGGAGACCAAACAAAGTGATACCTTTCGTCCCTCTTAGATAAACTAAGATAAAAGTTTGATAATTAGTTATCATGGAGATAAATTCAATTATGTAAAAATAGTTCATCACGTAAGGAAAATAAAATAAAAATAATCAATGGATATTGTATCGTTTTATTGTTTTTAAAGTAAGATAATATGACATAAAATTTTGTTAAAACCATTATATGAAATATAAGAAATATAAATATTATAGGGATATTATAAAACTTAATATTTTCAATATATGTAGATATCATAAAAGTCATAAGTATTTCATCTAGATAAAGAATGAAATTTATATATCTAAAACAATTATTCCATTTTTTGATTTGCATTGTTTCAAAAGATAAATCGAAATTCCAAAGTTGAGCACTTTAATAATTTATATTGATCCGCAAAAGTGCTCATTTAACCAATGATAAATTGAAGGTTGAAGTTTTCAAAAGATGTCGAAGCATGTAAATGAATCAAGTAAATATACAATTATTTCAGAGCATCTATAACCAAAGAAAAATATTATTGAAACCACCCAAATCTCATAAAGGGAAACCGAGCAAAAGATTAAGAAGCACAGAAAACCAAGGATCCAAGGAGATAACCAATCAAGCAAGAATGAAAGAAAACCAAAGTCTAAATATTTACAAAATTATCATGGGGGGCCTTATTTTGTGTAAAATCAAAGGGAGTTGTTGGGGTTCCAACAAATGGCGACATGCTGGACGAACCAGTTATCTCTGTATGTTCACGTGAATAATATAGGAAAACAAAATCGATGTCTTCTCAAAATATCAAATTTCACGCCGCGTGACTTTATCATGTCACTAACCTATATTGTAAAGTTTGAACTTTAAGTGCTTTCACAATCAAATGAATTATCCTGACTATTACTCAGAGACTTCATAAATACGAATGACTATAAATGTATGCATAGAAAATAAACCTCATTAAGAATATTTTCTCCACATTTAAAGATAATCAAATAATGAGTCAGCATAAATATATGACCTTCATACCTTATGAAGATATCTAGATAAGTTCCCCATCCATTAGACATAAATGATTGAAATATTTGTTCATCGTTTCTTTTTAAATAATATTAACTAGATTTATGGTTCAAGACTACTATCTTGGTAACCAGATATTGATAGCATCATTCACGAGAATTGCCAGAAATAAACAAGTTGGCTCATGATGAGACCTCATGTCTGTTGATCTTATGACCAAAATCCATCACCCAGGTGATCATAAATGATGTTATCCCTAACAGGGCTGATGAACATGATTAGGCCGGCTCTATTTAGAGACCTCCTATTCTTCAACCAAAGTTGTTTTTATTTAATTAGATTTATAAAATTTGTCTAGTGGATGGGAAGACAAATCCAAATAATACTTCTATAATAACATGGAAGGCCTAAGGATGGATAATGTCATTGATTCATAAAGATTCTAAGAAAAAAAACCTCTTGGTAGGATAACATGCCTAGCTAATGATATCAATCCTGAAATAAAATCCAAGAATAATAACCAAGAGTTCAACTGAATGATTGGCTAAGTTCATAAGAAATGTTTCAAGACTAGGAGTGATTAAGTCCGAGTAAGAAAATTTGATACGGAAAGAAACACCTTACAATGATTCTCCTTAAAGATACCAGGTTGATTAGTAGAGAGACGTATCAGTACCAAGTAGTGTGCCATAACAATACTACTTATTTACAATACCCCCTTACCTCAAGCAAACTAAAAACAAAAAGGAAAATCAAAAAGCTTAAAATATCAAATTCACTATTGAAAAGAAAGCATCTTAATTGTGATAAAAGAAAACATATTGACGAAACTAAATCTAAAGCTAGATATGTACATATGTACAAGGGGAATAAAATAAAAAATAAAAATCAAGTGAAATCATATATCCAATGTAACCAGATATGTAGACTCAAACCAGCAAGCATATGTATATCGCAAGTTAAAAACGGAAATAGCAAAATACAAAAATAAAAATCAAAACTATCTAGAACTATTTCTAACAAGTGCAAAATCAAAAAATATTATTTACAGAGAATTTTGTATAAAATGAATCTTCTAACCAAGCTTCTATAGGATCGTGATATGTACAATAATTAATATTTATATGTTGAGATAAATCTACAATGAAGGAATAATCATCTATGAAATTATTTCTTACTACAATCCCTTCTTCAGATGTGAAAGATGGATAAGGTATAAGACCAGGACATCTATATGGTGAAATTTGATTTTTTTTATAATCTATTGCTAAAATTTGATTTACAAAAGGCGAATCTGAAATTTGTCCTAATCCCTTTAGTGTATGATGTGCAATATTTTCTTCACGAATATTCTCTTGTAAACAAATACATCTTTCATAAAGATCATCAAATTAAGACATGATTTCGGTTAATTCAACATCAAGAGTATTTGTTACATCTTTAATATTGAAAGGAAATAAACATTTGGGAATAATTTGCTTTGTATAAAATTCTTGTGAGCAAATCGAGTAGTTATAGAAATCTTCTAACTTAGAAGAGAAATCATTTCCCAAAAATCTTGGGCCTCACCATCTTCTAAACATTGTTTCATGGTAAGAATATTATCATTATTAAGTTTGTGTTGTTGTAAATTATCGGATTCTAATTCTACACAAACTTGAGTTTCGAGAATATGAGAAATTTTTGTTTGACATTCATAACTGTCACACAATGTTTTAGTAGGATCATTTAATAAGTTGTCATTACTCACACGATCATATAAAACAAAGCAATTAGTTTGGTTTGAAGTTGAAAAGTTAGATTGAGAACAACTCAAAGATTGATTTGATATTGAAATATTATGATCATATTTATCAATTGAATTTAGAGCTATCTTTCTCCTAGATGTTGAACTTACAATATCAACTTCAGACTTGTAATTCGGATCAGAAAAAAAGATTTATGATCAAGAGAGTCAAATTTTAAACAATTATTAACTCTAGAAAATGATAAGTTATGAAAGGAACTCGATTCCTTTGCGAAGCTATTAATATCTAGAGCAGAGTCACTAATTTGTAAATCAATTTTAGATTCATGGCAAGGCTTATCAAAGTGATTAAATGATGTGCGATTTTTAGCTAACAAAACAAAAGAGCTTGAATTATGATCTTCTTCGGGGGTTTTAGATGTGGATTTGGTAGTAAGGCATTCCTCATATTCGATTCCAGGTGGAGGAAAATGGAAATCAATATTTTGCAATGAATTTACAGCTAGATTTTGATTTTCTTGTAAACCTATTGATTTGTATATATAGCTGAAATTTTTCCTTCATGATGCATACTTGAATTATTATTATAATTATGCAAAGACATAATTTTGTCCTGCAAAATTTTAACTTGTTCTTTTAACTTAGAAATTTTAGATTCATTATCTTCTTCAACATTATTTTCATTATCATCATTATCAAAAAATAAAGAAGAAAAATGATCCAACGAATACCTCTTACAATCTTTCTCCAAAGCTTGTGCGTACTCGCATGCTCTATCAAAAAAATTTATACCTTTTTGCAAGACAAACATAGCAAAACATTTGGGTAAAGAACATACATGTACCACTCATATAGAATATCACCCGAATGCTTTTGATTGTCTTTGAGACGATGATAAACCTGTCGGAAGTGTGTGTTGAAATCGCGTATAGATTCACCTTCTTTGATCTGTATTTCATTCAAATCAAGATATATATGAGTCGCATTATAAATATCACGAGCACTTTGAAAAAATTTCTTAAAATCAGACCAACCATGAATAGTATTAATGGGGAGAACAAAGTACCAGTTTAATACCTTATCTTCAAATGTTCAAGGGAAGAGTCTACATACAACATCTTCATATTGAATATCAAGTAAACGTAATACTAAATCATATTTTCTTATGTGTTCTAAAGATGTGAAATTCCCTTCATCATCAAACTTTGGCAAGAAAGTAACCGTCTTTCAAGGGAGCTCATGCAATGGTGCTCATTTAATGTTGTGTTGGACTCCCATGCAGGGATTTGGGAATGAGCGATAATTAATAAAACAAAATAAAATCAACTCAAGTGGGCTAACTTGTCAACTAACCAACCCTATGATACGTGCATGACACCATAGAAGAATAAGAAATAAAATATTTAAATATAAGAGTTGGAGGATAAATGGTTAATGAATAAATAATAAGCAGATAAAAACACAAACCATTTGTTTTACCTCATGGCCCTCCTTCTAGAGCCATTTGTTGGCCGGATTTTCTAACTAAAGCCAACTAAGGAGAAATAACCCAAAGAAGGCGCTTATTGCATCCCCTGGTATGTTTGGTATGGATAATTCTCACGAGAACAATGCCCCGGCTACCTTTGTGGGTTTGCTTTCAAGAATTGAGAGTCTCACAAAAAATGAAACTAAATTTAATTTAAAATAGAAATTTAAAAAAAAAACAAAAACAAAAATACACAGATTTAACAGCTGCTAAATGACACAGATTTAGCACCTGCTAAAGTGTAGCTTTGAAACAAAACTAAAAATAAATTAAAACTAAATATTAATTAATCTATTTCTATCCAATGTTATAGTAATATGTTAAAACACTAATATTTTCAAAACCAAGAAACAATATAAATTTGATCCTAAATATATGTTTATACATCAATTTGCAACCATTTCAAACGAGTAAATATAAAAACTTGGCTACCAAAATGGATATAGAAATTAACTTTAATAAACACCCAACATATAAAGAAACATCTTACATGATATAAAGAAACATCTTACATGATGCGAGTGAATGTTTGAAATAATTACACCATGAAATAATTACACCAATCCTCTCTGGTTCTTAATATATTTCTTCAACAAAGCTACAGATTTTCAATGATTCTCAAGAGACCATTATTGGTAGAAGCATCTCCATATAAGCTTTCAGAATGAAGAAATTACAAAAAGATAACACAGTATCTAAGATAAATTTTCTAACATCTTGACAGCCTTTGAAAGGCCGTATTTGAAAGGTCGTATATATGGTGATAGTTTACCCCTTTTTCAGACCATTTAGACTCATTTACGAAAAAGGTACCCTCTAGTTCATTGTGACTATAAGAGCTCTCCTATGTATCAATTTATACGTTTTTGGACCTTGGGGACTAAACTTATGAAAAAGTCCATTTCGGAGTTTTCTTTAGTCATTTCAGACTCTATAAACATGAAACGATAATCTAGTTTACCTTCTTAGACTCGCAAAATCAAACGATGAAGGACCATTTTCTGGGAGTGAACCCATACTTTCTCAGGTTCTTAAAACATATGAGGTTTGACTTATCCTATGATGAGCTATATCGAGCGTTTGTTACCATTTTCAAGCTCATTCAAAATTAAATAGGTACTCATCCATTGTGATGGGGAAATTAAGGGAATGGAAAAACATTTTTCATTTGTATTAATGGAAGCTTATAGTCACCCTTGAACATGGCACATATCTGCATATCATTCAAACAGTTGGGTATTCAGCTTGTCCTCGAGTCGATCCACTTTCATGAGTCATTTTACACCTTTGATTCAATTCAAAGAATGCATTGTTATATCTTTGCATTATGTCCGGTCTTTGCCTCGTTGAGTCAATGTTTCTAAGTCACTTGTCATGTCATTCAATGTTCAAAGGAAGAATTTACCATAGTTTAAATATGGATTTACCTTACCTTCCTTCGATTTGGTCATCTCCAAGTTAGTCCCATAGTTGACAGTTGTTCTATTATCAATATCACTTCAAAATCAATTGTGTTCCAAGTTTTGTGTCAATGGTGGGGGGAACATATGGCCCTCCTTCGACTAGTCTATTCCCATCGACATCAAAACATCATCCGGGTAGCATTCTTAGAAACGAGATAGTACCTTGAATCCTGCATGCCTCAATGGTAGGTTTCCTCACTTTTGACAGTGGGCTTTCATTATTGGACTCTGATCAAAATATTTCGTTAACTGTTCGAATTCAACTCATATATTCACAATCGGAGGAATGTACTAAGGTACCTTAGGGATCATTGACATTAATGGTGATTTACCTCACACTTGTTAACAGTATACATCAATGACTGGTAATAAAGTGGTTTCTACCATATCATGACATATATTCACATGGATAGAATCATACCATTTTGGATTGGGATGAACACCCTAGGTTTTCAGGCATTCACTTGAATATTTGCCTCTCCCCTGGTTGCAATGGAGTATTTTTGAGCCATTGCATAGATCAACAATGTATGTCTGGTGGTTATGCTCAAGTTTAAGTCAGGATGAAATATATCTATAGTGTATGTTCAATGGCTATGTCCATATTTAAGTCTTGTTTATCATGGATCTACAGTGTATTATTAGTATCCATGATTTGGTCATTAGACACGGATCTGCAGTGTATTATTCGGCAACAATTATTTGGATTAGATAAAGTATAACTTAGAGTGTCTGGTATTATATAATCCCTCACTCACCACTCTTATGCCTCTAATTCCAAATCGCATCTAGCAAAGTATTTCACCTATCACATCCCTCTAGATTCATACTTTGTGGGGCATTCTGTTACACGTAAAAACTATCACCTTTCCTAATTTCCTGAAGTTTGTATGCCAAAACATATTTTGGAGTATTTTTTCCTTACTAGATGCCCAATACTAAGAGCTCGGATGTGCCTTGTCTCTTGATATAGAGTGTCAGCCAAGGCTAGCGCCTTTTTCCTATTTGACAAGACGCGTCAATGACACTTGTTCCATTTGTACAAAGAGGATTGGCCCTTCCTGACGCCTTCTTCAAGTGTGCAAAGACTGTCGACGCTCACAAAACAGCAAAAGGAGAATTTTCAAGAACCTTCTAGAGAAATTCCTCATGGAGGCTTATCCCAACTAATCAGATTAGGTGGCACTCATACCCTTAACCTCTAGGGATGATCCCTCACCTTTCAGTTCCCAAAGAATCTCAACCCATTTGATCTCATGTTGGCTTATATGAGCAATATCTCTCTCGTGGATGAGGGAGGATCACAAAAGTACCTTTATGTTGTTGGAATTACTCTAGGTGTGAGAGGAAAAGAGTGTGGCTTTTGAGTGAGAGGCTTGTAGAGTTTGTGGATCAAAATATTGTGGGGAGAAGAACAACACCAAATCTTGGTTTAATCTTTCCATCCATTTTCATTAATGCAATATGTTTTCCCTTTCCTGCAAACTTCGTGTAATAATCATTGTTTATTATCTTTCTCTTTGGTCATTGATATATATTAGCTTGATTATATTGTATGTTTCTATTACTTTGTTGGCTCTGATCTATACAAGTTATTCAAACATCAATTGAGCTAAGGTAAAGGTTTCATTTTAATCAAGTAATCTTGCCAAATATAGGGAGAGGATTTCATAGTTGTCTATGCTTTGTTCTAGATCTATCCCATTTAGACTAGGTAAACAGTTCGTGTCTGCGCCTACTGAGCATTTCCACTAAGAGAAAGGGAACAATTTAGAGTCATATTGACACAAGATGATTGTTCTTGGATAGTCAAAGAGGGTTATGATGGTGATGGGAATCCTTTTGTATTTCTCAAACCTTTAAAAAGTTTGGGACATTTTGATCCATCGTTACGATGCCAGAAATACAATTATTGTACATGACTTGAAAGAAAACATGTTTTTAACTAGGAATGGAACTGTATTACAACAAAAATTTATACTTGCCACAATTTCAATGGAACATTCTTGTTAAATATATGGCCTTACTTGTTGCACCTGAAAGGTGCGAATGATGTGAGGCCAATTTTAAAAAATATGGGACTAGTTTGTTAAATAATACAATTGAATTTTGTTTGTCACAAATAAACTTGTTAAGTTTTTGTATCTTCCATTCTGTGATTACAATACTTGTAAAGTGTCGAGTTTGGTTTTCAAAAGTGCAAAAATCAAAGCTTGAAAGTGCTATAATTGATTTTCAAAATCACAAATTTAAGTATTGGAAGTGTCAAAAGCATCTTTTAAAAAGTGTGAAATCAAGTTCTAAAAGTGCCATTATCATTTTATCATATTGGAAAAGTGAAAAAACCATTTTAAAAAGTGGTAATATCAAAGGAAAAAGTACACTTTTGGAACTTGGAATCGACACTTTTGGAACCATATTTTGCACCTTAGAAACCTTGATTTTGGGGTTTAGAAATGTTGTTGTTTACCTTTGTTCAAAGGGACTTAGACTAGAATATGTCCAAATTGAATGAAATAGGTGTTTCTGGTTTACCATACTCATGTTTTGCAACTATATTCTTTGCCAACAACCTCTTGATAATATATGTAATCATGGAGTGAAGAGTGCCTTTATTTGTCATAAGGAAGTCATAATCAAGTATATTAACAACCTTTAATTTAAAGGTGTCAATGTAATGATGATTTATATTTTGAACCTTTATTTTTCTCTTTCTGGTAACCTTTTTCTCAACCACCATCTTTGTCTTGTACACACAATTAAATGGGTGTCTATTTGTTGCATACTGATGTACTTCAATTGATATAACTTCTTCATTCTCTTTAGTAACCTTCATAACTTTAGCAATCCATAATATATACTCATGTGGATCATCTATAACTAAAACTGCGATCATGCAACCCTCCTTAATATCTTGTATTGAGCCCCTATAAAGGTATTCCATCGCTTCATGGTGTGCACATGATCCTATAGAGAAAATATGCATTTCACTTTCCTCTGCTTGAGAAGAGTCAACACATTGAGGTGCAACATTCATTTCCTCGTTTTCATTTGACATACTTTTTGGCCAACTAAATGGAGTTTTCAAATTGTAAAGTTTGAAATTATGTCAGTATGATCCATGAAAAAAGACTCCCACCAAATAGAATCAACAACATCAAAGTACTCATACATATCTTTAATAGAATTTTTTATTTCTTCTAAACATTTAGAAGAATCGCCCAAAGGGGTTGGATCCATTGGGGAAGGGCAAGGAGTTTTTCACCAGTGGGAAAGGTTCAATTCTAATGAGGGTCTAACTTGGATCCATGGGAGGACCTTGAGGTAGTGGTCAAATGTGTGGTTCCACCAAGAGATATTGCATTAAATGATATGGTAACCTATGGACACATAAGTGGATCAAATCCCACCCCCATGTCCTCCTAAATTTTTAATCTACAAGATGTAGAACATTCGGTGGTTGGTGATGAGTTAAGACAAACCTAAGTTGAATGGCAGTCCATTCGAGACCCCGCGGATACAAAAAATACATCTAGGTTAAGGGTTGGTGCGGTCCATGTCAAGTGTGATCCTTAGGTGATTTCGATTGCTTAGATGCCCCTGGTTTGTGGTTTCTTAACCAAAGGAAAACCCTACAAGTAAGAGGTACCACTTTCCAACAAAAAAAAACATTTAGAAGAATTAACATCTCTATCATGTTGGCATGTCTTATGAATATTGGAATTTCATTGCAATAACAATGAATTTGAAGCATACATTTAACAACTTGGGATGAATTTAAAAAATTCCAAACCTGATTCAGGCCCCCATTATGCATTGGTTGAGTACTTCTTGCCCCATATTAGTGTTTTTCCATCAATATTTTTAATACAAAATTGATTTTGAAATATAATGTCATTACATTTTTCAATGCACCTTTCTTCACCATGAAAACCCAAAATATATCTTCAAATGTCAACAGTTTCTTCCAATGTGTATACAATAGGCTCTGGACTATACATTTTTCTTATAATTTCAATTAATGATGGTAGGCTCCCGACTAAAAAATGACTAAACATTTGATAAATATGGTCATGTGTATTCCCAACAAGAAGGAAACCATCTTTTACCTTTTGAAAAAATACCAATTCAACAAGCATGTTTAGATAACCAAACGTGACCTGGTTTTTGTTTTCCCAATAGGTGTTGTCCAATTACCGATATAGAACTTTAGGAATATCACTAGACCAATGAGTAAGGACATGCTAAATTATGGTGATGGTCATATTTGAATCATTATGGATATCTGGAGTTGTAAAGTAAAACCCGTCCAGCCATTAGAAACCAAACAACCAACCAAGTGAAACTTAATAAAATTTTCATCATTTAAATCCTTTGGTATATAGACAAAATGTGGAAAAAGTGTTTTTTATCAATGCCATTGATTATCATACCCATATACTTATTTGGAGCATCGTAACACTTCCTGCAATGTTTGTACAATTGTTCTCATTCACTTGATTGTTGATTTCAATGTGCTTGAAGTGAATTGATAATGGAATCTACAAATAACATAAAATTAAAATTTAATGAGTTTTCATAATTGATATTGATCCTAAAACAAATAATTTTTTAAATACATACCTATTTCTATCCTTTCTTATGTATCCCTTTTATGTTTAATAGAAGCACATGTATTGCAAATACCCATCCTTGATCTCTTAGGAATGTGGACATTTTCGAACCTTTTTTCCATACTCTTGTAAAATATGCATATTTGATGAAATTACCATTTCCATCAATGCCTTCAACATATTCCTTGTATAATTTGTAGATTTCATGCCTTGTTAAATTATCTGAAATGTGTATTTTTTATCTATTTGGAATAGACTTTCCATGGTTGGAAAATAAGTCTTGCATCCATGACATGACAATGTGTGTTGATACCCCAGTAATTTGTCCATGATAATCTTCAAAATAAATTGTAGGATCATTTTCTATTCTTGTCTAGATTCTTGATAGCTGAAAATTACCAATTGAATGAATTATTTTGAATTCATTTTAGCAAAGAGAAATGTTTCCAATGCGATAATCATAGAATGTCTTTGTACAAATCATGCACCCCACTAAATATGAATTTTGCATACTTTTGTTAATTGACAGATATTCCTTTATTTTCTCCAAGAAATAATTGTAGCTTATGCCTTTCAAACAATTCTTTTGATAACACCCACTCAAAATCAAATTAGTAATAGATATTGAACTTGTGAGTAATTCTTTCCTAGACCTTGTATAACTTGAATGCTTTGGATTGATATAAATTAAGGTCTAGTCCTACACTTAATCATACTCATTGTTGCATTTTTTCTCTACATTTCATGGACCATTATGTTTGCAATAGAATTCTCAACATAATGAATGTACATGTATGATCACAATGAGGAATACCACCCCCCTCATTAAAAATATCATCACCAAATTCAATAGGAAAATGATTATCCTCATCACTAACAATTTTACCATTTGGAGGAAAATCAATATCTTCATTACTGGTTCCTTCATCAAAAAAATATTTATCGGTGCCTTTGAAATCATCACTTGGAGGATAATCATTATCACTGTTTGGTACCTTCATTCTCACCAACATCATCATTAGTCCCATTAAAATCCTTGCTTGGAGGAAAATCATAAGATTCAATATTATTGTCCCCTTCATCCTCACAAGCATCATCATTATTCCCATTAAATCCTCGCTCAGAGGAAATTCATCACCGGTCCCATTAAAATCATTGCTTGGAGGAAAACCATCATTGGTCCCAATAAAATCCTCACTTGGAAGAAATTCGTCATTGGTCCCATTGAAATCCTCACTTGGAGGAAATTCATCATCGATACCATTAAAATCCTTTCTTTGAGGAAATTCATCATCGGTTCCATTAAAATCATCGCTTGGAGAAAATTCATCATCGGTCCCATTAAAATCCTAACTTTGAGGAAATATATTTTATTTATTGATGCATTTATCTTCACCAAAATCAACATCGATCCCATTAAAATCCTTGCTTGGAGTAAAATCGACATCGATCCCATTAAAATCCTTGCTTGGAGTAAAATCAACATCGATCCCATTAAAATCCTCTCTTGGAGGAAAATCATCGTTGGTGCCTTTGATATCATCACTTGGAGGAAATTTGTCATCAGTGCCTTTGAAATCACACATTGAGGAAAATCATCATTAGTGCCATTTAGATCATCACTTGGAGGAAAATCATCATTGGTGCCTTTAATATCAACACTTGGAGGAAAATCATCATTATTTCCTTTAAAATCCTCTCTTAGTGGAAAACTGTCACCATCTTACTCATAAGTTTTCATAATCCCCACTTGGAATAACGCAAGCAGCACGCGAACAATACATTGATGCTTCAGAAATTGAAATTAGTTCTGATGAGTCCATCGTTTCTCACTAAAAAATAGAATGACAACCCAATCTCAACAAAATATGACAATGAGATTTTCCCTCACTTCTCCAACAAAATAGAATAGTGCAATTGTTTCAACCCCAATTAATCTTATTGCTAGGAGAATGAAATATATTCCCTCCAAATATTTTCCCTCCAAGATAAAACTCCACATTTGTGCCATGTGAACATAAAATTAGTAAAATTAGACATAATTTATGGTATTTATAAACACGTGTTCATTTTGAACTTGCCACTTTTAGCAAGTATATATCAAAACATCTATGTAATTATTATACATTAAACTTTTACACTTTTTTATCCCACATTCATAAAATGAGTTAAGTTTAAAATATTGTATGTTATATAAACTAACTCATGTTTTGTACTTTTTGCCTTTGTGACTACCCATTACAGAATGTGGAGCAATTTAGTCACACTTTGAAGGTCAGTTTTCTTTCTAGTAATTTGTTAAAGTTGTACTTTATGGTTTTTACATAGTTTGTTAATATTACAATTTTATTAATCATGCATTCATAAAACCAATCAACTTTAGCCTAACATAGACTATATATATAAATACCTATTTATTTTTCTCACATTTTGCGAGCATGGGTTGCATACTTCGGTGCTATAACTGAGGGGCTTTCAAGACCACCAAGGATATTCAACTAAGGAATTTTTAACATTTTGAAGGTTAGTTGTCATTTC
This sequence comes from Pseudotsuga menziesii, assembly GCA_001517045.1. Lineage (NCBI taxonomy): Eukaryota > Viridiplantae > Streptophyta > Pinopsida > Pinales > Pinaceae > Pseudotsuga > Pseudotsuga menziesii. The sequence continues at coordinate 846,883 of LPNX010160368.1, read as the reverse complement.
ATTTTTTAAAATTTTTGTAACATATTTTTTTTAAAGTTAATTTTATTTAAATGTTAACAAGGGAGCATCAAACACGAGCAGCTATTAGGCCCTAACTTAAGGGGAGGCCCCTTTGGTAACTCATTGGAGTTAGATGCAAGATCCAATGAGCGCACAAATGGGTGCCCCTTTGGCACCCATTGGAGCCAACCGCGTGTTCTGTGGGCTCTAACATGCACCCCTTTGGGAACCTATTAGAGAAGGTCATGAGATCCATTGGGCACCCAAAGCGACGACCACGGGACACCCCTATGGAGCGATGCCTTCTCCACATGGATGACAAGTGGACTCCCCTTTGAGTGCCCATTGGAGACAGTCATGGGCTCTAATGGGTGACCATGACCACCCTATAGAGCGACGCGATTCTAAAAATCGTGTTGCTCCATGGGGTGGATTGTGGTTGCTCAAAGGAATGTAAGTTTTGATACTTTACTAACTATTAATGTTTGTATTTATTAAAACTAGGTATATATGTCAATCTAACATTTTTAATACCATTATTTTAAAAAAATACCATTTTTCCAAGTCACTTTCCAAACTATTGAGCAGAATTTATTCAACATAGTAAAATCCTATAGATATCATTAATGGCTATCATGACAAGGTAGGAGAATCAAATTAGAAGAAGAAACAACAACTAGCAAATGTTCAAACAATAGAAGATCAACCACAAAAAGAAAAGAAAGGGAAGGAAAAACAATCAAATCAAGTAAAAAAAGTTACATTTAAAAATATTGCAATCCCAACTAAAGATAATAAAGAGATTGATGCCAATGAGGTTGTTACACCTACATGCAAGAATAAGAAACAATCTGGAAAAAAGTGACAGTGGTTGAGGATGTTTCCCTTCCTAAAATTGATATGGTTATTATTGATTTAGAATAAACACCATCCAAACATAAGAGGAAGAGATCTAAGTTTGTTGAAACTAGTCTTATCTACTAATTAAACAGTGAAAATTACGAGGCTAGTAGGGAAATCATTACTCTAGGTGTTGATATAGAGGATGGTGTTGTTAATTCAACACAAAATGCCATTCAAGAATGAGTGAGAAGGGACAAGTTGGTTGAAAATGGCCATACATTTCAATTAAATGTGAAGCAACTCTATAGACCCATAGAAGGATGAGAAAATTTTCAAATTAGAAAGCCACATCGCTTTCATTTTCACAACTTGAAAGCATTGATTAGGTGCAATCCCTATGCACATGTGGTTAACTACCTAGTTCTTGTTGACCCCAAATAGGTTCCTTTTAGATATGCATTTGATAAGTCAAAATGATTTTATTATAAATATTATGTGATTGGGGGGAATCATTATACTGAGGAAAGAAGAGAATTGATACAGGAATATCTCAATAACCCTCTTTTTGAAACAGTGAAATGTGTCATTTATGTTGATTTAAAAGATGTAGAAGTAAAACTATTGACATGGAATATTAACACAAATAGTGAATATATGATGTCCATGACATTCATTCAAAGGGTGATATTTATTCATAATGAATTTGAACAAATATGTGGTGGGGATAGATAAAAGGTTGATGCAAGTTTTCAGAAACAATGTTGTCTAGAAATAGGTTTCTCGATTAAAGAGGATAATGTGAAGGGAAAAAAAAGTCAAAGGAAGTGATCCATTCAGAGAAATAATGTGAAGGGACAGATAAAAATTTAATGCAAGTTTTCAGAAACAATGTTGTCTCGGAATATGTTTCTCAATTAAAGAGGATAATGTTAAGGGAAAAAAAATTCAAAGGAAGTGATCCATTCAGAGCAATAGATGGTTATTTGCAGTTGGAATTTATAATACGGAAAATATGGTATTTTATTGATGATATCTTCAACTTATGGGAGAATATTGGCATAAAAGATCAGAAAGTTAAAAAGTCTAAATATGTTTCGTCGAGCATTGGTAAGACAAGTCTTGACGCCAAGAACTTGCCAAAAGATATTACTATAAATCCTTGGATTCATTGCAATGGGTGAAGCGTAAATCTCTTATAACTTCAATATTATCACATGTAAAGTCATGTGAATTAGCAATGAAGGAAATGTGCAATGAAATTGAGAAGTAAGTATATTGATTTATTTTTATGTTTTATAAAAAATATTTTTGGGGTTTAACATGTATTACATCTTAAGTATTTTGTTACATTATTATATATGAGTGTTAACATTATTTATAATGATTTATAATGGTGAACGAAAAAGAGTTAGGATGATGTCAAATGCAACTCACTAGAGTTGAGCTCCCTAGAAAACTTTTTAAAATAATGTTGCATTAAAAAATGTATGTTGGTTTACGATACATTATATTTTACTGAATTGTAAGTTAAATTATTTATTTTTTATTACTTATAGATATGATATTTGTTTTTAAAGATTCCAAAGAATTATGTAGGTGAAGTACCAAAAGATTTTAAAATTCATACTGGCAAAGAGCCAAAATGGAATGAAAAAGAAGACAACACCTTGCAAATGTTGAACTTGATGATACAATTGATCATTACAATTGGAATGGGCTCGAAACTGTGCAATATCAAGTTATATGTGGTGACAGAGAAAACATTGCAAATATTGTTCCTAAGAAAGAATACTCCTTAGTCATTGCAAATATCACTCATGGTTACGATATTACAAACATTAATTATGATTGTGAGCCTTATAGTTACCATTCATTCAATAAAGTGGTTACGGGATTTGTAGATGTCATAACGTCACCAATTTGGAGATTTATTATTATCCATTCAAATTCACAAGGAGGAGAAATGCTATCATATTTCAAGAGTGAAGCAAATGTAAGGAAATAACTTTATTGGTAAGATATAACATTTTAAATTTGGAAATCAATTTTATTTATTGATAAGTTAATTAAGTTCTTATTTTTTATTATTTATATTATAGGCACAAGCCTAATAGTAGTAGCTCCAATAGTGAAGAAGCATTCATGAGTGATGTTGAAAACATACATGTAGTAAGCCAGACAAAAGATAATAACACTTATGATTCACTTGTTATGAATGCAAAGAGTGAATGAAAACAAAGTCCACTATTGACTTATAATGCCGTGGTAAAAAAAATAACATATGAGGAAAACGATTTGAAAACAGATATTGTAAACATTTATCAAAATCCACGAGCATTGATTAATTATCTCATAGATACATTTTCAAGAGAAGGAGATTGGGTTTTAAATTTGTTCCCAGGTTTAGGTAAGATTTATGATATTACATATGAAATCATACTTTAAGTTCTATTATTTTTTGTTGTTCAATACAATTTTTTAATTCATGTAATTTTATACTATTTGATGTAATTTTTTTTTTGTATTTGGTGATTAGGTACAAATATAGCATGCTCCTTACAGAAAGGAAGACACTACTAAAAAGATCCACTATAATACAATTTTATTAAGCAAAGAATTAAAGATTTTAAAATTATTCCATATGAAATGCAAGAAGTTGGTTTGAACAAAGGAGATTTTAGTGAATCACATGCAGAAAAAATGTCAAAAGAGCCTCAACCACCACTAAAAGGGTTGTTTGGAAAGTATTTTTTTGGACAACTTGAAGAAATAGAAGACCCAAAGGAAGAGAACGTTGAAGTCCAAGAAGAAATCTAAGCACTAGAAAATGATAATATCGATGAAGAATTTGGCATACATGATATTATTGATTAGTTTCTTGTCCTTGAGGAAAATGTTACATTTAACAAATTTTTGAGGGGATATATTTGTAATGTTGTGACATTAAGATTTTATATTAATCATAACTTTTTATATATTGTTGTGAATATCTTTAATATGCTCTTTACCATTATATGATTTATTTTGTGTGATGAGTTTAAGAGAAATAACACTTTTATGAAAAATAATGTCAAATATTATCATTTTTATCCTTGAAAACTCTTACAATAGGCTAAAAATGGTTTCAAATTTTTTATTTTCTCTATTTCTTTTATCAATTTTTATCTTTAAAATATAGTGTTTGTGATGAAATTTTAATGAAAAGACTTTCAAAATGCATATGGTTTCCACTATACCTAGCTTCTAAATGTAGATTTGTTTGTTGTGCGTTAAGAAAATAATATTATTTAGGTATAGTCGTCAAAAACATCCATCGAAGTAAACATAAAAAATGTTAAAAACTATTGTTTTATATTGTATTTAGAATATATAACATTCTAATAAATCATTATTTCATTGTTAATCATTATTTCATAGTTAGATTAAAATTTCAAACTTTGAAAAAATACATGATATATAAAAAAAATTAACATGGAAAATTTAACATGACAAATTATTCGATTTTCTTTGTTCACTTTGTTATTAAAAAAGAAAAGAAAAAAACAGCATCTAAAAAAATATTAAAGATTTTAGACAAAAATGGGAAAAAAAAAGTGAAAAAAAACACATTTGTAAATAACAATGTAACAATGTTAGATATTGACATTTGGGATGATTTTTAATATTCATTAGAAATTGAAAATTGGATTTTGGTGGAGGTGGAATGGTATCTCCATCTTCTCAAACCTTGATGGGTTGTAGCTGTAGCCCCTGAAAACCAGCAGCTTCAACACGGCTTTCCCTTTCGCTTCATAGTCCATAATCGACAGATGGTGTACACTGATGAGGACTTGGTGGAATACTAGGTGGACCCGTGGCAAGGGTAATTGGTTTTCTCCTCACCGTCTACAAGCGGTGAACCTTGCACTGTCACAAACCAACCTTGCCCTGTAGGTTTTCTAGATGGGACCTCATCTGAACCTATTGGGTCAATGGAAATCGGGGTTAGCAGTTGGAAGTTGGATCCCCCGCCAAGACTACCCACAAATGTTTCGCAGCTACCGCTACTTTTTAGACCGCTCGACCCAATGCTTGGTAGAAACCCCTTCTCCCTTTTTCCTTCACGCTTCGAAGCGAACCTAGGGCTCAGTCACCCCACTAATTCTACCATTATACACATGAAAGTGCACAAAAAATTGGTTTGAACTCATTCACACCCTTTGATCCGGCCCTGCTCAGCAATTTCGAAATGTTAGAAGCGAGATGGCTTGGCTCCCTTCTTGAACCCCCAGAGATGCCACTCCTTCTAGCAACGTATGGAGGATAAATCCACAGTCAGGACGGTTTCATTGCATCCTTCCATCGACCGGTAGACTTACAAGGGCACCCAATTGAATCCAAATCTGATAAGAGATGCAAAGAAGACAAGGAGGGTTCGCAAGGCGACAAGGATTGTCTGGAATGAAACCCTAGCAAAAAAAGGAAGAACAAGTGCTTGATCATGACAAAAGGGCCCATAAACCTCATATGTTGGGTAAATGTCTCTATAGGAGAATCTGAGAATATAGAAGAGACGACCCTGGTTGGAAAAATCAAAGGTCGCAACCCTAGCCCTAAATATTTAGAAGTATGGGTCCATAAAAAATGGTTGAGTCTCCTACATTACGAACCGGAAACAAGTGCCCTAAATAATGGATGGTTTGGTTTCAAGTTCAATTGTGCAGAGGATGCTGGAAAAAATTTGGGAAAACACTAGAGCTATGGATCCATTCCCATCTTGCTCAAAAAATGGGCGTCGCTCTTCGACACAGATTGTGAGAAAATGGATACCCTACATATATGGATTTGCCACCTTGGTCTTCCATGGGAGTTCTGGAATTTGGATTCCGTTCGAGATATTTGGAATGCGCTAGGGATATTCCTGGATGTTCACCTCTCCTTTCAAACTACTTGAAGAAAAATGGTTTCTCGCATCCTCGTCTCCCTCAACATTAGAACTGACCTTAGGGGGCACATAAACCTTATTTGGGGTAATGAATTCAAAAGATAGATTTTAGATTATGAAGGAATACCTTTTAGGTGTCATTGATGCCATGCAACTGGACACCTTGCAAAACACTGCCATATGGTATTTACAAAGAATCAATATAGGAAGAGATGGAGTTCGAGGGATGAAGAGGAAAAAGAAAATGACAAAAGAAATCAAATACATAAAGCGGATGGCTTCATCATCTTGGAGGAAGAACCTCCCCAACTTCCTCTCTCCATCGAACAACCCTTAGAAGATCCTTGCAAAGTTTTGGAACAACCACTTTAGCAGGAATTGGAACACTCTCCGGGTAATCCTTTTGAATCTTCCTTGAATGATCATTTGTTAGAGCTTTCTTTGCTTGCTTTAAACCTTCAAGACTCAGAAGTTGTGGCACCTTCCCACTTTTGTTCCACTCAAGGCCCCCTTGGTCCTCCTTCCCCTCCCCCTTTCTCTCCAGCACCTCCATCCTTAGACTCTCATCCCCCAGAGAATACTACTACCCCCTCCCCCTCCTCTTCATATACAATCTGTTTTCACCTCAGATCAAGAGACATCCTTTCTTTTCTTGATCTCATCTCCACACAAATAGGGATAGGAATAAACCCTAGCTTTCCCCCAAAAGGAAAAGGAAGAGGTAGACTCTCACACATCTCCTCATCACAGTAGAAATCTCAGAGGGATCAAGCAAATGGAAGACAAAACAATCTTTAGGGCACTTAGAGTAGTGCAAGCCCTAGAAGGGGTTCCCAACTAGAAATCCTATCACAAAACTGCAGGGATCTGGCAAGTTCCCGGAAGAAACTTGCTCTAAAGAGGATGATTCTGGTCCAAAAAATGGATGTAATCCTCCTTCAAGAAAAATTGGGTTAGAAATAGAGGTTAAAAACCTGTTAAAGTCCATTTCTTGAAATTATTATTTTCTAGCTCAAAGTGCAAAAGGCCACCTAAGAGGACTGGCTGTCGGTTGGAATCAACTCTCTGTAAATTGTATAAATTCTTGGGGATCCTTCTCTAGTATGGGGATGCATTTTCACTAGGCTAAAGAAAATATCCTCTTAACCATTCTTATTATCTACGACCCCTACGACAATAGAGTAACCTTCTGGGACAAGCCGCGTACTTCTCCCCTTCTAAAAAACAAAAATGTCATCCTTGGAGTAGACTTAAATTTTACCCTTGACAACCAAGAAATATGGGTTCCAAGAGAAAGGGTGGACCCTTTGGCAAACTATTTTTTCCATTTTCTTCAGGCCTCTCGGTTAGTGGATCTTGACCCCATCAAGATAAATCCCACTTGGAACAAAAGAAGAATTGGGGAAAACATAATTGCAAAAAGACTTGATAGGTTTTTACTAGTAGAAAATCTCCTAGGAAAGAACTTGATGTTCAGACAAAGGGTTGATTCTGGTGGTGACTCTGATCACCTCCCTATCTGTCTTGAAATTTTGAGTAGCCCTAAAAATCCAACCAGCCCTGTCAAATTATGTGCAGTATGGTTAAAAAACAAGGAAGTGATCTGCCTAATCCAAAATAATTGGAGATGGGAACCATGTTGCATCTCATTTATCTCAAAATCTCTCTCGTATAAAACCTCTCCTCAAAGAATGGGGTAAAATTAAAAATGAGGCGGATTATCAAGCTCTTCTACATATCTAAGTGGATATATCTTAAATTCAAAATTCAAAAAGGGGTGTTTTCTTCTCACGGGAAGACAAAGAAAAGTTGGTCTCTTTGGAATCCAATAGGAACAAAGTCCTGAAAGAAATGGAGGAAGTTTGGAGACTAAAAAGCAGAGCCATCTGGTTGGCTAGTGGGGATGATAACACAAAATTCTTCCAATCCATTTCAAAAGGAAGAAAAATGCAAAACATCATTTGGGAATTAAAGAGCTCAAATAATGAGAAGTGCTCCACTTTTGAAGATCTAGTTGGGATCAATAAATCACATTTTGAAACCCTCTTCAAAGCAGAGAATCAGGCAACAATTGTGGAGGTAATCCAGATCCCTCAATTCTTTCCAAGTCAAAATTCAGAAGAGGACAAAATATGCTCTAGATTCCTCTGGTCAGGTAGGAATGAACACAACGTCCTCCCTTGGGTGAAATGGGATCATATTTCTAGACCCAAATATCTCGGTGGATGGGGCCTCAAAAAAATCCAGGACTTTGCAAAAACCGTAGCTGCAAAAGCAGGCTCAAGGATCATTTCTACAAAACTCCTTTGGATCGAGGTGGTTTGTAAAAAATACATTGCCCCTGACTCTGTCCTTGATTTGATTAGAAATTCCACCTTCCAAATCCCATCCTCGAGGACAATTATCTCGTAATCCATCTGCAATGCTTTTCCTCCCATACAAAATGGGCTTTCCTGGAAAGTAGGAAACAACTCTAAGGTGTGTCTAAGAGAGGACCCCTGGCCCATAATTCAAAGTCAACACATCCTCCCACAACATCTCAGTCATCACTTAAACCAAAAAGGATACTTCCACCTCAATCACATAACTGACCCTAAATCCACAAATGTTTGGTAGCAAGGGTGGAAGGGGACTAGATATCTGAAGCTTCCAATCCAGTGGAATGCAGTATGGATCAGATACATAAACTCTCTCAAAGATGCACATATCAGACTCAGTGACACGTCGGATGAGATCATTTGGGAATATTCAGCTCAAGGTCTTTACACTTCCAAGACTGGGTACCAACACTTAAGTGCCACAACACATCAAGGAGATCCCCTGTGGTGGCAAAAAGGAATTTGGAAGCTAAAATTCCCTCTGAAATCAAAGTTGTTCATGTGGTGTGCTTTAGCAAACAAGATCCCAACTTGGAAGGCCCTGGCTAGTGTACTTTATGCAAAAATGGGGAGGAAAACATTACACATTTGTTTATTTCCTACCCTTTCACAATCCAAATTTGGAACTCTTCTCAATCTCTGCTAAACACAAACCTGGGTTGGCAGGGCCAAAATCTGGAGGACGCCTGGAAAAAATGGTTTAACTCAAATAACCTTTCCCATCTAAAATATATGCCTCTCTTACACATTTGGGGCATCTAGTTGCCCAAAAACATAGCTATCTTTCAAGACAAAGCTTCATCAACAGAATTCATTGCAAAGCAGGGATTAGGTATTCTGTCATATTTCCCTCAATCAAAAGACACCTTGGTTGTTCGCATTATCTCGGAAGAACACATTTATTTCACCTTTCCTTGGGATATTTTTTATGGAGCCTCTAATGATCTTACTTGTGGGGGGGGAAGCAACCCTCTTCCTATCACAAAGTCACCATTTCAAAATTCATATGGGATTGGGGAAGGGAAAAATAATTTTGCTGAACTACTTTCTCTCAAACTCCTTCTATGTTTTGCATTAGAAAAAAATTGTATAAATCTGCAAATCTTTGGTGACTCAATGGTGGTAATTAACTCGATGAATAAAATTCAAAAGTGTGAAACTTTAAATATTACTCCAATCTACGAAGAAGTCTGCAAGCTTATGGCAAATTTTGACATCGTAATTTGTCGACATGTGTACAGGGAAAGGATTTATGAAGCAGACAAACTCTCAAAAAAGGGCTTCTGATGCAACAGGGAACATGGAATATATTGGAGACCAATGCAGAAGAAGTCTATGAATTTTATCATAGACCTTTCATAGATCCTCAGCAAGGTTAAATCTTTCCTTCTTTTTATACGTTGGACACGGTTTTTGGTTTTACCTCTTTTGGGACTAAATCACATTAGCTCTGCGAGCAGATATTTGAGCCATATAATTGGCTCGGGTTTTGTTTTTCTTCATGTCATAACAGAAATAGACACATAGACAGATACACAACAAAAAAATTTGACAGAGGTTCGAGCAACAAAGGGCTCGGTTTTTCATTTTTTACCTTTTTGTTGAGAAGACAAGCAAACAGGGACTTAACATATCTTCTATGAAATGTATGCACACATACATTCTGCAGATGTAATTTCAATACTGCTAATAAAAATAAGTTTGTTTTCTACAAAAAAAAAATGTTAGATACTTTATGACTAAGAAGATTCAAAATCTCAAAAAAACACCTTGAAAAAATAAGGTTGCTACTACTAGCAACACTTTTTGAAATGGCGGTAAAAACATCTACTAATTGAGACCTATAAAAAACGAGAACTCTTGATGCTTCTCATTTTATAGTATATTGCATTACATCTAGGAAAAAATCATTTATTTCTTTAAAAAACTGAATTTAAAAAAATGTCATTTATTTAATAAATTGAATCAAAAAAGTATGCACATTCTACATGATCGCACCTTTTTATAGTTTGTGCATGCAATCAGTAAAAGGAAGTGCTTAGTACCCCTTGATTTTTAAAATCACGACTTTAAAAAAAATATTACTTCTTAAAAGATATGATTTTTTTTTAAATGTTATTTATTTAATAAATGGAAACAAAGTATGCACATTATAAATGATCACACCCTTTTATAAGTCACACAAAAAAATTGTAAGAGGAAGATCTTAGTAACCCTTGTTTTAAAAAATCACAACTTCTAAAACAATTACTTTATTTCTTAAAAAACATCAACTTTAAAAAAAAAACATTTATTTAATAAATGGAATTAACAAACTGTGCACATTCTACGTGGGTCCACTTTTGTAAGAGGAAGAGCCTAGTACACTTTGTTTTTAAAAATCACAACTTCTAAAAAAATTCATGTATTTCTTTAAAAACATGACTTTTTTAAAAACATCATTTATTTAATAAATCAAATCAATAACGTATGTGAATTCTACATAATCCCACATTTTTATACATTGTGCACACAATTGATAGGAAGAAGAGCTTAGTACCCGTTGCTTTTAAAAATCGTGACTTCTAAGAAAAAAACACTCCAGTTTTCAAAATACATGACTATCTAAAAAAACGCCATTTATTCAAACAATTGAATCAACAAAGTATGCACATTCTACATGATCGCACATTTTTATAGGTTACAAATGCAATCGGTAAGAGGAAGAGCTTAGTATTCTTTTTTTTTTTTAAATCATGGCTTATTTTAAAAAATCCTTTATTTCTTTGAAAACGTGAATTTTTAGAAAAGTTCATTTAATTAATAAAACAAATCCACGACTTATGCACATTTTACATGATCACACACTTTTATAAGCTGTGCATGCAATTAGTGAGAGGAAGACCTTAGTACCCTCAATTTTTAAAATCATGACTTCTAAAAATAATATTGTATTTCTTAAAAGACGTCACTTTTAAAAAAACATCATTTATTTAATAAATGGATTCAACAAAGTATGCACATTCTAAATTACCACACATTTTTATAATTTGTGTTGGTCTCCTATTTTGACTATTCAGTATAATATTTTCTAGCTTAAGTCTTATGGAATCAAATAAAAATCAGTTTTGTTTGTACATGATTATGTCTTTTTGGGAGATCAACATTGCTAGGCTTTGGTAAGTGATTTTTAATTACTTATTCATTATTTTGCCTTGTTTTATGCATATAATTGGGCCTTTAAGCCTCCATTTAAATACTTGGTCAATTAATGGGTCTTTGTTTCTTTCGTGCAGTAGTCTCGGCGCTCCAAGGAAGATTTATGCTAGTTGAACCAGCGATTTGGGGGATTCGATCCACAATGGAGGTGTTTCTCTTGGATTCACCTCACCTTCCAGATGCTTGTGAAGATTACTCAGGTGTTGTTTCGTGGATGTCCTTCATTTGAGGAGCTGTTGTTTTCCCTCTTTAGTAGTATGTGGATTTCAGGGGATTTGAACTCCCATCTTTGGTTCAGATATGCCGAGATAGGTGTAGGGTTGTTAGCTGGATCGATCCTTGTTTCAAGGTCGATTTTACTTTGTATTTTCAGTATAAAATGACTCTTGAAACCCTAAGTAAGGATGGATACTCAGAGAAGACTGTAAAACTTTATCTTCATTAAAGCTGTGATTTAAGATTGTTAGGCGTTGAGGGCAAGGCCCACCTTCAATACCAAATCTTTGTACTTCAGTATTGTGTGTTTTGCAGTAAGTAGAGTAATGTTTTTATCCTTTGACATTGTTTTATGGAATGTTAATGGTTTTACTCATTGGTGAGTTGAAATAGAATGTATGTCTGCAGATTATTAGTTAATATCATTTGCAATTGATCTAGCCTATTGAATAGATTTAGGAACAGTTTGTATTTAAAACCTCTCTGGTTTTCAGCGTGGATTGCTTATTGATGGTTATGGTTATTGTTCAGGGTTATGGTATTTACAAACCGTGTGATGGATTTGATTTGGGTTTGTTGTAGAGTCTATTTCATGAAAGATTAAAAGTAGACTGGATTTCACATTTCCTTTATTGCCAGTGTTGTAGTGATTAATGAATGGCTACAAGATTGGTTTAGAATTCTTTTTGTTTGCAAGACTATAGGGTATTTTTATTGTGTTGTGTGGATTTGAACAGCATTTACAATATTTTGTGAAGTTAGCAGAAGATTTGAAGACTTTAGGCTACAGAGTATTTAAGGTTTTTCCAAACAACATTTTGCATTGGTTAAATAGGAGTTGGGATCATGTGTTCTTGGTATTGAATGAAATTAGGAAAGAATCATAATTTACAGCATTGTTCCCTAGGATTGAACACCAATCTCATAATCTACATATAGACGAGAATGAGTGAATATTTCTTGAACAGTTTTAACATTCATTGGCGTGTATTTTCTGAATAATCTCAGCATTCTTTTATGTGAATAGAACGCAGCAGCAAATAAGATTTGATTTTGTCAATTGTGTGTGAGTGGCTTAGAGCAGAGACAGACTTCATTTCAGATATTGCTTGTTTGATTGTCTAAGTTTAACATCAGGATTGCAGTCTTAACTCAGCATATTCATTGGTAGGCAAGATTGGGACTAGGGTTTTCATTTGTTAAGTTCTTTTTAACAAGTTGTTTTCTCTACAGGATAGTTGTATCCTAGTATTGTTTTGGAATATTAGTATTGCTTTACAAGATTGTTGTAGCTGAGTGTAAGCTGTTGATTGTTTTAAAAGATCGTTGTAGACTACTGTAGGTTAAATTGAGCTTGACAGTAAGATAGTGGTCAGTAAATTGATTTTCTTTTCTCTAAGAACAGATCTAGTAATCCTTAGCATTTGATCTTTCAAATACAGTAGTTGCTTCATCTATTTCATTTTCATTTGAAAGTAGACTAGAATTTCTTTAAATTGCTATCAACATGAGCATTGAAACTACCTTGCCCGCACATATAGTGTAGCAGCTCAAAGTTTACGTCCTCTGGTCGATAATTAAATCAAGGTGAATTAAACAACATTAATTTTAACCAACAATTTGCATACGCAATTGGTAAACAGAAGAGCTTAGTACCCCTTGTTTTTAAAAATCACTTCTAAAAAATTGCCTTTATTTCTTAAAAACGTGACATTTTAAAAATTTGTTGTTTATTTAATAAATGGAATCAACAAAGTGTGAACATTCTATATGATCGCACATTTTTATATGTTGTGCATGCAAATAATAAGAGAAAGAGGTTAGTACCCATCATTTTTAAAAGTCACAACTTCTATAAAAAAAATTACTTCTTAAAAAACATGACTTCTTAAATAACTCCATTTATTTAATAAATCGAATCAACAAAGTATCCACATTATAAATTATCGCACTTTCTTATAAGTCGCACATGTAATTGGTAAGATGAATACCTTAGTACCCCTCGTTTTAAAAATCAAGATATTTAAAAATACTCATTTATTTCTTAAAAAACACAACTTTTAAAAAAATGGTATTTATTTAATAAATTCAATCAACAAAGTATTCACATTCTACGTGATCACACCCTTTTATAAATTGTGTGTGCAATTGGTAGAGGAATAGCTTAATAACCCTCATTTTTAAAAATCGTGACTTCTAAAAATATTACTTTATTTATTAAAAAACACAACTTTTAAGAAAATGGAATTTATTTAATAAATTGAATCAACAAAGTATGCACATTCTATGTGATCGCACATTTTTATAGGTTGCACACACAATTGGTAAGAGGAAGAGATTAGTACCCCTCATTTTAAAAATCCCGACTTTTAAAAAAATACTCTATTTCTTAAAAAACACAACTTTTTAGAAAACACCATTTCTTTAATAAACTAAATCAATAAAGTATGTGCATTCTACATAATCAGAATTTTTATACATTGTGCACACAATTGTTAATAAGAAGAGCTTGTACCCATTGTTTTTTAAGTCACGACTTCTAAAGACTCACTTACTTTACTCCTCAAAAAAACATGACTTTTTAGAAAACACCTTTTATTTAAATAATCGAATCAACAAATTATGCAAAGTCTAGATGATTGCACCTTTTTATAGGTTGTGCATGCAATCAGTAGAAGAAGAGCTTAGTATTCCTTTTTTTAATCATTGACTTCCAAAAAATATTCCTTAATATTTTTAACACAAATTTTAAAAATATCATTTATTTAATAAAATGAATCAACAAAGTATGCGCATTCTACATGGTCGCTCCCTTTTATAGATTGTCATGAAAATCGATAAAATGAAGTGCTTAATACCCCTCGATTTTAAAAATCACAAATTCTAAAAAAAATACTTTACTTCTTAAAAGACATGACTTTTAAAAGAATCATTTATTTGATAAATGGAATTAACAATGTATGAACATTCTAAATGATCACACCTTTTTATAATGTTCCCACGTAATTTGTAAGAGGAAGAGCTTAGTGCCCCTCATTTTTAAATATCACTACTTCTTAAAAAAAACATTTATTTCTTAAAAAACATGAGTTTTTCTTTAAATGTCATTTATTTAATAAATGGCATCACCAAAATGTGCACATCCTATGTGACTGTGCCTTTTTATAGGTTTCTCACACAATTGGTAAGATGAAAATCCTAGTACCCCTTATTTTTAAAAATCACAACTTCTAAAAAATTACCTTTATTTCTTAAAAAATGTGACTTTAAAAAAAACGTCATTTATTTAATAAATAAAATCAACAAATTGTGCACATTCAACATAATCCCACCTTTTTCGGGGTGGCAGGTGCGGGAAGGGTTTTTTTACCCTGGAGGAATAATCATTAAGACTTTCTCTTGTGGACTCGACATTGGCACAAACAATCAAGTTGAAATATTTTCCTTATTCTTTGGGTTGAATATGTCTATTGAAGTGGGTGTACGTTCTCTAGTTGTGATAGGATATTCTCTTCTTAGCCTATCTTGAGTTCAGAAACGAATGGAAATTGTGGATCAACTTGTTGGTAGTCTTCACAAGAGGATTTTAAGTTTCTTTCCCTTTGGTTTTATCAAGTTCGCAGGGACCTTATACGACATTCGACAAGTTTTATATGATGGCCTTGAATTGCATTGCTAGTTGGCTCATTAATTTCCTTCTCAACCCTTTCAAGAACTCCTTTATCTCTTTCTTCCTCGGCATTCTTCGTGCTCTTCCAGAAAGTTTTAGCTATAAGTTTCTCTCTTCTTCAAGTTGGTTTTTCATCAAAGCCTAGATGGTTGTTGATTTTGGAATGGTGGCCAAGCATTGAAGGGATTTTATTGTCTTCCCCTTAGCTCGAGGAGGAAGGAGCATTCAAGGGGTTGTTCTGTGATATAATTCTCAGGTATAGTTCTCTTGCAATTTCTCTCTTTCCCTTTTAAATTTGGATATAGGTCAGCCTAACAGTTTGTATTGAAGACTCTGTTTCGATGAGGGTTTTCTATTTTGTGATGATTGTTAGAACTATATATGGTTTTTGAACTGTTGTTTTGAGCCTCTAAGTTATACTCCTTTTAGACATTTTATTTGTGGTTTCACTCCCCTGTTTCCTCTTGGTACTTTTGTGCGTTGTTATATGTCTTTTCCTTTTGATTCTATATTCTTCTCTTTGGATTGGAGTGAGGGTTTCTAAATAAGGGACTTAAAAATGGATATTATCAAGACGGTCAATGAAATATCTAACCAAGTTGCCAATGTTAAAGGCAATGTTCAAATTTTTTAGGGAAAATGGATTGGAATTCAAGAGCAATTTACTGGGTTACAGGACTCTTTGTGCCAGCTCATTAATCAGTAGTCGGTTATCAATAGAAGTTTTTGAAAATTTTGAATCATTTTCTACTCATGTGCATTCTGATATGCATACAATTTTTTCCCATATTAATGATGCAGTTAAGGACTATGAAAAGATGTTGATGGAGATTAACAAGGCTGTTGAAAAGCAAGGTGCTTTGGTTAATATTCATGATAATTTTGTAAGGGGACAAAATTCTAAAATGGATGAAAACCTTCTGGGTTGCAAGGATGAGGGTTTTCCAGTTTTGCAGCCTATTAAATTTGTGCATTTTTTTTCCATCTCGGGTGATAAGGATATGAATAACCCTTCTCCTATTCACTCTGATTCTAAGAGTGATGATAGTGTAGAAAAATCTCATGCTTCTTTGTTTGATGCTCATGAAGCTGATACTATTGATACTATGGATGAGGATTTAACAGATGTTGATGTCGATTATTTTGATACCTCTTCTACATATTTTGGAAGTTGTTCTTCTGAGAAGTATGAACAAGATGAAGAGCCTTCTTAAATGTCTGATTTTGAAAATGATTTCATTTTTTATCTTATTTTCATATGCAGTGTTTTTGCTTGTTAGTCTTGGGCCAATTTGAAAAAATCTACGGTATCACTGGCAAATTTCTTTTTTGGAGAAAAAAATTCTCTATCGGGATGATTGTGATATGTTATATAGATTTTTCCTCACACATAGACTCTCCTTTATGGACTAGTGTTCTTTGTAACTATTTCTTGAACTTGTTCATCTTTGCATTAATAGATCGATACCCATTTATGTTATAAAAAAAAACAGAATCCCACATTTTTATACATTGCACACATAATTGGTAAGAAGATATTAGTTAATAGTACCCCTTGTTTTAAAAAGTCATGACTTCTAACAGATTACTTTAGTTCTCAAAATACACGATTTTTTTAAAATGCCATTTATTAAAATAATTAAATCAACAAAGTATGCACATTCTATATGATCACACCATTTTATAGATTTCGCATGTAATCGGTAAGAGAAAGAGCTTAGTATTCCTCTTCTTTGAGAATCATGACTTCTAAAAAGGTCCTTTATTTCTTAAAAACAACTTTTTAAAAAATGACATTTATTTAATAAATCAAATCAACAAAGTATGCACATTATAAATTATCACACCTTATTATAAGTTGCACACGCATTTGATAAGAGGAAGATCCTAGTACATTTTCTATAATCGCACCTTTTTATACATTGTGCACACAATTGGTAAGAAAAAGAGCTTAGTACCCCTTATTTTTTTAAATCACAACTTCTAAAAAGAATTACTTTATTTCTCAAAAAACACGACTTTCTAAAAAATACCATATATTTAAATAATCGAATCAACAAAATATGCACATTCTACATGATTGTACCTTTTTATAGGTTGTGCACACAATCGGTAAGAGGAAGAGATTAGTATTCCTTTTTTTTAATCGCGACTTCTTAAAAAATGCTTTATTTCTTAAAAAAACACAAGTTTAAAAAAATGTATTTTATTTAATAAATCAAATCCACAAAGTATGCACATTCTACATGATCGCACATTTTTATAGGTTGTGCATTCTATCGGTAAGTGGAAGATCTTAGTACCCATTGATTTCAAAAATCACAACTTCTAAAACAAATACTTTATTTCTTAAAAGACATAACTATTAAAATACCATTTATTTTATAATTGGAATCAACAAAGTATGCACTTTCTAAATGACCAAACCTTTTTATAAGGTGTGCATGCAATTGTTTAGAGGAAGAGTTTAGTACCCCTCGTTCATAAAAATCACAACTTCTAAAAAAATATTTTATTTCTTAAAAACATGACTATTCAAAAAAATGTCGTTTATAGTTAAAAACGTAGTCGAATTATGGACTAGGAGGGAACTTTTTTCGCTCCAAGAATATTTTTAAAATTTTCTTCTGCGTCTTCGACTCTGGTTTGTGTCTGGGTGGATTTTCCCTGCAAGATCGTGGCTCTGTCATATCCTGGATCTAGGCTCCTTGTTCTAAACCCGTTGATGTGAGAAGAGCTTCAGCTCTATCTTGTTCCTTGGAGAATTTTCTGAATTACAGGTTTGCGAGTTGTTGTTGAAGGTTCCACCAAGGATGCGACCTCTTCTAGATTTTGCAAACTCCATCCTATCTTTGATTGGATCTCATTTAGCTCCATTATCTGTTGGAGCGTTTTTTCCCATGCAAGGCTATTTCTTGGAGGTGACGAACTCGGTATTTTATTTTTTCCAAGAAGATTTTGATTTCTTTGAAGTGTCTCCGGCTCTGGATTGTGCTTGGGAGGTTTGTTCTTTGTAGGATTGTGAAGCTATGTCTCAGCTCCTGGATCTATATCACTTCTGATTCAAGATCTGAACCAGAGAGATTTGGCTTTGGCTTGTTCTTTGGAGGAGCTTGAATAGCAGGTTCACTTGTTGTTGTTGGAAGGTTCCACCAAGGCTGTGATCTTTTTCAGGAATTTTACAGGAAGATATTTCTTTGTTATTGATTTTCTTCTCATAAGATTTATTGTGATGTAGATTGGTGCACATAGAATTCTCTTATGGACTCCGGAGGGGACCCTCCTCCTCCTCTTCCACCTAAACCGGATTCCTTTAAACGATTGGTTGTCTCGTGTGGAAAGAGGAAAGGGGGTCCAAAATTGCAGAGATTTGTGAAGAAAGAACACATCCCCTTGGTTGAATTTCCCACTAAACGGACTTGCCAAACAGCATTAAATCTTGCTGAGAAAGGGTTTATTAGACAATTTCCAGGTCTTTGGCCTTCTCTTAAGGCTATAGATGGATGGGTTCAGTGGAATTGGAGGCCCTTAGTAACTGAAGGTATTCGAAATCACCTTGTAGGCAGAGTATATTATGTTTTTGTTTTTTATTTAGCTGAGGATCGTGATCTTATTTTTCGAAACAGTCCGTACTTCATGGGCCCTCAAGGGCTGTATTTAAATAAGTGGACTCTGAATTTTGATCCTACCGAAGATGTTATTTTTGTTGTTCCTGTTTTGGTAAGGCTTCCCACTTACCTTTACACTGGTGGAACTCAGAATCCCTGGAAACCATTGGGAACAAGATAGGAAAATACATCGATAGGTCTGAAATGAAAGATAAATAATCATCGTGTGCAAGATTATGCGTTGAAGTTAATTTGGAGATAGGGCTTCCAGAGGCAATCAATTTAACAGTAGCTGAATGGTCTCACATCCAAAAGCTATATTACGAACGGATTCCTTTCAAGTGTTGTTACTGCCATGGTTATGGTCATTTTCCCGAAATTGCAAGAAAAAATCAGAAGAAGATCTTGAAAAAGAGAAGGCTGATCAATGGACTTGAGTTTAGAAATTAGGTATTTCTAGGTAGGACAATAGAAAGAAAGGAAAAGAAGGAAAGACTAGGAATGGAGCCACTGTTTATGGGAAGAGCCTCCCTAAAATTAAGGCTGTAGAAAATCCCATTACTTCATCTAATCATTTTGTTGTTTTAAATTCTTCTGAATATATTCATGTTCTTGAAGAGGGTGAAATGCAGTGCTTAGTAGAGCAGGATGATGAAGTTGAAGTAAAGACCAGACCATTGGAACAATCTGGACCAACTAATTCATAATTACCTAGTGTAGGTGCAATCTTGCAGGAAAACAATCCTTCTCCAAATGGATCCAAACCTTCTTCTTCTTATGCAGAAATAATAAAGAAGAAACTAGTTGAGAGTCTCGGCTCTTTTGAAGAATATTCTATAGAGCATATTTCCAAAAAGGCAGGCAGGAAGTCTCAAAAGGAGGCTAGAGAAGAAGAGGTGGAGAGATTGAAGATGCAGGGAAGCCAGTCCACAATTGAAATGTCACTTGGCAGAAGCAAGAGGACTAGAACCCCAAAGGGAGTAATAACTCCCTCTCTCTCGGGTAAATAATGTAGATCATCTCTTAGAATTGTAGGGGATATGGGATTCCAATAAAATCAGAAACAGTCAAATATTTAATGAGAATGGATTCTATTGATATTCTCTTTCTTCAAGAGAAAAAGATAGAAGAGGAATCTCTTCTACTCTTAAGTAAAACAAAGTGGAAAATGAATGTTATCAAGGTTGTCAGTGCGAGAGGTACTTCTGGGGGCCTTGCAACACTATGGTGTGAGGATAATTTTCATCTGAAAAGCTCGTTTTTTAACCAACACTGAATTTTTACAGAACTCCATCATATTTCAAGTAAGATCTCCATGGCTCTTTTCAATCTTTATGTCCCAATTAATTTTAATGAAAAAAAAGAATGCTAGAAATCACTGGCAGATTTCTTAGAAATCTATTCTCCTATAAATACTATAGTGGTAGGGGATCTCCATATAACTTTAGACCCGAAAGAGAAAAAAGGTGGATTTTGTGGTAAGGATCCTTTTCAAGAATCGGTAGAGGATTTTATCCAAGCTAGCGATCTTATTGACTTTAAACCTAAGAAAGGTTGTTTCACTTTGTCCAATAACAGAGTAGGGGATTCCAATATCATTGCTCGTCTTGACAGGTTTCTAGTCCAAAGTTCCTTGATGGATGGGAAATTCATAATCTCAACCAAAAAATTTCCCAAATTAACTTCAGATCATCATCCTATTTCTCTGATGTTTGAAAAAGAGGAAGATCTTGGCCCAATTTTGTTCCACTTTAGTCCTCTTTGGATTGAGAGAGATGGTTTCTAGGAAACAGTGACACAATCATGGAATCAGTATGTAGAAGGATCCCCTAGCTTTGTTTGGGAGAAGAAACTTAAGAACACTAAATATGCATTGAAAAATTGGGCAACAAAATCTCTAAATACTCCGATGAGCAGTAGTAAAGAGAAAGTTCTAGAGTTATCAGAGATCCAGTTAGGAATGGAGGAAAGTGAAATTCCCAAAGTGCATCTGGCTCTTGAACAGTCCGCACAAATTAAAACCTTTCACTTTTTTTTACTGGAAGAGGAATACCTTTGGCTGAAGTCTCGTAGTCTTTGGTTGTATGCGAGAGATAAAAATGCATCCTTCTTCCAACGTGAATGAAGAGCTAGACTTTCACGTAATCGTATTTCAAAATTCTCCACAAGTGAGGGGGAGATTATTAAAGGTCATGAAAAATTAAAATACGCTGCAAGAAGGCACTTTTAAGACTTGTTTCAGGAGAAAGGAATCTCTGATGGTGAAGTGGCTGCTGATTTTTTTATTAATGTCCCTTCTATTGTCAGTTCAGAGGGTAACGTTGGTCTAATGAAGCACTTCTTTGAAAAAGAAATTTTGAATGTCATTTGGGAAATGGAGTTGGATAAATCTCCTGAGACGGATGGATTTTCTTTCCATTTTTATAGATTTTGCTGGAAAATTATAAAAACAGATCTAATCTACATGGTGACAGCTTTTCAAAAAAAAGCTAAAGTGGGAGAGTGTAATAATTCTACTTTTCTTGCTTTAATCCCAAAGGAAGTTAATCCTGAAACTTTTGATAGGTTTCGACCTATCTTGCTATGTAATGCCTCCTACAATATCCTTGCTAAAATTCTAGCTAATCAACTCAAGCCTTGTTAGGGAAGTTGATCTCTCCTCTTTAGGGGGGTTATTTAAAAGGCAGGCATCTAGTTGACAATGTAATTCAATGTAATTCGAGTTTCCAAAGGAAGGAGAAAGGAATGCTATCAAACTGAATATGAAAAATGCCTTTGATTGAGTAAATCTCACCTTTCTCTATCAATTCCTTCTCTCTTTTGGTTTTAGCATTGAGTTTGTTAACTTGATAAAAGCTTGCACAGATAGGCCCTAGATTGCACCTCTTATCAATGGTAGACCTTCATACTTTTTCCAAGCTTCAAGTGGACTCTGCCAAGGATGTTCGCTATCATCTTTCCTCTATATCTTGATGGCAGAAACTCTTAGAAAAAAACTTACTGTCGAAAAGGAAGTAGGTTATATTCCATGAATTAAGATCGTAAGGGCAGTGGATCCTATAAATCATGCCCTCTTTGTGGATGATTCTCTCCTTCTAGGAGGGGCCTCATTAAAGATTGCTCGGGCCTTTAATGAAATTATTCAAAAAATTTGCTTAATTTTTGGAACTTTGATCAACAAAAATAAAAGTGTTGTTTATGGTTGGAATGTAGATCATTCAGCAATACTTCGAATAGCACATACCTTATGTTTCCCTGGCTTTGATAAGTGGGAGAAGATTAAATATCTAGGATTGCCTCTAACCCTTGGACCAAGCCCTCCTCCACTTTGGTTCGAAGTTATAGCTAAGATAAAATCCAAAATTGCTTCTTGGGGTGGACAATGGTTAACCAAGGATGGAAAATTGATTTTGATAAAGGTTGTCCTATCATCCCTTCCCATATTTCAATCCTCTTTGTCGCTTGCTCCTAAGTCTATCACGTCTCATATTTCCAAACTTTTGCGAGACTTTCTTTGGAATGGTAGTAAAGAAAACCAGAGAAAGATGCACCTGGTAAGTTGGGACATACTCAAAGGCCCATTATCAGAAGGTGGACTACAGATCCGTGACCCTAGCTTAGCAAATCTAGCTATGGGAGGGAAACTCATTTGGCAGTTGTTTGCAGACAAAAAGCATTCGATAAGCAATATTTTTTGGATGAAATATCTAAAGGGAGGTTCTTTGAGAAACTTAAAAGTAGAAAAAACACCTCAAGGTACAGCAATTTGGAATTCATGTAGAAAAGGAATTGAACATATTTAGCAGCAATTATACAGAATCCCCGGCAATGGGGCACGGATATTTTTGTGGGAAGATATCATCCTAGGGAACCCTAGTCTCTATTCCTTAATTTTGTTAAATATGGTCATGTTATTGTTTGTCAATAAAGGATTTATTCAGCTTGCAGGTATATGTTCTTGGGACATTGACATGAATTGGTCAGGTTGGTCACTGCGAGAGCTACCAGGACCCCTTCTGTCGTTAAAAAATATGTTGCTCTCCACGCTCTCAAGTTTAGCTCTTGTTCATCGCTCCTCTAAGGACAAATAGGGGTGGGGACGTTCAAGCTATTATTCTGCAGCTCAAGGATTTTTAGCTCTTCAACCTCCTCATCCCTCCTCGCTACCTCCGTCACTGTGGAAAGAAGATTGGACATATTTCAGTTTTCCCAAGGTAAAAAAATTTACTTGGTTTCCCCATGCACAAACGAGCTTTGACGAGTGAAAATATGTTAAAGCATGGGTTCAATGGACAATTCAGATGCATACTCTGTAATTCAGCGACTGAATCTTCAGATCACGTATTTATAGACTGCAGTTTTACTCAGACCATGTGGGAGAGGGTGCTGCAATGTTTGAAGGTTTCAGTACATATTCAAATCGATGTTGGCTCCCTCCTCATCATTTGGAAAGGTCAGAATCCCTTCAAAAGAATTAAAAATTTGGAGTGGAATAAAATATGGAAATCTGTACCAAAATTCTTATGGTGGACGGTGTGGATTTCCAGAAACAACTGAATTTTCAACAATAATTCTTTGAAGCCTGAAAACATTGTTGTCAAAGTTAAAGCGTTCATATTGAAGCTACTGGAAAATTGATCATTTCCTCTTTTTCTCCCAAAGCAAACGCAGGGATGGGTTTTTGTTTGACTGGTGAAAGGAGGGAAGCAATTAAAAAACCTGTCCCTCTCCAATTCTGGAAATTACATTATAATGCAGCAGTTTTCTCCTTGTTGTGGAAGAGGAATACAATTCCCTCTATATTTTTTTTACAGAGCATCCAAGGGAAACCCTGGGATTGTTGGTGTAGGTGGAATTATTCATTCTTCGGACAGGTCTAGTGAAATTTGTTTCAATTGGGGGGTAGGGAAATGCTTGAACAATCAAGCAGAATGTTACAATCTTCTTAAGGCATTCCAGATAGCAAAAGATATTGGATATAAGACAATCCAAATATTCAGAGATTCAGAGTTGTTGATCAAACTGTTGAATTCTGGAGATCACTTTAGCAATACATCCCTGACTAAATCCCTTCAGGGAGTTTGAAACATTCGGAAAGTCTTTGACAGAGTAGTTTCTTATCATACTCTGCGAGAGTTGAATAAACAAGCAGATTATCTAGAAAATAAAGCCTGTTTTCTCTCCCAAGGAAGCATCATCATTAATGGAGAATCCATCTCATTTCATGTGTTACCTTAATCGAGATTCACCTCGGTGTGATCTAAAAAGATGTATTTTCATTACTAAGAACTCTGTAAAAAAACATTTGAACTTGTCGAAGTAGCATTTCTACTCTTTGTGTAAATGGTTGATAAGGCAATAGCCCAACCAATCTTGTATTTAAAAAAATAAAAAAATTTAGTCGTTTGAGTTTTTAAAAACAAGGCGTTTATTTGAAAAATGGAATGAACAAGTGTGCACATTCTATGTGATCACACATTTTTATAGGTTGCGTACGGAATTGGTAAGAGGAAGAGATCAGTGCCTCTCATTTTTAAAAGTCAAAACTTCTTAAAATTTTACTTTATTTCTTAAAAAGCATGACTTTAAAAAACACCATTTATTTAATCAATCGAATATACAAAGTATGCACATTCTAAATGTTTGCACCTCCTTAAAAATTGTGCTTGCAATCGGTAAGAGGGAGACCTTAGTACTCCTCATTCTTAAAAATTGCGACTTCTAAAAAAAATCATTTATTTCATATAAACAAACTTTTTAAAAATATATCATTTATTTAATAAATGGAATTAAAAAAATTGGCACATTCTACATGGTCTCACCTTCTTATAAGTTGCATGTGCAATTGGTAAGAAGAAGAGCTTAGTACCACTCACTTTTAAAAATCGGGATTTCTAAAAAAATTACTTTATTTCTTAAATAATAAAACTTTTAAAAAAATCATTTATTTCATAAATTTAATTAACAAAGTATGCATATCCTAAATTATCACACATTTTATCCGGTGAACATAGTGTTCTTCCTGAGCTCTATTTCATTTTTCAATCCCCATCTACATTTTCCCTTGGCCCTCGTTTTCCTTGCATTTTCTTTAGCTCTACATGCGTTCCCTATTCACTGACCTCTGTTGTTCGCTTGCATGGCCCCAGGAGGGGGTACTGAGCCTCCCCCTTCCTTTCCCCCAAAGCTCTCAGCCTTCAACAAACTGGTAGTGTCTTGCGGTAAGCGTCCTGTTACAACCTCTCAGCAAACATTTGTCAAGAAAATGGAGGCCATTCCGACTGTTTCTCTCCCGGCAGAAGAACCTTGTCATTTTGCTTTGAATCTTGATGAACTAGGCCTTATCGGTCATTTTACTGGCTTATGGCCATCCCCAAGATCCATTGAATCGTGGGTGCAGAGAAATTACCATTTGCTGGCCTCGGAAGGAATCAAAAGTCATTTTGTTGGGAGGGATATTTCATCTTCATCTTTGAAAGCATCAAAGATAGGAATCTTATTTTTAGGAATGAGACATATTTCATGGACCCTTAGGGCCTGTATTTGAATAAATGGATGTCGAACTTTGACCCAGCTCAAGACATTCCTTCGGTTGTCCCAATTTGGGTATGCCTTCCTCATCCGCCCTTGCACTGTTGGAGCCCAAAATATTTAGAATCAATTGAGAATACTCTTGTAAAATACATTGATAGAGCAGACAGGAAGGATCAATATTCATGTGCACAAATTTGTGTAGAGGTTGATCAGGAAATAGGGCTTCCAGAAGCCATTAAATTAACAGTGGAATATTTGTCTCATGTGCAAGAATTAGACTACGAATAGTTTCCTTTTAAGTGTAGGCACTGCCATGGATATGGCCACTTTGTGAGGCATTGAAAAAATAAGGTTGAGGATGATTCGGAGAAGGAAAAAGGAGAGAAATGGAAGAAGGTATAGAAACAGGTCTCGACGAAGCAACCCAGCAAATCCAGAGTGAAAGGGGTTTCTACAGGATTCAATGCACACAATTTAGAACAACACCAAGTGGAAGGGATAGCAGTTTATCCTTGGGCAGAATCACCTTCGAACCATTTTGAAATCCTTAGCGCTTAGGTTGATCCTCCTGTCCTTACAAAAGATATGGAATAGCATGCCCTTTCTTCAGTTTTTGAGGACGATAATGCGGGGATTCTTCCAACTCACCTTGGCTCCCTAGCAAGAGGTTCTTCTTCACCCTCTTATGCATATATGATAAGGAAGAAACCCCCGAAAACGTCGATCTCATCGAAAGATGAGACATTCTAAAGACCTTCGAAAACGGCATGGAGGAAATCCCTAAAGGAAGAAAGAGAGGAAGAAGCGGAGAGGCAAAAAATGCATGGAATTCAAACCACTCTAGAAATGTCCATTGGACAAAATACAAGAGCAAGGCCACCCAAGGGAGGTCTCTCGACCTCCATTCCCAATAGATAATGCATATAGTTTCCTGGAATTGCAACGGTTTGGGGAATTCTATGAAAATTGAAGCTATTAAAGATCTTTTGAAAATAGAAACTCGAGATATCCTCATGCTTCACATGACAAAAATTAAAGGGGAAACTCTTTTGATCTAAGTCGCATTAAATGGAAACTAAATTTAGGAAAGGTTGTAAGTGCAAGGGGCTCCTCAGGAGGGCTTGCCATGGTTTGGTTGAGGAAATGTTTCACCCAGTAAGTTCTTTTGAGACACAACATTGGATTTATACGGAGCTTTGCCATAAATTTTATAAGACTTCTATTTCCTTGCTTAATCTTTAAGTTCCTGTCCATTTTCGTGAGAAGAAAGAGTGTTGGTATACATTAATTGATTTTGTGGAATCCAATTCTCCTACGAACATCATAGTAGTCAGAGATCTAAATCTTTTTTTTGATTCAAAGGAAAAAAGAGGAGGTATCATTAGTAGAGATCAAATGCTCCCTCTTGTTGAGGACTTGATCCAGCAGTGGGATCTCATTGATTCTAAACCCAAGAAGGGTTCATATACGTGGACCAATAACAGAACAGAAGTTGCTCGCATTTCAGCCCGTCATGACAGGTTTTTAGTACATAGAACTTTTTTACTGGATAAGAAATTAGTATCCTCCAAAATCCTTCCAAAACTTACCTCGAATCACAAACCCGACTTCTTGCAAATGGATGAGGAAGAAAACTTGGGCCTAATACCATTTTGTTTTAGCCCCTAGTGGATTGATCAGGAAGGTTTTATGGTAGTTGTAGCTAAGGTTTGGTCCACATCAGTCATCGGGTTGCCTAGCTATGTCTGGGAGCATAAATTAAAAGAAACCAAATTGGACCTGAAAGATTGGGTTAAATCATCGTCAAATTCCCCCACTACTTTTACAAAAGTGGTTGTTCAACCGTTAGCATATTTACAGTTGGATTTGGAGAGCAGTGATATAACTATACAAGATTTGGAGAAGGAGCAAGCAGCCCAATTTGTCTCTTTTTGATCCTTCAGACATGAAGAAAAATATTGCAGGATTGAGTCCCGAAGCCTGTGGTTAAAAACTGGATATCGTAGCACAACTTTCTTCCACCATCAGTTCATAGCTTGTCTCTATCGAAATCATATTTCAAAAATCACCTCAGCATATGGGACTGTTTCTAAATGTTTTTCCTAAGTTAAAGAAGCTGCTGACACTTACTTTCAGAATCTTTACAAAGAGGAAGGGATTGGAAATGAGGAGTTCACCTCTGATTTTATTTTCCATATGCCTTCTCTTGTTAGTGAGGATAACAATGTAAGTCTAATGAAGTCCTTTTCAGAGGATGAAATCAACAAAGTTGTGTGGGCTATGGAATCCGACAAAGCTCTAGGCCCAAATGGCTTTTCATTTCATTTCTACAAATCCTTTTGGACCGTCATTAAGACTAACTTATTGAGAATGGTTAAATATTTTCAGCAAAAGGCCAAAGTGGAAGGAAGTACCAAATCCATATTTCTTTCTTTAATCCCCAAATAAGTGAATATGGATACTTTCAATAGATTCAGACATATTTCATTATGTAATGCCTCCTACAAAATCCTCTCAAAGCTTCTTGCAAATAGAATAAAACCCCTACTAAATAAGCTTATCTCCCCCAATCAAGATGGGTTCATCAAAGGGAGACACATTCTAGACAACGTGATACTTTTACAGGAAGCCATGCACTCTAGCTATCAGAGGAAGGAGAAAGGGATGCTAATAAAATTGGAAATTTCCAACGCATTCGATCGGGAAAAACTCTCCTTTCTCTATAAATTTTTACTCTCTTTTGGGTTCAATTCAGCTTTTGTTAATTTGATCAAAGCCTGTACTAACAAACCATGGACATCTCTGCTGCTAAATGGGTGACCCACCACATATTTTCAGGCAACTAGGGGGATAAGGCAAGGTTTCCCGGTATCTCATTTTCTTTATATTATGCTGGTAGATTCCTTAAGTAGGAAATTGACTGCTAAAAAGGAATGTTGGGGCAATTCCTGGCATCTGATCGATGAAAGGAATAGAACCAATCAACCATGCATTGTTTGATGATGATTCTCTTCTTCTGGGAGGAGCTTCCTTAAGAATAGCAAGGGTATTCTAGGAGATCCTTCAAATCTTTTGTATCATCTTAGGAGAATTGGTCGAAAAGGGAAAAGTGCAGTTTATGGTTGGAATACCGATGAACAAACCATTCTCTGAATTGCTCGATTCTTGGGATTTTCTGGTTTTGCTTCCTGGGATAAAATCAAGTATCTCGGTTTACCTTTAACTTTGGGATTTAACAGATCCTCGCTCTGGATTGAATTTATTAACAAGATTAAAGTGAAGATAGTAGTATGGGGAGGGAATTGGATGAACAATGCTGGTAAGTTAATTCTTATCAAAATAGTTATTTATTCACTTCCTATCTACCAGGCCTCTTTTCTCCTTGCCCCAAAGGAAATCCTGGAGCAGATTTCGAAGTTGTTAAGAGACTTCTTGTGGCAGGGGGGTAAANGTTATTTATTCACTTCCTATCTACCAGGCCTCTTTTCTCCTTGCCCCAAAGGAAATCCTGGAGCAGATTTCGAAGTTGTTAAGAGACTTCTTGTGGCAGGGTGGTAAAGGAAACCAAAGGAAATTCTATTTAGTAAGATGGGATGTTGTGAAAAGACCAATGTTGGAAGGTGGACTTAATATTCGAGACCCAAGCATGGCCAATTTTGCTTTAGGTGGTAATATTCTTTGGAAACTCTACTCCAACAGCTCTCACCCTGATAGTCAGTTTCTCCAAAAAAAATATCTCAAAGGGGCTTCATTGAGAAACCTTCAGATCGACAGCATTCCTATAGGTACTCTGCTTTGGAATCTCTGTAGACAAGGCTTTGAATTCTTCCAAAGACAATTAAATCGTGTCCCTGGGAATGGTAAACAAACTCAAATTTGGACAGATAAAATTATGGGAAATTTGCCTCTTGAAAACACTCTTGAATTAGCATCTATTTGTGAGTGGCTCTCTCAGTGTGGATTGCATAAGCTTGCTGACATATCTTCCTGGGACAATAAAGGGAACTAGACGGAGTGGGTTTTCCCAAATCTTTCAGTGCACCTGCTCTATCAAAAACATCTTCTTCTTGATGAGCTAAAGGGAATGGCACATGTCAATCTTCATGCTATCAACCATTGGAGCTGGGGGAAGACTGGTATTTACACCGTAGCGCTTGGTTTTGCTACACTGGAGCCACATCATCCCCAAATTTTGAATCATTCAATCTGGAATCACGCATGGGCTACTCATGGTTTTCCTAAGGTTAATTTTTTTACATGGTTGCTTATGTAGAGAGGAGTTTTGACAGGAAAAAATCTAGTTAAAAGAGGAATTTTAGGACCACACAAGTGTATTATGTGTCATGAAGCTTCTAAAAACTCGGATCACCTATTTGTGGACTGGTTTTTTGCCCAATCGGTTTGGACATTAGTGCTTCAAGGACTTAATGCAACCGCTCCTTTACAGATCTCTATCGTTACTCTTTTCTCCACATGGAAAACACAATATCCACAGGTGCTGAACAATCATAGTTTGTGGAATTGGGTATGTCTCTCCATCCCCAAATTCATTTGTTGGAAGCTATGGCTGGTAAGAAATTATTTTATCTTCAACAATACCGGGCACTCTCCCTTGATCGTCGTTGTGAAAGCCAAGGAGCTTTTAATTGAATCATTGGGAAATTATTACTTTGAGCTCGACACCACTCTTAAAACAGAAGAAAGAAGTTGGTTGGGAACTATGTTTATTTGGGACAGGAAGAAGAATTTAGCTCGTCCAATTTATAACCCCATCCAGAGAATACGAATGGCGGATGTAGAATTCCAAGCTTGGTGGAGAAAACAAGGAAAAGAAATGGTCTTCTTTGATGGAGCCTCCAAAGGAAACCCAAGAATTTCAGGTGCAAGTGGTGTGATTTACTCCCATGATGGATTAGAAAAAGATAGTTTCAGCTGGGGATTAGGACAGAACAAAAATAATTAGGTAGAAATTATTGGGCTATTAAAAGAATGCCAGATTGCACAGGATCACAGAAACACTCTCCAAGTATTCGGTGATTCAGAAATTTCAATAAAGATCCTAAATTCTAAGGATCATTTTAACAATCTAACTCTTAATAATACTATACAGAGGCTACGGGAGTTATTGCATAACTTCTCTTCTACTGCCTTTTTTCCACATTCTTCGTAGTTTGAATAAGGAAGCAGATGCAAAAGCTAATGAAGGGTGTAGTTTGACACAAGGAGTATCCAGAAAGAACATTGAAGTACCTTTGACTATATGCATTTCGTAGCTGGTTTTTTTTTTCTAATTTCTGAAAATGTAAGAACGGGATAGATTGTAAAAGGGAAAAGTGAGCTAAGGCTCCATGTAATTCTTGTTGTTTAGGTTAAGACCCAATCGATATTCTTTCAAAACAAAATAAAAAATAATTATTATTATTATTTTAGTTAAAAATAAATAAATGATCACACGTTTTTATAGGTTGTGCGCACAATTGGTAAGAGGAAGAGCTTAATAACCCTTGTTTTTAAAAACCATGACTTCTGAAGAAATTCTTTTATTTCTTAAAAACATGGCTATTTGAAAAATATCATTTATTAATAAATGGAGTCAACAAACTATGGACATTCTACATGATTGCACCTTTTCTAGGTAGCTTACTCCCCCTCATTTTTAAAACTCGCGACTTTGAAAAACACTTACTTTATTTCTTAAAAACATGACTTTAAAAAAGGCAATTTATTTAATAAATTGAATCAACAAAGTATGCACATTCTACGTGATCGCATCTTTTTATGGGTTTTCCATGGAAACAGTAAGAGGAAGAGAATATTACTCCTCATTTTTAAAAATCACGACTTTCAAAAAAAATATTTTATTTATTTAAAAACATAGATTTTTTAAAAAAGAATCATTTATTAATAATTTGAATAAACAAACTATACACATTTTACATGATTTCACCTTTTTATAGGTTGTGCGTGCAATCGCTAAGCGGAAGAGCTCAGTAACCCTCATTTTTTAAAATGACAAATTCTAAGAAAAAATATTTATTTCTCAAAAAATACATATTTTAAAAAAACACTAATTATTTAAATAATCGAATCAACAGAGTATGCACATTCTACATGATCGCACCTTTTTATAGGTTACACTTGTAATCAATGAGAGGAAGAGCTTAGTATTCCTCTTATTTTAAAATCATGACTTCTAAAAAAATCATTTATTTCTTAAATAACATTATTTTAATAAAAATGTGTTATTTGTTTAATAAATCAAATCAACAAAGTATGTACATTCAACATGATCGCACCTTTTTATAGGTTGTGCATGCAATTTGTAAGAGGAAGAGCTTAGTATCCCTCGATTTTGAAAATCACAATTTCTAGAAAAAAAACACTTTATTTCTTAAAAGACATTACTTTCAAAAGAAACATTATTTATTTAATAAATGGAATCAAAGTATTCACATTCTAAATTTTCACACATTTTTATAAGTTGTGCATGCAATTGGTAAAAGGAAGAGCTTAGTACCTTCATTTTTTTAAATCACGTATTCTAAAAAACTCCTTCATTTATTAAAAAAGATGTATTTTTAAAAGAATGCCATTTATTTAATAAATGAAATCAACAAAATATGCACATTCTAAGTGATCACACCTTATTATTGACTACTCACACAAATGGTGAGAGGAAGAGCTTAGTACGGTTCATTTTGAAAGATCACTTCTTCTTAAAAAAATACTTTATTTATTAAAAAACACGACTTTTAAAAAAAATCATTTATTTAATAAGCGAATCAACAAAGTATGCACATTCTAAATGATCGCGTCTTCTTATAAGTTGCGCATGCAGTTGGTACGAGGAAGAGATTAGTACTCATCATTTTTTAAATTCGTGACTTTTAAAAAAAACTTATTTATTTCTTAAAAAACACATCTTTATGAAAAAATGTCATTTATTAAATAAATTGAATCAACAAAGTATGCACATTCTACATGATTGCACCTTTTTATAGGTTGCACACGCAATCGGTAAAAACATGATCTTAGTACCCCTCGTTTTTAAAAAATCATGACTTCTAAAAATACCCCTTTATTCCTTAAAAACATGAGTTTTTAAAAAATGTCATTTGTTTAAAAATGCAACCAACAAAATATGCACATTCTATTTGATCGCACATTTTTATAGGTTGCGCATGAAATTGGTCAGAGGAAGAGCTTAGTACCCCTAATTTTTAAAATCACGACTTCTAAAAGAAATTACTTTATTTCTTAAAAAACACGACTTAAAAAAAACTAGTTATTTAACATATTGAATCATCAAAGTATGCACATTCTACATAATCGCACATTTTTATAAGTTGTGTATGCAATAGATAAGAGAAAGAGAATGGTACTCATTTTTAAAAATACGACTTCTAGAAAAATTATTTTGTTTCTTAAAAAACACAACTGTTAAAAAAACTTCATTTATTTAATAATTTGAATAAACAAATTATGCACATTCTACATGATTGCTCCTTTTTATAGATTGTGCATGCAATCGCTAAGAAGAAGATCTTAGTAACCATCATTTTTAAAATTCACAACTTCTAAGAAAAATTCATGTATTTCTCAAAAACATGACTTTTTAAAAAACATCATTTATTTAAATAATTGAATCAACAAAGTATGCACATTCTACATAATCCCACATTTTATAGGTTGTCCACACAATCAGTGACAAGAAGAGCTTAGTGTTTCCTCTTTTTTGAAAATCGTGACTTCTTAAAAGATTCATTTATTTCTTAAAAACTGACTTTAAAGAAAACATCATTTATTTAATAAATCGAATTAACAAAGTAGGCACATTCTACGTGATCTTAATTTTTATAGGTTGTCCATGCAATCTATAATAGGAAGATCTTAGTATCCCTCGATTTTAAAATTCATGACTTCTTAAAAAAATACTTTATTTCTTAAAAAAAACGACTTTTGAAAAAGAATCCATTTATTTAATAAATGGAATCAACAAAGTGTGCACATTCTACGTGATCACACATTTTTATAGGTTGTGCATATAATTGGTAAGAGGAAGAGCTTAATACCCCTCAAAATTAAAAATTAGAACTTCTAAAAAACTTACTTTATTTCGTAAAAAACACAACTTTTTAAAATACATCATTTATTTAAAAATTTGAGTCAACAAAATATGCACATTCTAAATAATCGCACCTTCTTATAAGTTGCGCATCCAATTGTAAGAGGAAGAGATTAACACCCCTCCATTTTAAAAATCGTGACTTCTAAAAAAATTCTTTTCTTTATTAAAAAACACGACGTTTAAAAAATGACATTTATTTAATATATGGAATCAACAAAGTATGCACATTCTACACAATCACACATTTTTATAGGTTGCGCACACAATTGGTAAGAGGAAGAGCTTAGTACCCTTCATTTTTAAAAACCGCGACTTTTAAAAAAAAAACTCTATTTCCTTAAAAATTTGACTTTTTAAAAACACCATCTATTTAATAGACTGAATCAACAAGGTATGCACATCCTACCTAATCACGCCTTTTTATGTGTTGCACACACAATTGTTAAGAATAAGAACTTAGTACCCCTTGTTTTTAAAAATCAAGTCTTCTCAAAAAACTTACTTCTCAAAAAACATGACTTTTTAAAAAACATCATTTATTTAAAAAGTTGAATCAAGATAGTATGCACATTCTACATGATCGCACCTTTTATAGGTTGTGTACACAATTGGTAAGAAAAAGAGCTTGGTATTCCTCTTTCAGAGAAAAAAAAGTAATTATTTACTATATCGAATCAACAAAGTATGCACATTCTACATTATTGCACCTTTGTATAGGTTGTGCAATGAAATCGATAAAAGGAAGTGCTTAGTACCCCTCAATTTTAAAAATCATGACTGCTAAAAAAAAACTTCACTTCTTAAAAGACATGACTTTAAAATAAAACGACATGTATTTAATAAAAGGAAACAAAGTATGCACATCTTTTTATAAGTTGATCACATCTCATCTTTTTTTTTAAATCATAACCCCCAAAAAAAAATCTGTATTTCATAAAAAACAAGAATTTAAAAAAACATCATTATTTTTATAGTTATGCATTTAATCGATAAAAAGAAGTGCTTAGTACCGCTCGATTTCAAAAATCATGACTTTTAAAAAAAATACTCTACTTCTTAAAAGACATTTTACTTCTAAAAAAATGTCGTTTATTTAATAAATGAAATCAAAGTATGCACATTCTAAATGATCACACATTTTTATAAGTTGTGTCAAAATTTTGTAAAAGAAATAGCTTAGTACCCCTCCTTTTTAAAAATCATGACTTCTAAATAAATTATTTTGTTTCTTTAAAAATGTGACTTTTTAAAAAAATGTCATTTAATAAATGGAATCGACAAAATGTGCGCATTCTACACGACTGCACATTTTTATAGGTTGTTCAAGTAATTGGTAAGAGGAAGAGCCTAGCACCCCTCGTTTTTAAAATCATGACTTCTAAAAAAATTACTTTACTTCTCAAAATACATGACTTCTAAAAAAATTCCTTTACTTTTTTAAAACACAACTTTTTAAAAAAAGTCATTTATTTAATAAATGGAATCAATAAAATGTGTACATTCTATGTGATCGCGACTTTTTATAGGTTGTTCATGCAATTGGTAAGAGGAAGAGCCTAGCACAGCTCGTTTTTAAAAATCATGATTTCTAAAATAATTTATTTATTACTTAAAAACGTGACTTTTAAAAAAAATGTCATTTATTTAATATATCAAATCAAGAAAGTATGCACATTCTACATAATCCAACCCTTTTATACATTGTGCACACAATTGGTATGAAAGAAATCTTAGTACCCTTGTTTTTAAAAATCATGACTTCTAAAAAAATTACTTTACTTCTCAAAATACACAACTTTTTAAAAAACATCATTTTTTTAAATAATTGAATCAGCAAAGTATCATATATTCTACATTATCGCACCTTTTTATAGGTTGCGCATGTAATCGGTACGTAAGAGGAAGAGCTTTGTATTCCTCCTTTTTTTTTAATTACAACTTTTAAAAATAATTCCTTTATTTCTTAAAAAACGTCTCAATTTTAAAAATTGCCATTTATTTAGTAAATTGAATCACCAAAGTATGCACATTGTAAATGATCGCAGCTTCTTATAGGTTGCACATGCATTTGGTTAGAGGAAGAGCTTAGCACCCCTCATTTTTAAAAGTCGCAGCTTCTAAAAAAATCCTTTATTTCTTAAAAAATATGACTTCTTAAAAAATGTCATTTATTTAATAAATCAAATAAAAAAAGTAGGCTTATTCTGCATAATCGCATATTTTTATAGGTTGTACACATACACCATTTATTTAAATAATCGAATCAGCAAAGTATGCACATTCTACATTATCGTAACTTTTTATAGGTTGCAAACAGAATCTGTAAGAGGAAGAGCTTAGTGTTCCTTTTTTTAATCGAAAATTCTTAAAAAAATCCTTTATTTTTTAAAAAACGTGACTTTTAAAAAACTTCAATTATTTAATAAATTAAATCCACAAAGTATGCACATTCTACATGATTGCACATTTTTATAGGTTGTGCATGTTATTAGTAAGAGGAAGAGCTTAGTACCCTTGGATTTCAAAAATCACAACTTCTAAAAAAACTTTATTTCTTAAAAGACATGACTTTTGAAAAAACGGCATTTATTTAATAAATGGAATCAACAAAGTACACGCATTCTAAATTATTATACATTTTTATAAGTTGTGCATACAATTGGTAGGAGGAAGAGCTTAGTACCCCTCGTTTTTAAAAATCACAACTTCTAAAAAAATCCATTATTTCTTAAAAAACACGAATTTAAAAAAAAAATGTTATTTAATAAATGGAATCAACAATGTGTGCGCATTCTATGCGATTGCACCTTTTTAAAGGTTGTTCAAGCAATTGGTAAGAGGAAGGACCTAGTTTCCCTCATTTTTAAAAGTCACAACTTCTAAAAATATTGCTTTATTTCTTAAAAAACTTCATTTATTTACTAAATTGAATCAACAAATATGCACATTCTAAATGATTGTACCTTTTTATTAGTTGTGCATGCAATTGATAAGAGGGAGACCTTAACACCCCTCGTTCTTAAAAATCACGACTTCTAAAAAAATCTCTTTATTTCTTAAAAAAACATGATTTTTTTTTAAATGTCATTTATTTAATAAATGGAATCAACAAAGTATGCACATTCTATGTGATCGCACATTTTTATAAGTTATGCACGCAATTGGTTGAAGGAAGAGCTTAGTACCCCCCATTTTTAAAAATCATGACTTCTAGAAAATTTACTTTGTTGTTTGAAAAACACGACTTTAAAAAGAACATTTATTTAATAAATCGAAACAACAAAGTATGCTCATTCTACGTGATCATACATTTTTATACGTTATGAACATAATTAGTAAGAAGAAGAACTTAATCATCCTTATTTTTAAAAATCACAACTTCTAAAAATACAAAAAAAATAAAAAAACTCCCCGATGCATTAACCAAAAAAATGTTGAATGAGACCCATAGCATCCCTATCATGTTCAACTAACAATGTTAGCAATCGAGTATAAGAAACAATTGAATGCTTGAGGAATCATAATAGAAGGCCCAAAAATCAAACCAACGAGGCATGAAAGGAGAAACAAATAGGAAAAATAATTTTCAATTTAACACAGCAAACCAACAACGAAAGGGAAATAAACTAAAATAATTGAAAATCTAATTCTAAAGGTAGAAAATAAAACCTATGCAAAATGACTAAAAATTAAACCTAACCTTTATATTTTTAATGTTTATCCTTTTCTGTTTAAATGATTACGTGATCCTAAGTCAAGATCGACGTGATGCTCTAGATGGGACCGGTTAGTAGCATAGTATATCATGCTCATCATTAAGAATATATAAACAAGTGGAATAAGCAACAAAGTTGCTTAGTACCTGCCTCCTAAGAAGAGATTGAAAATATATAGCAATAGGATAATTTTGCTATAAAAATATATGATAAAACAAATATAATTACAATTTGAAAGAAATTAAAAAAAAATGAATTAAAAAATGTCCATTTAAATACGATATAGGTTATTGCAATGTAGCATAAAACAAGCATATTCAAGCTTCCTTACATACTTCTAGTAATATTCTTGACTTATGTTATAAAAATATGCAAGTTTCTTTATAGACTAGCATAAATAGGAAATACCTTGTCAATGCTTAGCCTCTGCATAACTTATAACTCATTGGTGGAATTCATGTCGACCAATCACTAACCCCTAACCTTATCAATGGAATCAACACATCGAATGGGTTCAACATAGCATATAATCTTTCCAAGTAATATAGGTTTCATGCCCTTCGAACTCAAGTT